>CM076574.1:1190940210-1191302915 GCA_034641835.2 Pinus albicaulis | reverse complement strand
ACAAAGAATTTAGTCATCTAAAATAGGTGAAAATTACTGATGACTAACAGAGAACATGAGTGCACCATGAAGTCCTGAAAGCCCGAAACCTCACTCCTTTATCCATTTGGAGTGCACCCTTGGTGGTTTTCCCTCTTTTGCGCAAGCGCATGAACACATTAAAAAGACTTTAATGACCCTTGATCCCCCTTCGTGCTTTGAAGGTGCGCCCTCCTTGTTTTCACATATATTTTCTTTCCATGCATGTATCTATACACTGTCGTTGATATATTTACATTCTCAGTTACATCCAATGGCTCTTTGTATACGATTTACCAAGATATTCCTTCATAGTTAGGTTCAGAAAGATAATATTTTCATCATGAGTGTGCTGCCAAAAACAAGTGTTCGAGCCACAAATATTCTCACCCTTTCATCATCTATTGGATCCATGCCTCCCGCTACACATAAAGTGGCCTACAAAAAAGATTCAAAGGCAGGAATAAAGGAAACAATTGAAGTAAGAAAGTCACTTATCCCCATAAATGTAGGCACACGGTGCTTCATTGATAAGTCTATTGAGAACACATGTGGCCACAAGAAACATTCATGCAGAATAAGTTTGTTGAGAACTTGGAATATGTCAAGCATACATCAGTATCAAGAATTCCAGAATGTATAGCGTTGCATGCAGATTCCCGATCATCCCTTGTGCAGAAGTGATTGAGTCGATTATCACACACTTGGATGAAACTCATCTTGTGCTTCGTAGTGAAAGTGATCGTCATCTTGATACATATTATGGAGAAAACATGAAAAGTTACTATAAGATGCTCAGACCTAGACAATACGAAAATAATGACTTTTAAACAAGACGGGTCGACCTCAACACAAGTGGCATCATCAAATATTCTCAAATATGTATATCAGTATTTTATTGCCAGGTGTTGTCGGTTGCATGGGCGTAAGAAGGCTGAGGTTGATCCAGGTGGATATCGGTGGCCACCCACCTGTTCCATTTGGACCCACACCATCAATTCTTGCAGTTTTTCACTTTTAGCACAACTTACTATTTTTAGCAGGTTTTCGGGTCTTGCACTCCCAGAGCCGTTTTGGGGCCCTAATGATCTAGGTGGATATTGGTGGCCACCCACCTATTCCATTTTAACCCCCACCATCAGTTCTTTCAATTGTTCAGTTTCAGCACAACTTACTATTTCTAGTAGTTTTTCGGGTCCTAAACTTACAGAGCCGTTTTGAGGCCCTAAACGACGTCTTTTGGAGAAACTGACAGAAACATGGGTCTATAGAATGATGCTTCTCACTTAAAGTTTTATTCCTTGGATATATATTTCTAACAAGGTATTGAGTGCGTCAAACGAATATCCTATGCCAAAGTTACGTCCTCGGGAAGTTGAAACACCATTTTACCCAAACGGGACCCACAGTTTTGGCGCTTCATCTCTAGGGTTAGGTTTTTGGATTTTTAGGGGTTTCCATTGTTTCTCAACAATAAATAAGCATTCAAGCCTCATTTTAACAAATTGGAGAGGCCTATAGCCATCACATCTCTTCTCAGAGATACGCTACCAGTGCCCTCGCTTGTTTATTTCCATTATGTCTGTAATAGGCCTTCGAGCCTCAATGTAACACAGTTCAGAGGCTTGTAACTACGACATCTCTTCTCAGAGATATGCCACCGACACTCTAGCTTGTTTCCATTATGTTTGTAAGCCCATTTCATTCATTTTTTATTAATAAAATGAAGTTTTATTTCCGCTGCATCTCTATGCTTATGTCTATATGTGTATTCTGTTGTGTTCCTGCATAAATCCGGATCATTGGTATCATAGTGGTCTGCTCTTTCTCTATTTTTCTTTGCATGTCCCTAACATAGTTAGAATATAAGGGGTTAGGGCTCGATCTGGTTGAACTGTTGCAAGATCAGCCTCGCAAACCCCGATGACCCCCCCATGGCGGAAGGAAATAAAGACAAGGGAGGAGGAGATCCTATCAAAATATTTCTCAAGGAGGCCCTCGAGAAACATAGGAATGTGATGATGGATAAATTTTCCCAGATCCTTCAATGGCTACCCACCAACGGCACATCTACATCCAGCACATCCGCCAACAGGTTCGCGACATCGTGGACAAATCCAACAACAAGTTCAACAGAATTTTCCTCTCATGGAGGAACCTAATGCAATGGGGACCATTGATTCCTAAGGAGGGAGAAATGATCCAGGTGGATATCGGTGGCCACCCACTTATTCCATTTGGACCCGCACCATCAATTCTTGTGGTTTTTCACTTTCAGCACAACTTACTATTTTTAGCAGGTTTTCGAGTCTTGCACTCCCGAAGCTATTTTGGGACCCCAATAATCCAGGTGGATATTGGTGGCCACCAAAATATTCCACTTTAACCCCCACCATCAGTTCTTTCAATTGTTCAGTTTCAGCACAACTTACTATTTTTAGCATTTTTTCGGGTTCTGAACTTTCAGAGCCATTTTGAGGCCCTACACGACGTTTTTTTGGGAAACTAGGAGCAACATGGTTCTATATATCAATGTTTCTCACTCAAAAGTTGTAGTCCTTGGATAGATATTTTGAAAGAGGTTTTAGCACGTCAAACGAAGATCGTATGCCAAAATTGTGTCCCCGGGAAGTTGAAAACCAATTTACCCAGCTGGACCCTGATTTGGCGCTTCATCTCCTAGGGTTAGGTTTTTGGATGTTTAGGGTTTTTCATTGTTTCTAAACAATAAATAGGCCTTCGAGCCTCATTATAACATAGTGGAGAGGCCTGCAGTCATCACATATCTTCTCATAGATACACTACCAGTGCCCTCACTCGTTTATTTCCATTATCTCTGTAATAGGCCTTCGAGCCTCAATGTAACACAGTTCAGAGGTCTGTAGCCGCCACATATCTTCTCATAGATATGCTACCAGTGCCCTAGCTTATTTCCATTATGTATGTAAGCCTATTTCAGTCATTTTTTATTAATAAAATGAAGTTTTATTTCTGTTGCATCTTTGTTCTTATGTCTATATGTGTATTCTATTGCATTCCCGCATAAATCCAGATCATAGGTGTTTAAAGAAAACTGGATATATATTCTCAATATGGTGGTAACTTGTGGTATAGTCTTCAATTGGGAAGATATATTTTCATTTGAGTTGCAGCATCATGTGGGGTAGGAAAAATCATCTTTGAGGGTGAATCAGGCACCACAATTCTATATGTTGCATTTATTTTCGATGGAATTTGTGCACAATATTATTTCATAGCAATGTAATAGAACTAGACCCGTTAGGAAAAGTTTCTAGTTTACTTCCACTGCAGAGTGTTGTCAAAATCAAGCTTCAGAGGCACATATGATAGATTGTCTTAGAACTTCTTTGATGTTATATTCCATATGATATTCGAGATCGATCCTCCTTGCATGACTGATCAGGTGAAGGAGTCACTATGGGATATCACAGATTTCTTTGCAACTTCTAAGGGTACATGCATCAGATGCTTTGGTTTTCAGATATCCCCTCATATTATGCCATGATATGTCACCAATAAGGTGGTCATGTAGGAAGTAGAAAATTAGTTGGACAAGGGGTTGTTAGTAGTTCTTCATGGGAGAAAGAAATCCCCTTTGCCCACCTTCCCTTTGAGGATCAAACTATATGAGTTGAAGAGCCACAAGGCAAAAACTACAGAAATACAAGAGCTTTCTCACTTTCAATTCAAAACAAAGGAATTTCATGGATATGATCCAAAGAGATTGCAGAGGCTGCATTGTGAAAGGATCAATTTTAATTGGGGTTATTCATCAATGTATACAACAGAAGATGAGAAGGTGAAAAACTGTTACAATGTAGTTAGAAATATACATCTAGGGATGGAGACCAGTTCACCCCAAGATCCACCAGCCCAAGATATGTAGGTGTAGGTGGCAGAATAGATAACCATCAAGAAAATAGTGTAGCTCCTAGGAATAGGATCAGGTATGATTTGATAGGATAAAGCAGTAGGAAATGGAAAGCTGATATTTTGAACATAGGAGATATTCAAGAAGAATATGAGAGAAGAGAAGCATAAGAAGAGGATAATAAGAAGAAATATGAGTTTCATGTTAAGAAACATGAAGACGAAGAAGAAATGAGAAGAATAGAAGAGGAACAACAAAAGCGGTTCAAGGAGGTAGAAGCGACACAAAGACTAGAATAAGAACAGTTAAATCAAGATATAGAAGAAGAGTTGGAGGAAGATGATACCATCCAAACCATGGATGATGAACCAAGTTCTCTAGAAGAACCTCCTCTCATAGGTGGTCATCTTCCATTCAGAGAAATGGGAATGACACATCCACCTGCATATTTACTCATCGATGTGTGCATTGTCATGTTTGATCAAGTTAAGAAGAGGATAATGCATGAGAGGAATATATACTTCCCAATTGATCCTCAGAATCTAGTCTTAGTTTCTACAAAAAAGGTGATAATTGCCAACACCAGAAGGAATCCCAAGGAAATCATGGAGAAAAATGTTGCTTTTACTACAAAAAATGTAGGACAAGTTTGGATTTATATTAAGGAGAGAAGTTGCTACAGTGAAGCAATAGGCGGAACATATTGCAACATATAAACAATGATTGTCCTCACAGAGTTTCAACACCACAGAATAGAATTCATCCATGGAGGAGGAAGTATGGCCAATGGAGGATACCATGGCATGAATATATGATGATATGATACTTCTAAAACAAGTGGTGGCTCCTCTTTTTTTCATTCAAAAGAAAGAACAAGAAGTGGTAAAACTCCTAAAAGTAGAAAATAGAGATATTGACCATCTTCGGTAATCGATTGCCAAGTATCAAAATTCTCTACAAAATTTCGAAATAAAAGACATGATTTTCATTGAGATAGATATAGTTTAGTTGAGACTCCACCATCATAAATTTATGCATCTTTGGGAGCAATTGATTATCAATATTTCCGCTTATAATCAACTGCACAATTTTTTCCAATCTCTAACACATAAACATGGGATGACTTAATTAGGATCAATTGAAGAAATTAGAGGCAGGGAAATCATCTTCTAGGAGATTAGGCAATACATTGAACAAATCAAGCAAGAAACAAAATAGGAAGGCTTGGAGGTCACCAAAGACATTATTCTATAATTCTCCATTGCACATGTTATCACTCCCCCCAAATTCCCAAGGCTGAGAGTAGTACTGAAGGAAGGTAACGACAAGCCAGAATTTAGGTCAGGTATCTAGCCCTACCAAGAATAGAGAGGGCTCTATCAATTTCACTTTGTAGTTAATTAAATGACTGAATATATAATGATCTTAGGCTAGGTATATAAACTCAATAAATAGGGTTTTTGTTTGGTGTTTCTGTGTTGGATAAGAATGATAGTAAGGAGACTAGGTCTAGGGTTTTAGGTCAAATTTCAAGGTCAAGTTGCAGAGAATATGGATGAGGCTAGGTAGGTACCTTGAAATAATGCTTAGTTTTTCATTATGTATAGGATGGAATGATGGAAAATCTGAATGAGAGCTGAGGTGAATTCATTCATTTAGAAGAACATAAAAATATAATGTAAATCTTGTTAAAATAGAGGATGAAAAGGTATGTTTTCTGCTTATAAAATGACAAGATAAACACGTAGAATCATGTATATGAAATAGGAAAGCATATCATTGAACATGATAAGATAAATATATAGAGATAGAACAAATTCTCCAAGGCATACCACAATATTCTCAACACAATTTTTGCAACACTATCTTTGATTTCATTCCAAAAAGGTTTGTACAATAGCTCCACTGCAAAAAGCAACTATCCAACCCAATAAAAGACTAAAGTGGGTATACTTATAGAAAATATTCACAATGACACCTCATAGGGTCGAAATCCCATCCAAAATGCATCATAAATACATGAGATGAGTCACTTCCTAGAATCTAGGGAGGTTAGAAAATATTCCCTCAAATTGAGCTAATGACTAAGAGTGTGTGTCCCCCACATTAAATTACATGTTCCTCATGATAAGAGGAAAAAACCAACTCAATTACTGCAATGGCAGCTAAAAGGACAACAAAACCTCAAAAATTCGAATTTTTCTAGGCTTGACAATATTGTAGCTGATTTTGAGAGACTTTATTACTCCAAATTCAAATATGAAAAATAATTCAACTAGCCCTATGTGTCAAGTTTCCAGAGCCTCTTGAATTTTGAAAAATGACTCATGGGAAGGCCTCCAAAAGTTTCTTCTCTCAAGGTTACTCCAGATACGTAACAGACTGTCAAAAATACTGGTAGAAACATATAAAACTGGTGGTTTTTTGGCTTTTTATTCCAAAATAGAGCTTGTCATGTAGCAAGGGTTCCTAATATATGATGTACTCATCAAAATTCATCCAACCATGTAAGCCATTCATCATTTAGGTGCCCTAGTAAAAATCATAACAACTTGGTGCTATGCATCTATGAAGACCGAATTTCCAGTTTAGTGTAAAAATCACTAAAAATACCAAAATTGCTCAAAACTTCTCCAAATTTGTTTTGTTGTACCTGTGGATGATTTTCTAAACAACCAATGAAGCTTCAGCCAATAAATCTAAACTATCCTTATCCTTTAGCTTCATTTTATATTCTTTGAGCTTCTTTTTTGCTTGTTTAAGCCTGAGTTGGGAAATTTTGTTCCTGGTACAATAATGATTGGCTAGATGCCTCTGAAGACTGTTGTCTCTTTTGGATATTTTCAAAATATTCTCCAAATGTTCATTCACCCTTCCTAACTAGAGTTCTCTATTTTAATTGATCTCCATAGCTATTAGCTCATCAAAGGTCAATTGTTTAGGTGGATGAGCTTACTATCTTTCCAGCTCCGACGCCCTCTGAAGGCCTCTTGTCTTTGGCCTTCTTGGCTGTGTTTCAATATCCATGTCCTGTGTTTGATAAAAATTTATTACTTTCTTCCCTTTACCTTTATCTGTCTTTAGATCTGCCTTAGGTTTACTTTGTATCAACTACTTCACCTTCAATTGCTAATTTTCTTGCTGTAGGAAAGTAATTTGAGAATTTTCAATGGGGAAAATCTCCCTCAACTTTGTTATTTCCTCATCTTTCTCCCTAATGATCTCCTCAGCTGATTTGACTTCAAATTTCTCTTCCACCTCAACTTCTAAGGGCGCTTGTTCATCATGTTGGTGAAATGGTGATTCAATATGGTGCATGAGTAGTTGCTCCTCTATTTCTCTTTGCTCAACTATAGTATCAAGTGTAGATACACGCTTAATGGATTTGGGAGGAAATACCTACTTCTTTCCCTTCTGATAGGTGTGAGTGAACTCAAAAACCATAGGATCCTTTGAAATATGATTTTTCATGATGAAAGAGACAACCTCCATTGGCTGTGTTGACATTGATGGTGTTGATGTGCTATGCATGACATGAAGACTAGTGGGGGGCGCTGTTGTTACTTTTTCCATGAAGGTTTCCAAAATCATGTTGATGGCTGAGAGATGATGTAAAAAAATGAGTTTTACTGGACCATGGTGGAATAGACTTGGGTGATGATCTTTGTTTCTGCTCTGAACCTTCTCAGTCATTCTAACCAAAATTCTATACAAGTAATATGGAAATTCAAAGTGGTTTAGTAGAGGTAAAGTGCATCAATAATCTGATATGGTACCTACACAACCTAGAGAATCTCCCTTCACATGTGAAATATTTCATAATTAACCTCATCAAAGGAGCATATATGTTAAGGAGGTGCCTGAAAGGAAACATGTACTGAGGGTTCTCTCTAGCATGAGGTTTGAGGAACAATTTGTAATCTTCAAGGTTTATGTCCATGCCCTTAAACCACTTTTGTCCATGATTAGGTATACATGTTGTTGAAGAAATCACATCTGCCAATAATTTGAACTCTACACCCATAATGATGGCCTTTCCTATACTGAAACTAGTGGAAAATAAGCTTGTCAATTGGAGATGACAACCTTCTTCCATGATTTTATCCCAGAATCTCAAACATCCAATCCTCTCAAAGCATTCTTTGGAAAAAGGTGATGCATTGACTTCTTGCAAGGTGGAAGGATCAAATCTGATGTGGCACCCTCCTTTGTGGATTTTCTTCTCTCTCTACATAATATCTGTCAAAAGGATGAAACCCTAGGTGTTTAAATGTAGTGGGTATGTTGACTGTGCATTTGGAAAAATAGAGGACAGGGATAGGGTAGGTTTGGAGGATGAAATGAAGGATAATGAAGCCAAGAAAAATTCCCAAAAACTTTAAGGAGGTAGGTTTGTATGTTAGCTTCAAAATACAGGTGATATTTGGTGAAATGGATGTAAATAAGGTGATAACATTAGTAAAACATAGGGGTTTCCTGATTCTGTAATTGAAAAATAGTATGAAATTAGGATTTGATGGGAATGAAGTGTAGGGAGACTATGAATGGTGGGGAGTGATAGAATACTTTTTGGGGAAGGTGTATGAGGGTATTATATGGTAAGGTTAGGGTTTAGTTCACTGAAATCATCCATTGATAAACATAAGTGAAAATGTAGTGGAAAAGGAGGTAAGAAAGAAAACCAACACTCCACTTGATAATTTGACTTGAGGAGGATATGAGGTGCTTAATTATTATTAAGGAAGCTTTAAAAACTGATGTCAATGATCCTGGACCTTGGATGAATGTTTTGGGAGAAAATACAAAAAACGTAGCACACTGACAGATGCACAACAAACTTTCTAGATGCGTAACAACATTATCCAGATGAGCCACGTGTTGATATGAGAGTGGAGGGGAGCGCGCGGGAAGGAGAGTGGGAAAGGAGGGAGGTTTAGCAGATTTCAGATGGGGGTCGAGATGGTTTATGGTATTGAGAGGGGGGGTGTGAAACGATGCTGTGTCGACATGTAAGATGGGTCCAGTGGGAATGAAACCACCTTTTCAGACCCCCCTTGCCAGTAAAGGTAGGATGTCGAGGGGGGGATGAAAAGGCTTATAGACCATTGATCTGACAAAGGACTGATCTAACGGCTGGGAAGAACTTGCAATTTAACCACAATCGACAAAACATTTTTTCATTTTCAAACCTTTATTACATATGCGGGGAAATTTGGATAAAATGTATCATAGCCTGAACTTTGGTTAAAACAACTTAAACTCAATACTTTGGGCTAAAGGCAGATATTTTCACAATTTTTTTTTTGACTTAGGATAAAGACATAAGATGTAAAATTTACCCAATTTTATCCCTTATAAATAAGACAAAGTGTCTTAATTTATTACCCTAACCATGCTAACTCCCTTTAAAAGGCTGATTTGATGAAAATGAAGCCTTGTTCGCCCTCTTTGGTGACATTTTTGGACTTTTCAGTGGAAAAACAAGGAGACATAGATACCAACCTAGATGGAGATGGAATGACTGACCTAAGTGTTGGGACTCAAAAATGTCATATTTTCATCCACCTTTTCCTTCACTATTCCTTACATTTCATCATTCCATTAACCTTTTATTATATCATTTTCATAAATACATTTGGGTTTCACCTTCTTATTTTCCATTTTATTCATTTTTGTATTATATGTGAATTTATGATTAAATATTAGAAAATATACATATTTTATATAATATCTCAAGAATATGTGAGCTTTGTGATGTGTAGGAAATATATGAAGGATTAATTCCAAGATACGTTTCAAATATCTCCTCCACCATATTAAGGAGATAATTATTCAAGCCTATTTCTAAGAAGAAAATCATGGAGGATTTGGTTGGCATATCTTATCCAAGATATGTGGGAGATATGTGGAGGATTCAAAGGGATAATATCTTGTAATAATGGAAATTAGTTGAGAGTGCTTGAGAGAATATTGGATATGTAATTATGAGATGGTTATCTTCCTCATGTATATAAGAGAGTGCTCTCTCTTCATTTTAATAATAATGGAGAAATAGTTTTGTAATTAGGAGAAGAGAATTCTTAGCTTTGATTCATATTATTTGTTATGATTTGTAATTTGATTTTTGTAATATAATTGGAGATAGCTTTATTGTTGTGAGCTCACATATGTTGTTTGTCATTCAATTCTTCACATGTTGTATTGCTTTTCCTTTATGCAATTTCCTGCTTTCCTAGTTAGTGTTTCAATGCCTTTCTAGATTAACTTGATTTCAGTAATTTAGATTAAATTAGTTCCACTTCAGTCCTGCATATATAGTGCATGTGTCTCGTAAGTCTACGAACATCGGATTGAAAAATTAAATAGTTGGGCAAATGCAATTTGAATTAAAAAACGAACATCTTTGCACCAAACACTAAGACTCTAAATGAAAATGATTGACATGACCTTTGAGATGATGATGGCCATGGATGGAATGAAGGGAGAAACCTTTTTGACCTAGACCATATGCAGTGACCGAAATTTATTTGAAAAATTGTTTGAAAAGACAAAATTTTTAAACTAGGACTACTAGCAAATAAACTGAAAGAGAATTTTTTATCGCTAGACATATTGACACTAACATTAGCTCCAACTAGGGATGTGATGCAGGGGCATTAGGCTCAAGACAATCTTTGTATATAAATAAACATAAGAGGGGTCTCATGTTTTTAATTTCCTATGTAATTCTTCTTATTTGAGAGATTTTTATTTAAATCTGGAGAGAATTGTAACTGCCCTCGAATGATTGGAGGACAGGAGAAGTCAGATCAGTTTCAGTCTGTTAGGCTAAATTTAGAATTGGGAAATTGAAGAGTTTGTTGAGTCATTGTAGGTATCTAAATCGATTCATTGGTAGCATTTGTATAAAAACAAACCTCTGTGGCAGATTCCTGTAGACCTGCATAGACCTGCATAGAGCTGCATAGAGCTAGGAAGCCAAAGAAGCAGAGTAGGGAGAACAGAAGGCCGTCAAATAGAAGACCTGGCCTGAATAGGAGATTTTGTAAGTAATTTCAAGATTTTATTATGAAAGAACTGTTTCAGCATTCCATGTGCATCGGTTGAGTAAATTTCTGTGTGAAATGCCTAAATATCTGTAACTATGTATGAGTAAATATTTGTATTTGGGAATTGAGGTAAGACTCTATATGTGATTGTGAATGCTCTTCAAATAAAGGGGAAATCAATGTTAATTTGAGCGTGGTTAATAGTGGTCAAAGAATTCTGTGAATCGATCACAGGTTGATCGATTTCACACTCCGATTCGATTATTGGTATTATTATACAGTGTCAAGTATAATGCTGTGCCCATACAATATGGGTTCAGTTAAGAACTCTATTATGCCCGAGTAATGATATGAATCTCTGTGTATGAAGTTAAAATTGAAATCCTATTAAGAAATCATGGTGGCGGGGTTTGAATCCAATATAGAGACCTTATTGTAATGGATAACTGGCTTAATTTGATATCTGTAATCGTGGAATTATGATCTGGAGGAGCTGCATTAATGCCAAAAGCGGAATGATGGCACAGTAATCCTGCGAAACAGGCCTATTGCACATATTGTATTAAAACAATGATGGCGCAGTTGAACGTTTTAAACTTGCAAAGGTCCTGAATTGTTAACTGTTTGACAAGGAAATTTATTCCGGACGTCCATTTCAGTGTTGGAGAATCAGGAGTAGAAAAATGAATTCGTGAAGTATGGGTCCATATGACAGGCTCGAAACAGAGAGAGGCCGATAGAAAATAAGTGAAGAGGCTAGTTAAAGTTGAAGAAATGGCAAAACCTTAATGAACAGTGGAGGTAATTTACAAGAACAAACCCAACGTTATCGCGTGAGGTAAAAAGTGGAAAGTTGTTTTCATAAAAATAATGCGATATCACTTGCTGAAAGACATGTGTCCAAAGGTGGTTTATAAAAACCACGTATATCACGTAATTTTGGAGGACTACCTACCGTGCATCTAAATTGCGCGATAGTTGTCCGATGTGCGTCCAAAGCGTTGTTGTAGCGTGAGGAAAGTTTGACCATCGGATTAGGATTGGAGGCGCAGGGAAGATAAGCCAAGGTACGTATAGTAGTTGTGGGACCAATGGACCGTAAGGTCTATTAGGTTTTGTTTTAATTCAAGGTCGAGATTTATTAATGGGTGTTAATGAAAGTATGGCTAGCTCTTTGCAACAGAGATTGTTTAATTAACAAGGGAAAAGCACATAGTGGAGGCGCGGGCCCATAGGGTGCAATGTATAATGGAATGTTGCGTTAATTGATTTAATGGATGGGTATTAAAGGGCGGATTGAAAAATGTTTGGTATCTAGCCTATGTTAAAGTCGAACCTTTTGTGATATAAGTATTAAGTGAAGACCATGGATATGTTTGATAGCTGGCGCTTGGGTTAAAGGAAATTCAAAGATTTAATTCGAATACTCTTAAGAGAGGCTAACATATGGGTAACCCATGGAATCAAAGGCAAAGAATAGGTCCTCATATGGTGAAATTGTAAAGTAGATATTGATCTTGATTTTAATCATAAGAGAAATTAATATCTCAAATCTCAGATTTGAGATATTAAAGCTTCAACTTTATTATTTAAATTTCCAATTCAGGAATCTAGGGCATTGTGAGTCTGCCTAGATTGTGGATTTGGTTGGGAAATGAATTTTGAATGACTTTTATACACATATTGAGATTTAAAATAGAAAAAAAACCAGGACTATGGGTTTTCCCGACATCATTGTGGTATCAGAGCTGGAATAGCTCTTTGACAATTGATTTTTGAATTGCACATATACTGAAACAGTGATGAGGAGTTTGGTTTTAAAATATATTGACAGAAATTGCAGGTTTGAATAAGCATACAGTGAAGGTTGAAAACCCAGATGTGCAGAATCTGGAGTTGAAGACAAAGAGTCTTGAAGATTGCAGCAGATAGAGAAGAAGTGCAGGTGAAAAAAGAAGCAAGATCATTTAGGGATCTTGGGAGGTGAGTTGATGAGCCTTATTTGACTCTGGTTTGAAGGAATTTGTATGCAGAATGTAGAGTGCAAGCAATTGAGGAAGAAATCTTAGCAAAGCTTTGAGAGCAGTGATAGAAGAGTCCATCAAGGGATTCTGTGAGAAGAAGAGTGTGGCAAAACTCGTAGGATTCCCAACAGAGGTTGGAGGAAAGAAGAACATATGTGTTCTTGAGAGAAAGTTGCAGAGTGAAGCCTAGAGAGCAGAAGAGAGTGCTCAGGAGGTTCCAACAGAAGGGGACCAGTACTTGCCAAAAGCCAGATCCGGAGGAAAGGATTGGTGAGGTAAGTTGCAGCAAGAGAGCTTGTTGTTGCAGAGGCTTAGTGTAGCTTGTGAGTGAAGAAATCATGGAGGAGAAAATGGCTACTGATAGCTATAGTAGATATTTCAGAGGTTCTGAGAGAGGCCACAACATAAGAGTGAGGGAAGATGCCAAAGAAAATGGCATGAGGAAGAGACTCACTGATGAAGAATATTGGAAATAGATAGCTGAGATCAGTAAGCAACTTTATGAACTAGAGAGGATGATAGAGGAAAACCGGAGAGTTGGTTGGCTCATGAAGAAGAAGGTAAAGTGGCAGAGGCCACAAAGGAAGAAAGAGAAAATGAAAAATGCTCAGCTGAAGGAGGAAATACTCAGGATGATTGAGTATTTGGAGAAGGACTTGAAGACTGAAGCTTCAAGTGGGACCAAGGGGTCCAAGAGCAATACATCTGACATATTTTGTATGTTTTCAGGAAAATCATGTGAGAGAGAACAAACTGCTGATGTTGTCACTGAGGAGGAAAATGGAGCAGCTAGATGTTTTGGAAATGTCCATACACAGTTGGAGAAGAGATTTGCTTCCCAACCTATTGGAAGCAGAGGAGATTTAAATTGTGATGATGGCCAGAAGCTAGAAGTTGAATAGCTTGAAGAAATTGAAGAGAATACCATTGAAGAATATCTAAAGTATATAGAATACTTGGAGCAATAGGAAGATTTGATGATCAAATCATCAAATGAGGTCATGGGGTCTTATGTTTTTACAGCTGACAAGTTGTGTATGAATGCAGGTATTGAAGAAGATAGTTCATATGATGAGACCGTGTTCAATGAAGCTGAATGTTTCCAAGAAAGATATGATGATTATATTTCAAAGGAAGATCAGATTGTGCTATTACAGCAAAAGGAATTCATAAATTCATTGTTTTATAAAAGAGATTATTTCAATAAAGTTGTGTTTGATGATGATGAATTTGTCATTAATGATGATGATGACAGACTGATTTTGTTAAATGGCCAAGTGAAGAATGATGGACAAATGACTGAATTTATTTTAGAGATAGAAGATTAGAATTCTATTCTGATGAAGGCTAAAGAGATAGTGACAACAGAAAACTTGACTTGTGAAGATTGTGAAAATGTTTCCTCAGATGAGATGCCAGGATTGTGGCATGAACAGAGTACAGAAACACAGAGAGAAGGTGTTCATATTATAAGGGCAGAGATGACTGAGGTTAAGGAAGTTCATTTTTATGAACTAGATCAGAGAGACATCCTTGAAGAGGATGATGCAGAGCATAGACTAACTGATAGTCTCAAGAATTGTTTGAAGAATTGGAATCAGCATACTGATGTGCTGACGGAGAAGAAAAGAAATTTGGGACAGCATACTGAGATGCTGGCAGAGGAGAGAAAGGCACTGAGGCCTTATGATTTTTATTTTGACAATTTTTTTGTGAATGCATATCCTGTTGATGTTGAAGGAAAGTTGACACCATTGGATATTCAATTGAAAGAGAAGGAGAAATCTGTGGAAATGTTTGATCCATGGAATGAAGAAATTAAGTGGTCAGAGATTATGTTGAATCAGCAAGATTCAATGCAAGAGAGAGAACCTCAATTTTAGAATTGGGGATTGCGGAATGTGAAGACACAATGGAATGATGACAAGGAAGAGTTGGCTTGTTCAAATAGCCAAGAGAATATTGGAGAAAATACTGTATGGCAGGCTTTTGGGGCTGCTATAGCAGTAGAGAATCAGAGTTTTGCTCTGATAGAAGATGAAAGTGCAGTACTTGAAGAACTTGATTTGATTGATAGAATCAATAAAGAGGAAGAAGGAAGACAATTGTTGAGGATTGTCAAGAAGGAAGGAGAAATTGTTAAACCAAGTTTACAACATATTAATGAGAGGCTTGAGAGTAGATGGCTGAAATGTTTGCTGAGAACATTTGAAGAGAATGAAACAACATAACAACAACATGGAGTGTTGCTGAAAGAAATATTGGAGCAAAAATTTGAAGTGTTGCCAGAGGAAGAGGAAGAGACACAAGGGTTTTGTGACCTTGATGTTTGTCTTATGATTGCAGGTACTGATGGAAGGACTAAGGGATGTTTAGTCCAGAAGAGGAAAAGAGATGATGACAGTGACTGGAAATTAAGATACCAGTCTAGAGAATTACTAAAGTTAGAGGATGGAGAAATTGTCCTAGATGACAATCAGAAAGAGTTTTACTGTTGCAGAGAACAAGAGGGTATGGATGATTGTGCGGCAGTTAGAGGGGGGGCTAGAGCAACCGCAAGCAGCAGTAAGAGTCAAGTAAGTGTAATAGTTCAGCAAGTAAGAATGCAGCAAGCAGAAGAAAAATTAAGAGTTCAACACTGAAGAGGAATCAGTATCCAGCAGTCAGAAGATAGATTAGACAGAGAAATTGAATTTATAAGAAGGCTGATGGTGAGAGTGTCTTAGAGGAAGACAACAACAAGAAAACAAATAAGTAGCAGAAAAATAAAAAAATAAAGAGGATGTAAAAGTGCAGCCAGTGGAAAGCTGCAGCATAAAGTATGGAGGCCTGGAGGAATGCAAAAGAAGAACACTGCAACATATCACCAGTTGCAGAACAAGCTGTGGGATCCAGGAAGGCAAGGATGAAAGCACATGATCAGGAGATAATGAATCATTTTAACCTGGGGAAGTCTGATGCAGGGGCATTAGGCTCAAGACAATATTTGTATATAAATAAACATAAGGGGGTCTCATTTTTTTAATTTCCTATGTAATTCTTCTTATTTGAGAGATTTTTAGTTAAATCCGGAGAGAATTGTAACTGCCCTCGAATGATTAGAGGACAGGAGAAGTCAGATCAGTTTAAGTCTGTTAGGCTAAATTTAGAATTGGGAAATTGAAGAGTTTGTTGAGTCATTGTAGGTATATAAATCGATTCATTGGTAGCATTTGTATAAAAATAAACCTCTGTGGCAGAGTCCTGTAGACCTGCATAGACCTGCATAGACCTGCATAGAGCTAGGAAGCCGAAGAAGCAGAGTAGGGAGAACAGAAGGCCGTCGAATAGAAGACCTAGCATGTATAGGAGATTTTGTAAGTAATTTCAAGATTTTATTATGAAAGAACTGTTTCAGTATTCCATGTACATTGGTTGAGTAAATTTCTGTGTGAAATTCCTAAATCTCTGTAAATATGTATGAGTAAATATCTGTATTTGGGAATTGAGGTAAGACTTTGTATGTGATTGTGAATGCTCTTCACGTAAGGGGGAAATCAATGTTAATTTGAGTGTGGTTAATAGTGGTCAAAGAATTCTGTGAATCGATCACAGGTTGATCGATTTCACACTCTGATTCCTTTATTGATATTATTATACAGTGTCAAGTATAATGTTGTGCCCATACAAGATGGGTTTAGTTACGAACTTTGTTATGCCCGAGTAATGATATGAATGTTTGTGTATGAAGTTAAAATTGAAATCCTGTTAAGAAATCATGGTGGCGGGGTTTGAATCCCATATAGAGACCTTATTGTAATGGAGAACTAGCTTAATTTGATATCTGTAATCGTGGAATTATGATCCAGAGGAGCTGCATTAACCCCAAAAGCGGAATGATGGCACAGTAATCCCGTGAAACAAGCCTATTGCACATATTGTATTAAAACAGTGATGGTGCAGTTGAACATTTTAAACCTGCAAAGGTCCTGAATTGTTAACCTGTTTGACAAGAAAATTTATTCCAGACGTCCATTTCAGTGTTGGAGAATCGGGAGTAGAAAAATGAATTCGTGAAGTATGGGTCCATATGACAGGCTCGAAACAGAGAGAGGCCGATAGCAAAGAAGTGAAGAGGCTGGTTAAAGTTGAAGAAATGGCAGAACCTTAATGAACAGTGGAGGCAGTTTACAAGAACAAACTCGGCGGTATCACGCGAGGTCAAAAGTGGAAAGTTGTTTTCATAAAAATAACGCGATATCACTTGCCGAAAGACACGTGTCCAAAGGTGGTTTATAAAAACCATGTATATCGCGTAATTTTGGAGGACTAACTACCATGCATATAAATCGCGCGATAGCCGTCCGATGTGCGTCCAAAGCGTTGTTGTAGCGTGAGGAAAGTTTGACCATCGGATTAGGATTGTAGGCGTGGGGAAGATAAGACAAGGTACGTATAGTAGTTGTGGGACCGGCAAACCTTAAGGTCTATTGGGTTTTGTTTTAATTCAAGGTTGAGATTTATTAATGGGTTTTAATGAAAGTATGGCTAGCTCTTTGCAACAGAAATTGTTTAATTAACAAGGGAAAAGCACATAGTGGAGGCGCGAGCCCGTAGGGTGCAATGTATAATGGAATGTCACGTTAATTGATTTAATGGATGGGTATTAAAGGGCAGATTGAAAAATGTTTGGTATCTAGCCTATGTTAAAGTCAAACCTTTTGTGATATAAGTATTAAGTGAATACCACGAATATGTTTGATAGCTGGCGCTTGGGTTAAAGGAAATTCGAAGATTTAATTCGAATACTCTTAAGAGAGGCTAACATATGGGTAACCCATGGAATCAAAGGCAAAGAATAGGTCCTCATATGGTGACATTGTAAAGTAGATATTGATCTTGATTTTAATCATAAGAGAAATTAATATCTCAAATCTCAGATTTTATATATTAAAGCTTCAGCTTTATTATTTAAATTGCCAGTTCAGGAATCTAGGGCATTGTGAGTCTGCCCAGATTATGGATTTGGTTGGGAAATTAATTTTGAATTACTTTTATACACAGCTTGATATTTAAAATAGAAAAAAACCAGGACTGTGGGTTTTCCCAACATCAAGATGGAATATCCTTTAGTAGGTGTCAAGAACAACATAGATCAGGTAGCCTTATCCATTGGGCGATGGAGTCAAAACTGGAAACTGAAAAACTTTGACATTATTGAATTGATGAAATAAAAATGGAAATGATTTTGACTCAAAACCTGACTTGACTCTAACTTAACAAATGATTGAAAATTTATTGAGATTTTTTGAAAGAAAAAACATGAGATGAATATAGAAGTCTCATGGACTTCTCCTCGGGCTTCAAACTTCTGCAACAACTTCCTTATTCTTGGACAACAAATAAAAATGATATGTACGATGAAAGTGAACATGTTCTTCAATGATCATGTAAGGTAATTTTGAGGAACCTACCATTGATTGGTCCTCCCAAAACTTCCTTCCCTTTAAGATATTCTAATAAAAATTCCTTATTACCTTTGAATGGAGTAATCTTATAAGGACCTTTTCATATATTATCAAATTTTCCATGCTTAACTTTGTCTTCATTTCGGGCATCCCAACGAAGAAAATCATATCCTAGCTTAAAATAATCATCTTTGGTCTTCTTATCATAAATCTTCTTGATTTTCTATTGGAGTTTTGAAGTGTGACTGAAAAATTCATCTCTTTCCTACTATAGATGAATCATTTGGTTGTTTCTTCATTGGGTATCATTAGGTTCACTGTCGATCTCTTTCAGAATTTTCATTATTGGTACAGCTAAAGAAGTAGGGAACACTTTGTCAACACCATACACAAGATGGAAATATGACATGATGATTGATCTCTTCGTGCTAAATCTCTCTACCCACAGATCATTAGTGAGATTTTTGTGCCAATTTCTCTTGTTCTCTTGCAACATCTTCTTGGTTATGTTCACTAAAGATTTATTTGACGATTAAGCTAGCCTGTTGCGTTCAGGATAATATGTTGTAGAATGACAAGCATAATGTGATACTTATCACAAAAGTCAATCATCTTTTTGGAGTTAAAGGTGGCTGCATTGTCAGTAATGATTTTATATGGATGGCCAAAATGAGACAACATCTTATTCTCTAAAATATAAATAATGACAGTATAAGTATCTTGCCTCGTGGGGATGGCTTCAATCCATTTAGTGAAGTAATCAGTGGTAGTGAGTATCCACTTTTGTTGGGCTGATGATGGAGGATGGATTTCGCTAATGAAGTCAAGTCCCCATTGCTAAAATGGTGCTTGCGCTTCAATTGGTTTCAAGGGAAAAGGCAAAAGTTTTCTCTTTCCCTGAAATATTTGAAATTCATGATAACTCATGATTTTTTTATAGAAATCAGAGAATAGTCTTAGCCAAAAAAAACTTGCCCTCAAGATCTTATTTGTAGTAGTCTTCCAATAAGTATGATCGCCACAGTCACCTTTATAAAAGTCACTCATCACTTTTTCAACTTCTCCTTCAACCAAAAAATTCAACAACACTCCACCTGAATCTTTCCAATACAAGACATTGTTAAGGATGTAATACTTGAGAGCTTTAAACTTCAATGATCTAGCTTTATTACTAGGAAAGTCGGGAGGAGGATTCAAGTATTGCAAAACATGAAAAGTATTAGCATACCATGGCGATGAAAAAAATATCAGATACCTTAGGTAATACTTTAGCTTCTTGCTCCTCAAATAATTCAGTAATAAAATTAATGTCCAAAGCATGTAGATTTGAGTCTGCCATAAGTTTTTCCAGGCCTTGTCCCTTCATCAACTTTGTAGTCTTTATTTCCAAGTCATACTCCAACATAACCACGATCCATTTTCCACGCCACCCTTCAGGATCATTCTACGTGAGCACATCTTTGATAGCAGTGTTTAGGACATATGCAAAGACATGTGAGTGGAGAATATAGACTCGAAAGTCCTTCAATTCTTTGACTAACAAAAATGCATGTCTCTCAATGATATTGTAGTTCAAGCACTACAAGGAAAAGATCCTCTAGTGGATGTTTTTGAGGAAACCCTTATAAAAATAACCTAGATATCCGTTTGTAGCAGAGGTCACTAGAGGAAGTTGGCAGGCAGAGGTTTTTGTGGATTTTTTTTGGCGATGTGTTTCTCATCATAAAACACACTGGTGCATTTTATCCAAAACACACTAGTGCGTACTATAAATTGGCACACCAAGACACTGTGCTCTCCGTACAAACCCTCTGAGTGTGTCTAAGTACTCTAGCGCATCGTTTATCTACGTACAAACTGGCTCGGTACGTCTCCGTAATCCAGTGCACTGTAACGATGTGCGGTGTGCCTTTGATAAAACCCGCTAGTGCGCATCAAAATAGAGCGCACCGAAAAAAGGGTTAATTTAAAAAAATTACCAGTCATAAAAACCTCATTTTTACTTGTTCAGTGCTCTAGACCTCTCAAGCACCGACGTGAGTTTGTCTTTTGTGAGGTGCCCTGCCATCGGTGCTCCCATTGCCTGCATTGCTTCCGTCCATTGCGCACTGTGTGGAGTTCAAATTTTTGAAAACAATGGGAAAATTTGTTTTCTTCAATTCCTCAGAAAGATGCCTCCTCGATGCGCAAATGTACAGCTAATTTACTTGTTTCTCAATAATTAAACCTTTTAGAAAATTAAAATTATGAAATTAACTTAAAATTAACTGTTTTTTTTTAATTATTTATTTTTATTTATTTTTGTTTTTATTTTTTTAATTTTAATTTAATTTAATTTTTACTTAATTTATTATTTATTTATTATTTATATTTATTATTATTATTATTTTATTTATTTATTTTTTTACGCCTTGTGTGTTCAGCTGTGCCCAAAGCTCTTATAGTTCATTAGTGCTACCTATAAATTTACAGGTTGCACTGCGAATGGTGTTAACAAAAACCACACCGGGTTCTGGTGCAGTACCGAGAAAATGCACACTGATATAATTTAAAAAATAACTTGGCAGGTGCAGTCGTTTTGCATTGACCAAAATAATCGCCCCTGGGCGGATAGTTAGGTCAATGCACCGCCCGCTTGACAATATTACATAGTCAACGTTGTGGTCGTTTACAGGACCGCACCATTGACCATGTACTGTTGTTAGGCAGTGCGTTGACCAAACTATCTGCCTCGGGGGGGTTAGTTTGTTCAACACACCCCACAAAAATAGTCCCCGGTTGGGCGGTGTGTGAACATTTTTCATGCACATCGAGCGCGGTGCATGATAAAGAAGTACACACCGGTAATTGTGTGTTACTTTTTTTTGGGTGCTCCGAGTATTTTTTTTTTCAATAAAAATTATACATATATATATATATATATATTTGTAAATAAATTTCTCATTTAATACAAAAAAATGTATTTAATATCTGAATCATTCAGCGATGTCAACGAAGAGAGAAAAGGGAACAAAAAGAGCATATGGAGGACCGTTATAATGTGATTCAGCCGTGGGAGGAACGAGAGAGGGAGAGACTTTTGTACCCTTGCCATATTACGATAGCCACCCAGTTTCTCCAAAGAGATGTAAGCTTTTTCAAGTTCTATGAGGAGGCTACATCCCTAAAGGGGCACAGTGGGTTATTGGGACAACTGATCTACAGGTGGGATACCCACCGACAGGCTTTCTGGGTTGGTCCTGGCTAGTGGTACGAGCCCACTGAGGAGGACATCTATTTTATTACTGGACTATCTAGGAGAGGGCAGGATTTTCCCTAGTTCCTAGATGTCTCTGTTAGTTATGCAGTAGGGAGTTAGTTGGCGTACTCCCAGAGATTTATTAGGGATGATATATTTTCTCATGTAGAATTTTAGGTGTCCGGTGGTCAATTATGCATTGATTCATTTGGTCTAGAGGAGGTGAGGTGCCTTTCACTACTACTGATGACCATTTCACACTATACTGGTGATGGGAAGCACATTAGTTTCTTGATTTTATTTTAATTTGATTATTTATTCCAGGCGCCATGACTTGTGAGATGGTCTATTATTTTTTTGCAACAGTTTTTTACAGAATTAGATATATGTCGTTCTCAGCCACGTGGGAGGTTGCCCTTCCCTTTTGCTTCAGAGTTTTTTTTTTTAAATTTTTTGAGAGGTTTTTAGAGACGAGGCCTACTTTTGTTCATCTTCCTTGTAGGCCGATGTTGCATGTACGGATGCAGATGTGGGGCTAGATGATGCCCACGAGTGGCCTGTCTGACTTTCCAGCCGGATATCTACTGATGCACTAAAGTTGCTAGCCATTGATGATGCTCACCCGTTTGTAATGGTGTTGTGTCCATATGTTGGTTTGGATTGGCGAGGGTGTATCGATATCCTCTTCACACAGGATGAGCCACCTGATGCGAGAGGTAATATTAGTGTTTTATTTAAATTAATATAGTTTCATGTTAATGTCTTAATTATTTAATTAGAATAAAATTTATTCTAACACATTCTTTAACTTTTTTTATTACATTATTTAATGAAATTGTCTAATTATTTTTGTGTACTATATATTTTGCAGATATTGGGACATTTGTTGGGGAGATGATTCCACCCCCACCGGATGATCCAGGTGTAGATGTTGATGAGGAGATGGCAGAGGCGAGGAATCGGGGTGACAGACTTGATCCTCAGGTGCAAAAACCTGTGAGGGTGCAGTATAGGGCCGACACCCGATTCAGGATGGAGTTGGGTGGCCGACTGTGTCGATTCCTAGTTGATGAGGGAGTCTGCCTTGCTACAATCAAAGAGATCCAGGTTGATCATAGGCTCATAGAGCTCTGGAGAGACATGCCCCGCGATATGATGACCCTTATGCGTCATATCGTTGGAGCTTCTATAGTATTGGTGGCTAGAAGGGATAAGCGTCATGGAGATGCACGACAGAGAAACTCATATAATGATCATGATCATGAGGGGAGTGATCATCATTCTAGTACTCCACCTTCTCCTCCTTCACCTCATGCCGGAGATCATGAGCATACAACATCGAGTGCTGATCACCAGGCATCTTCTGAGCAGTCTACACCATCTCAGTAGACACCTATTCCTCAGTAGACACAACCATCGAATAAGTAGGCATGTCCATCAGAGCAGGTAGGTGCATCTGAGCAGGCTACACCATCCATTGAGCATGCTTCACCATCGACGACTCATCAATAGGCAGTTCCTAAGAAGACTGCACCATCTGATCAGCAAGCACCTCCGGAGCAGGCACGGTATCCATCTGAGCATGAGGTTGCAACATCGATTGAGTAGGCCTCGACTAGTACTAGTATTGATGTAGTACCACCAGATATTTGAAATTTATATGCAGTTATATTAAAGTTGTATATTTTTGACATTATACAGTTATATATATGTGTGTGTGTGTGTGTGTGTATATATATATGGTGCATGTATTTTATGTTCATGTTGATGTACTTAATTTACATGTTGGTGTTCATCATGATGTGTATATTGTTAGGTCATGTTAGATATGTTCATTTAATGTGCTTGCAGATAGATGTATATGTGATAAAATTTATTTGACATGAGATGTATATTTGATGTTTGCGTTGTGATAATGTTATACAATGCTCATGTTTTGTTAGATGATCATGATCACGATGATTAGATGGTGTTAGCGAATTTGAATGTGTATTTTAGAATATGATTTTTGTACGATGGTTATCATGATCATGATGTTGATTTTTAATATTAAATCATGATATTTATTAAATATTATGCCATGATTGTAATTGTAATTTTATGTAAAATTGTAATTGTAATTGTACGTAGTTGTATTGTGAAATTGTAAAATTGTAATTTTAATTGTATGTATTGTCATGATTCAATTTTATTAAAATTGTAAAATTTGTAAATTTGTAAATTTTTAAATTTTTAAAATTGCAATTGTAATTGTATGCATCATGATTGTAACTGTAATATTAATTGTAATTGTATGTAAAATTGTAAAATTGTAATTATAATTGTATGTAAAATTGTAAAATTGTAATTGTAATTGTAATTCTAGTTCTCATTGTAATTTTAATTTTAATTGTATGTAAAATATTTGTAAAATTGTAATTGTAATTGTGAAATGGTTGTAATTGTAATTGTAAGTACAATTGTAAAATTGTAATTGTAATTGTAATTGTAATTGTATGTAAAATATTTGTAAAATCGTAATTGTAATTGTATGTATTGTCATGATTCAATTTTATTAAAATCTGTAAATTTGTAAAATTGTAAATTAATTGTCAATTTTGAACTATAACTATCGTAAGTAAAATGTATACTGTAAATATTGTTAAATTACCATAATTGTAAAATTGTAAATTTGTAAATTTGTATGAATATAAATAATTGTAAAATATTAAATCTAGAATGATATGAACTTTTATAACATAATAAATTTTAGAAAATAATGCAAATAAATTCATATTTACAATTATCGTTATTTTATTATGATCTTACATACCAAAAATAACAGTATACATGAATAAATTTTTTTAAATTTGAATATATCATTCACACACATTTAAAGCAATCAAGTAGTTGTATTCTTTTAGGAATTGAAATAAAAAAAAAGAACTTGATACAATGCATTGTTTTCGAGATCAACATAATTGCAAATTATCAAGTGAAATGATTTTAACATTAACACAATGCAAACCAATTAATTAAAAATACATATTATAATGTTTCGAAAAAGAGAGACTTGGTTCTAAGGTTAAGTCCTATTATTTATAAAAACCCATCTTAAATAGTATAAATGATGAAATAACACATGTACCATATCACTCTTTGTTCTCATAATCACCCTCATTATCTTCAAGCTTGCTTGGCATGATAACACTATTGTTCTAAAAAATATGTTTTGATCTAGGTTCATGTCTCAATACGAACCACCAATCCCTATCCAACACATCTGGGCAAAAAAACACTTGGTTGCAGTGTTTGGGGAAAACATAAGGCTCCTTAGCTTCATCCCACATATTTCTAGAGTTGATACATATCAACCTACTATCACGTTCTTCCTTTACATTATTCTGATCAAAGGTGTCCCTCCACTTGCACCTAAAAATAACACATTGGAAAGAAGAGAAGTCCACTTCAATGGTCTCTTGCATATTTATGATATATCCTAATGTACCTCGTATTAGGTTTTTATCACAGTGGCTAGCTTGACTAGGTTGATCGAACTCGAATTCTGCTCCACAGTCTTGTGTCATGTGTCCATCATCGTCATTTTCTGTACGAAAATGGTGTCCATATGTCCACATAGATGGGAAAAAATGCACCTATAAAAAAGTTAAAAAATCATCGTGTCATGTGTATTCTAATAACCCAACTGTTAAAATATGAAATATAGATGTTACAATTCAAAGGTGCATTATTAAGTTTAAAATCTACATAAATAGATTATTACTGAGTTGCTGCACCCAATTCCTACATTTAGCGCATTCTCTTCAACACACCGGTAATAACTGGTTGCACCGTATTTATCTCTGACTTGGTCAACAACCCAAATGTTGAGGCATATAATTGGAATATTTTCTTTTAAATGATTTGGATAAGGCACACTTCTACCATTCAACCGTCTAAATTCTTTCCTGTCACTATCCCATTTCATTCTCTTTGTTCGTACAATGCGATCCACAGTTGCATCACTTCGGAATTGAAAAGAAAAAATTTATTGATTGCTTCAATTTCTGATTTCGTTGATGAAATTACACCGACATATACTAAATATGAGATCAAAATATACATTATATCAAAGTTCAACATGAATATTTATTTTGGTGTAAATTTGAAAATTATAAGTCGCTTACTCTTTATCAAGCACCTTTATCCATTTGTTTGGAGAAGCTCCCCCTCTCTTTTGTCTTCATCCCTTTCATCATCCCAAATCACTGAACCTGGTATGTTTTCGATCTTCTTGATGTACTCAATGTCATAATAGAAAGTCTCATATGATATGTACCCCTCTGCCATTGACCCCTTGGGTTTTTCCCTTTGTCGAACAAAACCTTTCAATTTCTTCATGTACCTATATAAGAAGAACATCTAATGACAAGAAAACACCCCAACTAATTCAACCTCATCTACTAGGTGGATTAGAAGATGAACCTGCAAGTCCATGAAACTCGTCGGAAATTCCTTCTCAAACATATAAACAATCTAAACTATCTCTTGATGCCATCATGGAATGCTATCCACATGATTCTCCTTTGACGTGATCCAACGTACAAATGCAGATAATTTAGATATGGCATGTCCTCGATCTTGGGGGAAGTCATGTTTCACACACCCATGCATGAACAAAGGATAATGACACTGAAAAGCTATAAACACATGCAATAATATACAAAATTAGTTATGTTTTATTATCCCTACATGGGATAAAATTTATTAATATAAAAAATAATAAAATAATTCTTTTGACATTATACGTACTCTTAGAAGATTCAAATGTTCATGCGATTTCAACCCCGACAAATGGTCATCCACAGTGAAGCAACATCGTAGTAAAGACCTATATGAAGATGGAACCTGCACACCCATTATAACTTCCTTTTCCAAAGAAATATCATATATTTTTTTAAATCCATGGGACATCACCTTCTTTGAAATACCAATTAGAGGGACCAACTGCCTCTGATTATGTACTTTCTAATCGTCTTGGCCAATGTTTCTTTTTAGTTTTTTAAGTAATAAGATCTTTCCTAACAACTAATGTGTCACTTTGTTTGAATGATATGTGCCTCTGTAAAGAAGATGAAACATTTTTAAATATATTCTTGGGATATAATAAGTGGATAATCTTAAGATGCTCCCAATATGGGAGGTTATAAAAGATAGATTTCCTTTTCATCCCAATGGGAAATTTCTCAACATAGGTGTTGAAGAATTCTGGATCATCGAACATAGGCTCCTCATTTGAATCGAACATTTCTATGAACTCCTTCTCCTTCTCTCTCTCACATATGCTCTAAGACATTCAGCTAGTGTCGTTATTGTAGGCCTTTAGGTGAATCTCTCTTGTTTACCATTGAAAGCAGATTTTTATCTTCTGTAAGGGTGTTCTTCTGGGAGGAATACCTTGTAGTATCCATAAACTGGCTTTCGTAGGTCGTTGGACCATCTAACTTTGAGAGAAGGTTCACAACATTTACATCCATAATACCCTTTTGTTACAAGACCTACGAAATTATTGTATACAATATGCATGCCATGTGAAATTATATCATGAAGATTAAAACAATTACACCGAATTAAATAACTAATATGTGAAAGAATATTGTTACATATATAAGAAAATCAATAAACATGTAATCTACCAGAGAAAACTACTAAGCCTGGATAATCATGTGTCGTGTAAGCACATATGCAATACAAGGTAAAACTCCTCTCTACTACAATGGGTCTTGATACATCATATACATTTATCCCATCCCATAATTCCTTCAATTCATCTACCAGTGTTTGTAAGTAACCATCCATATTCTTCACTTTTATTCTACCAGGGACTATGAGAGCCAACATAAGATGTTCATTCTTCACGGAAAACCATGGGGGGATATTTTTATTGATCAATACTACAGGCCAAACAAAATAGTTGGTGTTCTGGAGGGAATATGGGTTGAATCCATCCATGGTTATGCTGAGTCGTATACTTCATACTTCATCCTTGAATTTTTCGGGCCATGTATCCTCTATATGCTTCATGGCTATTGAATCTGTTGGGATTCACATAACTCCCAACTCACTTTTGTGTGAGGCATGCCATCCATACAACATAGCTAATTCTTTGCAACGAAAGAGCCTTTGAATCCTTGGGATTATAGGCATGTGCCTCGATATCTTAAAAGGAGGACTGCATGATTTACCTTTATTTTTTTATTTACCATACCTGTCATGTCAACATTTCAAAAATATCTCTTTTTCTACATATTCTCCTCTATATAGAATACAATCATTTGGACATGCATGATATGATATGTACTCAACACCCAACATTTTCAACAATTTATTTTCCTCTTTGAAGCTACTAGGAAAGATGTTATCACTCGGAAGAACCTTATCTTTGAATAACCTATATTTGGTCATGGATAATATTAAATGTACATTAATGTTGATAATTATTAACGTTAATAAAATTTACCATTTGTAATTTCCATTGTGTGATTATATTTCTCAAAATATAAGGGACTTGATGGTCAATTACTTCAAAATTTCTGAGAAACATGCATTCAACAAACCAAACTTTGCTTTCAAGTTGTACAGTAACATCGCTATCCCCAACTAGGTAGACTTTGACTGATTTCCAGGTCCAAAGAGAGGGGTGGTGGAAGCAAAACTAAGGCTTTTGAAAAAATTTATCAGCGATATGAGCATCATCCCATAGTTGAACATCGTTTTGGAATGCATCTAACAACATTGTATCCATGGTACTCGTATCCCTTAAGTAATCATCCATACCAACCTCTATTTGATTGCCTCCAATGCTAGCTTGTGAAGAACTAATATTGTTGTAGTCATTCCTAATTGGTGAATCTGGACGTAGTGGGAATTGAATAGGTTGTTGATTCAACCATTATTGGTATAGTTCCTCTTTGAGTTTTTCTCTTAATTCAGCCTTCTCTCGATTTGACATTGTCATGGGGTGAAATGGAAGATGGTAGGTAGGTCGCTCATCATCGCTAGAATCCTAATAATTTCAAAAAATATATTTGAACAAGATTAGTACAAAATCGATGATATCAATTAGTAAGCACTCCGACAATGCATGATTGATTGGTTTGATGTTGAAATAATTACATTAATATACCAAACAATTATTATTACCATTATTGTCCCAGGATTTTGGCTAGAAGATGGCATGTTACAATTGGCAAGGTGAAGCGGCTGTCCATTTTCATCTACCAATTGCACCTTATGGTATGCTGCTCTTAATAAGAGCTTCCAACGTTTTGGAGTTGTTTGAATATTTTGTGCATCTGAACTCGATTATGAATCTGCATGAACCTATAAATTTGTATACATTAATTTTATTTAGTTGATTGACATGAATAAAAAAATAAATTGAATTAGATAATGAAAATATAAATAAAATCTGAAGTAATTACGTCCGGAGATGGATAGGGAGAACTCCATGATGGACTTTGAGAAATATTATGGAACGAGATAGATTTTGAATAATTGTCCATTTGATATAATTATGAGATTTTCTCCCTTCATTTTAGCAAAATCAACAATAAATTTTGGTGTACATAACTAAAAGTAATTTCAATGCCTTAAAAATGGAATTATTATTATCAGTGCTATTGTACTGTAAACCACCTTGATGCATTTCAGTTACTGCGCAGTGGTGCAGTTTCATTAACAGACACACCTGTGTGGTTAGTTAACAAACACACCGAATATCCATAAATAAAAAAAGCACAACTTTATTTTTTTAAAGTGAAAAAAAAGTGGTAAATTGAAAAATAGGCAGCAAATTATTTTCGGAAATCTAATTTCATAAAAAAGTTCTTTAATAGTAAAAGCTATTCATTATTTCATTATTTTTGCAAATTTTTCAAAGAGGGATTTGCATGAGAGACATACCTGGAGCAAGAGAGCATGAGAGCACTATAGAGCAGCAAAATACTTTCAAACAACAAAAATATTCAAAGAATCATAATTTGAAACATCTAGTGATTCGCACAAAAACCTTGTAGTATAGTAAAATTGTTCAATTTTAGTGTAATAATTGTTCTTTTTACAGTTTATTAGATTTAATACATGCATAATAAAAAAATTTAATTTTACTGTCCATTTTTAGAAAAAAATAGATAAATAAATAAATAAATAAAATAAAAAATAAAAAATTACATTCTTACATTAAACCCTTGCTTCTTATTGTTTATGTGACTTCACAATTAGGGCTTTTCATTTTAGATTTATAGGGTTTGTATTACTATATATCTAGGCATGTGACATCTAACCCGCGGGATCACTTGCAGAGTCGGATCCCAATCCATGTCGGCCCTTGCACGATTTTTTAAAAAACATATATTTTTTAATCAGTGTGCACTGTTTAAAATAGCGCACCGGTGCGCTACTGTAGTATAGTGCACCGAACACGTACTGACAAAAAACACTATTTGATAAAATCATTTTTTTTATTAATTTATGTTTTTGTATTGAACCATTTATGGAATGAAAAAGCATAGGTAGGTCTAAGAAGCAATTAAGAATTTCCTAGATAAACTCAGCAGAGGAAAACATAAAGGCAACATAAAACAGGAAGGACTAAGGTGCTTCAAACAACATTTCTTAGCCTATACTATTCTGTTTTACTGCAACATAGAAAGATGAACATAATGGTAAACATGAACAACAAGAAATAATAGAGGCACATCACCATTAACCATGCTCAGGGATTCTGAAAGCTATCCTCCTTCATCATCAATCAAAACAACCCATTCATAAACTTCACAAGACCAATTTATTCTTCAAACTCTAGAAAACCATGTATTGCTCTCAAAATCATCAAATGCCAACCCAAATAATGAGCTCAAATGCAGTATTTATCTGCAACTGAGGAGGTGAAGCTAAGTTAGGGTTTGGGTGTCATTTATTACAAAGTTAATGAGTTTTTTACCTTGAAGACCATGCAAGGCCCAAGGAAAAAATATCTGAAGATGCTTCTCTGGAATAATAACTCCTATCTTAACTTCTGAGAGAAAATATGTAAAATGTTTGACTTTAAGGCCTATAAATAAATTTTACAATAACTTCTAGTAGATAGAAAATATCTCTGACTCAGTGCAATAACTGTTTGATGTTTTTTTGAAGGAAACAATGTTGTAGGTGGAAAAATATCTCTGAAAGAAGTAACTGCCTGTAGGTGTAGTTAATTCAAATGTGCTTTTGGGTTAATCTGCCTCTTGTTTTTTCTTTAAACTCTGTATTTACGCTCTTAAACTCTATTTAACATTTTACTGTTTGTTTCCGTTATTTTTCTCTTTAATCTACTTTATCTCTGTCTGTTCATTTAATCCTTTGATTAATATTTTTGATTTTCTACCTTTATCCATTAATCTTTTAACTGTCTACCTTTATTTTCTTTAAACTCTACTTTTCTGGCTACTTCTTTATCTTACTTTTGATCGGTGATTAGCCTTTATAATCCTTTCTTTGCTTTATTTACAGTCTTCTGACTGTTCTTCTCCTTGGTATCTCTATTTCTGTGTTTTTTTTGTGCGCAGGTATGCATTATTTCTTTGGAGGAGGGTCGAATAAACCATTGATGATCATGTTTCATCAACAATTAATCCTGATAGGGCCTCTGATCTCTCTAAATTTGAATTAAAACCTATGGATCGTCACCCAGGGTTTCATCCATCATGGTGGACCTTTCTGCCATCAAACCTGCACAAAAGACAAACAATTAACCATAAAACCATGCGGGAGAGGGATTTACTGTGTTTTCCTGAGTTTTTTGGGCTGTCGGAGGGCGTTTGCAGAGGAAAAAATGGTGGAGGAGGCTTGGTTCCGAAGGCAGAACCATTAGAAATTCAAATAGAGGCAGGAGGGTTTGAAATTTGCCACAGAGGGAAAGCGGCTTTGAAAAAAATGGAAGTGGTTTATCGTGCGGAAGAAAGGTGGTAAATGGTTTTCGGGGGCGGTGATGTGATACCATTGGGCGATTGCCACATGGTAGGGAAAAACCACCCAATTTGCGCGGGTCCCATGATTCTAACCCTAGAGTGATTGTATTTGTGATATGCATTGGGGACTGTCGAACCTCGGGGAGAGAGATCGACGATGATTGCTGTCTGCTCAACTTAGTGTTCCTAAATTGATGTCATAAATTGTCAACCAGGGCTAGTAAACTGTTGAAGTGAAGTGCACTATATGTGCCTAGGTATATTATTCCTAATTCGTTGTGTTTAGTGTTTTTCTAGTGTTTTTGGTTTTGTGTTTTTGTGCTAAGAGGGAAAGAACTAAATTGTTGGCAAAGAGAAGTTATTGGTCACACTAAAACAGAGAAAAATCTACTCTAAACTATGTATGGCACCTAAGAACAAAAAATGCTAATTCACCAATTGCAAAGCTTGACAAGGAAAGTAACTCATAACATTAACTCAGTCCAATTCATTTCATTAGAGATATGTTGGAACAACTTGAGAAAAGGATAAGTTTGATGCAATGAGGTTCTTTTAAGTAAACAACAACTTACAATATCATAGAGAAAATCTCATCCATAGTTAGAAATTTGTTGGAACACATTGGGAAAAGATTATTTGCAACACAGTAAAGAACTCTATGCTGATTTAAATTATGACACTAAAATCAACCCATTCTGCAACTCAAGATGTTACTATTAAGCCTCATTCAAGGGTTAGAGATCTCTTGGAATAGCTTTGGAAAAAGGTTGTTTGTAAAATTATGAGAAATTGCAAAACAGTCAAGACCTCAAAATGATATTACTAATTATTGTTCATATGATAATGATGTGTTAGCAGAGTAGTTTGTAAATAATGAAGGCCGTTAAGTCTAATTTAACAGGACTAGAATGCAATTAATAAAACTCGAAATGCAATGATCATAACTGAACTAATACACAATTAGCCTTCAAAATACTACAACTGAACTAAAATTCAATTAACCTATGAAATAATACAGCTCTATCTCATTCAGTGTTAGTGATATTTTGGAACAATTCATAAGAACAAGATTGACTGCACTATTTGATGTGAGTGAACATAAACATGAAGTTCAAGAAATTGCCTAAATTAAGAACGAAACAGAGCTAAAGTTACTTATCTAAGAAATATGCACAAAGCCTTTCGGACAGTAGGGGCCCTCTACTATCGGATTGGCACACGAGTCTCCTCAAGATTGCTTCATATCATGTATTAAAGTTGTACTTCTTTCATTAAAGGAAAACGCTTCCAAAAACAGAGTATTACAGTCTTGGACAACTTAACAACAAAACATCAACTAGCTAACTGTCTCTCGGTTCACCAAGTTATTTTTATAAACAAAATACATAACTGGCATTGAGAAGAAATAGGGATAGGTGTCTTTTTCAATAAAAATCGAATTAGAACTCCTGTTGAGGCCTCGTACTTTGCTGATGACACCTGCAGAGTCCTTGTCCTAGTAGAAGTCTACTTCTTAGTTTTGGTTTCCTCCACGTGCATAACCACTTGCAGATTTTTGCTCAGGCTTCGTATGCGTTTTTCCTTTAGGTGACACCTGTAACCTGTGTGAACATAAGGATAGCTGTGGAATATGCAACTACCTACAGAATGGCTGCATTCTGTAGCTAATTCTAGTCAAAAATCACTACAACAACAAGACCACAAAATTTTAGTAAGTCAGTTATTGTATGCATTCTTAAAGTGACTTTAATCAATCCTATTGATATTTTAAGCCTATAATTGTTAAAGGACAAAGGAAATGAAGTGAAATTTGGTGAAAGAAAAGGACATCTTTGGGGCTCAACATACCCCCACTGCAAAGCTTTTGCATGTCCTCATGCAATTAATCCATGTATTCTGAAACTTCTGCTAGGACGTCTAACTTCCTTTTTCTGCTTTGCTTGATGTTTAGTGGCATCCTAGGCTTCCTTATGACCAATTTGAACCTCAGGTTTATAAGTGCTCTGCTCAACTTTTTATTTTTCTTCTTCAACTTCTCACTAGCCTTGTACAATTTTTCCATTTGAAGAGAGAGAGTTTTATTCATGTTACTCTTCAGCTTGAATTGTTCCCTTAAGATTTCATTTTCATTTTTTATGTGCCTATTAAGTACTTCCAGTTCATATTTATCCCTTTTCAGCACTTCAATGGAAGACTCTTGTGGGCTAGGAGTTCTTCCTCTGTTTTCTGAGGCTCTCTTTTCCAATGACTCAACATAATTATAGATTTGTTGTTGTGTTGGATCTACCTCTGGAGTTCCTCTATCAAGATCCTCTTCGTACTGGTACTCAGGAGATATATCAGTTGGTGTCTCTTCATCCTCAATATTTATGATTCCCGTTTGCTTAACCCCTGTTTTCTTCAATATGCCTCTAAGCCTATGGCTTCTTTTTAGTTTAGATGGTCCCTCACCTTTCTCCTTGGCATACTTTCTTATTATCTTCTCCTTTTTAAGCTGTTTCTTGATTTCAGCCAGTTTTTCAGAGATAATCTCCTCACTTTCTTCTTGTATGGATTTACCAGTTTTAATTTAAACAGATTTGGAAATTTTTCCTCTCCTACTTCTTCTTGCAAGTTTGCCTTCAGATGGAGTTTCTTTAGGTTCTTCAAAGTGATTCCTCAAGAGGAACTCATCCCAATTATTTCCCACCTTTCTCAAATGATACTCAATTAGGATTTTAACTAGGCCATGGTGATACAAGGTGGTTTCTAAGAATTGAACCCTTTTTTGTACATTAGAAGCCATCCTCTTTAGGCTATGGAGTAAGAAAAAGGGTAAATTGATTTCTTCATCTAGGAAATGCATCATAAGCCGAATATGATAAACATATAGGGTACCAAACCTTCCCTCACAAGTTATAAACTTTTGCAAAATGAGCAACATATTTCACCATTTATTCTTCAGTGCTGAGCTAGGAATGTCCTTCTTAAAAACTGAAATATCCATACCTGGTGTTTTGAGCATCTGCCTCCATGCCTCATTGTGAAATTCCTTGTTTTTGAACCATCGTTCACCTTGCCTTGGTAATTCTATTGCTTCTGCAATGAAGGATTCTTTAATAGTGAACTTGAAATCACCTATTTCAACTTCTGACCCGTTGAAGGACCAGGCAAATGTCTTGGTAACCTCTTTATGGAATCCATTGAACTTTTCCAAAAACTGTAGCCACCCCACCTGCTGTAACATTTCTCTAATTTGTGGGTAACCCTCTAGGTATTTTTGTTTTGACTGGTTTGGATCTTACAATGAGTCCCATTGTTCCTTTTCTCAATCTTCAATTTACTGCTCTGTAACTGCTCTCCTATCCACAGTAAAAATGGCTGTAGAAGGTTGTTTTCACCCCAAAGATGACCTCTCTGTTTATGCAGCAAGAATTGGCTATGGAAAAATGACATGAAGTGGTTATGGGATGAGTGAAATACGGTGAGGGTGATTCACATGAATTAATGAGTTTGAGAGCTGTTGTGGAGGAAAAGACCGTGGAAAAATCTCGTGAGAATTTCAAAATCATCACTGAATACTTCGGGTTAGTGACGTGACCTAATAGGTCACTTCAAGTACTAACCATTAATTTTTAATAAATGATGATTTGGTATGGTGGAATGGAAGGGATTTTGTCCAAGGATTTTATGATAGGCTCGATCAATATGAATAATTAAAATAACTTTACGAAACATACATATAACTTAACTATACCATAAATTTCATAATCTGTTATCATAATAATTTCACAAGTTACCTTAGCCCTTCTTTTGATTTGTGTGGTTTTTAATATGCTTTGTCTTCCTTTGAAAATCATTGATCCTTCATTTTTCATAATCCCTTTGATTTTGCTTGTTGACATAGGTGTGCAGGATCAATTTGCTGTTGAACAAGTGGTTGCTGGATAATTGCCTGTAGGATATCTGGCTGCAGAATGTCTGGCTGCAGAATATACCTGTAGAAGCTTTGAAACATGAAATGAAATGATTTGAAACATGGATGGAGTGTAGTATGAAATGAAATAAACTGGATCATGAATAATGGTGGAATGGAGCATGATTGAAGTGAAATATAATGGAACAAAATGGATCATAGATGTAAAGTGGAATGAAATATGAAAAGTGGCCTGCAACTTATGATTTGTAATACTCAATTGCAGAAAGAGATCAAATTTAAAAATCTGAAATGAAAATGAGGTGGACCATGGAATGGAGTGAATGAAGTATGGATGAATGGAGTGAATGAAATATGAATGAAGTGAGACATGATGGAGTGAAATGGATCATAAGTGGAATATGATATATAAAATGGGTCTGCACTTATGATTTTGTGATAGCTTCTTGTAGGAAAAGAACAAATTTGAATAGCTAAAGTGTTAGAAGGATTTTGATTTTCACTTTATATTTTCTATATAAACATGCTAATAAGTGATTAGTTTTCATGTTTATACTTTTTTTTTTCATGCATTTGAATTCAGAAAATTCAATTAAGTTGATGAAGAAGAAGAATTCTTCTTCATTAACTTCACATCACTGTTTTCCTAGAATCTCTTGACAAATTATTCTCTTGAAAGTGGCTTATGATACAACTTCAATCTATGACCATTTACAAGAAAAGTGACCTTCTCTTCATCTATTGTCCTGATTTTTATTGCTCCATTGTCAAAAAATTTCATAATTTCATATGGCCCAAGCCAATGTGTTTGGAATTTACCTTGAAAATCTTTGAAATTTGAATCAAACAAGAGGGCCCAGTCACCTTCTTTGAATTTCTTTTCCTTGATGTACTTATCATGCCATCTAGTCCTTTGTTGTTGGACTATACTTGTTTTCTGGACTGCATCTTGTCTGATCTCATCCAATTCATTAATCTGCTCCAATCTGTGCTTTTGTGCCTCTGTTAGATCAAGTCCTAGCTGAACTGCCATTTTGAAGTTTGAATCTGGAACTCTATGGGAAACAAAACTTGCTTTCCATAAACAAGTTCATAAGGAGTATGACCTATTGTGCTTCTCCATGTAGTTCTATAGGCCCACAAGGCTTCAGGAAGCCTATCTACCCAATCTCTTCTATGTAAATGAACATTCTTTGTTAGGATCCCTTCAATGACCTTATTAGTAGATTCCACTTGACCATTTGCTTGTGGATGATAGGGAGTAGATTTTATGTGTCTGATTTTGTACCTCTCCATCATTTGTTCCACTAGCTTTGATGTAAATTGAGCTCCTTGATCTGTAACAATTTCCCTTGGGACACCAAAACGAGTAAAAATATCCTCAAAAAGAAAATTAACTACAGATGCTTCAGTAGCAGAAAGTAATGGCTTAGCCTCTACCCATTTGGTAACATAATCAGTGCAAACTAATATATATTTCTTTTGTCTTGATGGAGGACTAATAGGTCCTACAAAATCTAAAGCCCATTTCTCAAAAGGCTCAATATGTACCTGAGGCTGCAATGGCATCTCACTTGAAGGAGAAGGTTTCCCTACCCTTTGGCAGCTGTCACACCTTTTGACATACTCTTTAGCATCTTTAAAAAGGGATGGCCAATAGTATCCTAAACGAAGGACCTTATAAGTTGTCCTTTTATTATCAAAGTGTCCGCCACAAGGTTCATCATGACATGCCTTGAGGATCTGAGGCATCTCATCTTCTCGAACACATCTCCTAATGATAAAATCTGGACCTGTTTTGTATAAATCATTAGCAACCCATGAATATTTTGCACTATCATAAATGATCTTTCTTTTGTCTCTTGCATTCATTATTGAAGGAAATTTCTCTGAAACTAAATAATTAGCAATGTCAGCAAACCAAGGAGTTTGAGTAGCAATTTCAAAAAGATACTCATCAGGGAATTGATCTTCAACTGGAGTATTATCTTTGATGTTTTGGAGTCTAGATAGGAAATCAACTACTGTATTTTGTTTCCCAGGCCTATCTATAATGGTAATGTTGAATTCCTATAAAAGCAATAACCATATTATAACTCTACCATTAGTAATTGATTTGTTCATTAGATATTTAATTGAAGAGTGATCTGTGTGAACAAAAGTTTCATAGCCTGTTATATAGTGTTTGAATTTATTTATGGCATGAACAACAACTAAGAACTCTTTTTCAGTTATAGTATAATTTAACTCTGAAGGAGTCAAATTTTTACTTGTATAGTAGATGGCATAAGGAATTAGGTCTTTTTGTCCCAATACTGCTCCTAAAGCTGTATCCGAGGCATATGTTGAAATATGAAAAGGTAATTTCCAGTTAGGTCCCCTTAAAATAGGTGCTTCAGAGATTTTTGTTTTCAGGGTTTCAAAGGCTAACTGGCAATGAGGACTCCACTTGAATTCACAGTCCTTGGTAAGTAATTTGAAAAGTGGAGATGCTATCTTGGTGAATTTTTCTATAAACCTTCGATAATATCTTGTAAATCCTAGAAAAATCCTAACATCTTTTTGACAGCTTGGAATAGATAAGTTAGATATGACTTCAAATTTTGACTCATCAACTCTAATCCCATCCCCTCAAATGTGATGCCCCAAAACAATTCCTTCAGTAAACATCATAAAACACTTCTAATGACTTAGTGAAAGATTTTCTTCTTTACATCTCTTTAAAAAGTTTTCCAAGTTTACTAAGACTTCTTCAAATGTGTTTCCATAGACTGTGAAATCATCCATATATACCTCTACACAATCATGTATTAGATCTGAAAATATTCCTAGTACTGCCCTTTGAAATGTTGCAGGTGCATTGCATAGTCCAAATGGAAATACTCGGTAAGCATAGGTACCCCAAGGACATGTAAATGTGGTTTTATCTTGATCTCCAAGTGCTACTTGAATTTGGTTATAACCACTAAACCCATCTAAAAATGAGAAGTACTTTTTTCCAGCTAATGTATCTAACACCTGATCTATGAAGGGTAGGGGAAAATGATATTTAAGAGTAGCTTTGTTTAATTTCAGGTAGTCAATACACACCCTCCATTTACCATTTTTATTTGGCACAATTACCAAAGGAGAAACCCACTGACTATCTGAAATGGGATAGATAAAGTTGACATTTAACAATTTCTGCAATTCTTCTTTAACAATCTCCCTAAGATTTGGATTCATCCGTCTCTGAGGTTGTCTGAGTGTTTTACAATTTTCCTCTATGTAGATGTGATGAGTGCAAGTCTTAGGGCTTATCCCTTTCATATCAGTGTACTCCCATGCATATGCAGAAGAATGTCTCTGTAATATCTTGACTAGCTTTTCTTGTTGAGATTTCTCTAGGTTCTTATTTATGTTTAAAGTTTTACCTGGAAATATCTCAATTGCAGAGCTGCCAAATTTATCCATGGAATAAAGAGACATATGTCTTGATGATAAAAACTCAATGTTGGATTCTTCTTGAAATTGTTCATGTTTGTATTCCGAAGAGGATTCAAAATTTTCTAAGGTATTTAGAATCTGGCTATCTTCACTAATTTCTGAAATTGTGAAGAGAAGTTGTATGTCTTCTTCATCCTCAATCCATTGAGTATCATCTAATTCTGTAATTTTTTTTGCTGGAGGATACAAAGTAAATTTCTTGGTTGAACTACCATCAGAGTTGTACATATCACCAGATCTACAGCTAATGAAAGCATCAGTTGTAGCTAACCAAGGTCTTCCTAATATAATAGGATGTCCTCCTAGATTATTCTTAGGAGTTAGGATCATAAAATCCACAGGATACTCCCAAGAATCTAGGGACACTAGAATGTCTTCTATTACCCCATCAGGTTTGATCACAGATCTGTCTGCTAATTGTAATAATGTGGGTGTAAAAAGAAGATTAGGAAGTTTCATTTTATCCATGATTTGTCTACTCATGATATTGATTGCTGCTCCTAAATCAATAAGTGTGTTTTGGATCTCAGTTCCATTGATGTGTACTTTAACAACTGGATTTCCTGGGTCTAGATACTTTGGAATGGAAATCTTACCCATCATGATATCTGCTATTTTTCCTGCCAGTTGAATTTTCTGTCTCTTTGATTCTTTTTCCTTTTTTTTTCATGCTCAACTCCTTTATTGTTTTTGCTAGAATTGGAATTTCCTTGATAGCTTGTAATAATGGGATCTTAATACAAACATTTCTTAGCTCATCTAGGAAATCATAATTAGGCACCATAATTTGTTTTTCTACACCCCTATCAATTTGTGATCTTTCTGGAAAGGGAGGTGTAGAGGTGAATGTTGATGGATGCTCTAATGTAGGAGTTGAAATTATTGGTTCTTTTTGTTTTGATTTTTCAATGTTTGGGGCTTGAAAAGATGTATTCTCTTCAAGACTTTTATTTACCCTTATAGAATCTTCCTCAGATTTTTTTTTCTCTTGTATGTTTACAGAAGGTTTCTTCTTTTCAAGTATTCTTCCAGACCTAAGTTGAACATCATTAAGGTCTAAAGGAGTAATCAAATAGGTTGGAAACTATTGGCCTTCTATCATGTATGTGTTTCGAGGATTTTTATTGTTGGGGTTTGGTATGGGTTGGGCAGGTAACTGATTTGTTTTCTAAGGAAATGGTAATGGAAGTGGTGGATTTTGATGTTGTGGATTTTGAGGATTTTGTGGAGGATTTTGTTGAAGATTTTGTTGAGGAGGGAAATTTGGATATGGTGCATAGGATGGTGGATATTGATAGTACTGAGAGTATATTCCAAAGGGATTTTGTGCTCCTTGTGCCCAAGTTTGAGATTAATTTTGGAATTGGGGCCAAGGTTGCTGCCAAGAATTCCAATTTGGTGGGGGTTGATTATACAACTGATCATGGAATCCTTGTGTTTGAGGTCCTTGCCAAGGCCTTCTAGAGACAAAATTGAGAGATTCTGTGGAATTTGTAGGGGTTTCTTCTTGAAAGATAGCTTTAAGACCAGGAAGTGAAGGAAAAATCTTGGTCTCATGTTTTTCAAAAAAAATTACACAAGTCTCTACTACTTTTGCATCCAAAGGGCACTCTCTCAAGGCATGCTTCTTTCTACATTTGGGACAAAAGATTACTAAGGCATCAGATTCAGCTTTTTGCTTGTTTTGTAGCTTGAGGGTGTCTATTTGCTCACTAAGACTCCCTAAAATGTTAGATTTGAATTCATCAAGCATATGTCCTATTTCTGCCCTACTTACTGTCCCAGAAGCAGACTTACTTGCCCTTGCAAGAGCAGGGTCTCTTGGTCCTTTTACAGTTTTAGATTTCCCTCTTGAAAGGTTGATACATAATTAAACTATTTCAGGTAATGTGAGGTGAGATATATCCTCTTTTCCCATCATATTAAGGATATCTAACCATTCATCCCTAATTGTCTTCAACAAGAGATCTTTCAAAGTATCTTGGTCTAAGTTTTCCATTTTTTCCCTCTTGATGTTATAGTTAAACATCTCCAACAAATCTTCCAGATTTTCATCCTCTTTTTGTAGCATTTTAAACACTTCCTCCTTATGGTTGAATGGCATACAACAATCCAAATACCTCTCTAGAAATGCCTGTTTCATGTCTTCCCATGTCCTAATAGAACTGTTGATCAAACTCATAAACCATTTTAATGCTGCTCCTTTCAATGTTGAAGGGAATAGTTTAAGTTTTTGGGCATCTTGTAAGTAATCATAGGTTCTACATAGGACTTCAAATTCAAATAGGAAGGTTTTAGGATCTTCACTTTTGAGTCCATAAAATTTTGGAAGGACAGAGGGTGAAATGTTTTTCATAGTTGCATTGGTTTCTTCATCTACTATAGGAAACCCAAAAGAGCTTCCCATTTCCCTTCTACCTCTTCCTCTGCCTCCTTCTTCACCTCTGCCTCCTTCTTCACCTCTACCTCCTTCTCCTTCTGCACCTCTACCTCCTTCTCCTCTACCCCCTCCAAATAGTGTATGTTCCCCATTAAAGACTCCTCCTCCCCCTTCTTCTGCCATGGTTGATTCTCCTGTGGAAGTGGAAAAGTTTATGTCTCTAGCAGGGATTCTTGAATCTTCTTCTAAGACAGGTTCAGTGGATGAGGTGGAAGGTCTCTCTGATGGAATATTTGATCTTAAGCCTTCTAGAATTCTGTGATCAGTATAGGATGGGATGTGGGTTTGAGTTGGAGGTGTGCTGCCTCTTGGTCTTGGTGGAACAAGTGGTGTTCTAGGAATCAAGCTTCTGCTTCTTATGAATCTACCCCTTGAGTCTCTTTCTCTACGTATATCATTTTTTTTGGGAGGTATGAAACAAGGATACCTAGTTACAGTTCCTCGGAAACGGCACCAAAATGTCTGCTCAACTTAGTGTTCCTAAATTGATGTCATAAATTGTCAACCAGGGCTAGTAAATTGTTGAAGTGAAGTGCACTATATGTGCCTAGGTATCTTCTTCCTACTTCGTTGTGTTTAGTGTTTTTCTAGTGTTTTTGGTTTTGTGTTTTTGTGATAAGAGGGAAAGAACTAAATTGTTGGCAAAGAGAAATTATTGGTCACACTAAAACAGAGAAAAATATACTCTAAACTATGTATGGCACCTAAGAACAAAAAATTCTAATTCACCAATTGCAAAGCTTGACAAGGAAAGTAACTCATAACATTAACTAAGTCCAATTCATTTCATTAGAGATATGTTGGAACAACTTGAGAAAATGATAAGTTTGATGCAATGAGGTTCTTTTAAGTAAACAACAACTTACAATATCACAAAGAAAATCTCATCCATAGTTATAAATTTGTTGGAACACATTGGGAAAAGATTATCTGCAACACAGTAAGGAAATCTATTATATTTTAACTTATGACACTAAAATAAACCCATTATGCAACTCAAGATGTTACTATTAAGCCTCATTCAAGGGTTAGAGATCTCTTGGAATAGCTTTGGAAAAAGGTTGTTTGTAAAATTATGAGAAATTGCAAAACAGTCAAGACCTCAAAATGATATTACTAATTCTTGTTCATATGATAATGATGTGTTAGCAGAGATTAAGAACAAGAGCAGTTTGTAAATAATGAAGGCCATTAATTCTAATTTAACAGGACTAGAATGCAATTAATAAAACTCGAAACACAATGATCATAACTGAACTAATACACAACTAGCCTTCGAAATACTACAACTGAACTAAAATTCAATTAACCTCTGAAATACTACAGCTCTATCTCATTTAGTGTTAGTGATATTTTGGAAAAATTCATAAGAAAAATATTGACTGCACTATTCGATGTGAGTGAACATAAACATGAAGTTCAGGAAATTGCCTAAATTAAGAACAAAACAGAGCTAAAGTTACTTATCTAAGAAATATGCACAAAGCCTTTCAGACAGTAGGGGCCCTCTACCATCGGATTGGCACACGAATATCCTCAAGATTGCTTCAGATCATGTATTAAAGTTGTACTTATTTCATTAAAGGAAAATTCTTCCAAAAACAGAGTATTACAGTCTTGGACAACTTAACAACAAAACATCAACTAGCTAATTGTCTCTCCATTCACCAAGTTATTTTTACAAAAAAAATACATAACTGTCATTGAGAAGAAATATGGATAGGTGCATTTTTCAATCAAAATTGAATTAGAACTCCTGTTGAGGCCTCGTACTTTGCTGAAGACACCTGCAGAGTCCTTGTCCTGGTAGAAGTCTACTTCTTAGTTTTGGTTTCCTCCACGTGCATAACCATTTGCAGATTTTTGCTCAGACTTCGTAGAGGGAAAGGAATGATGTAGGTGAGTTCTGGAATTCAACCATATGCGTTTTTCCTTTAGGTGACACCTGTAACCTCTGTGAACATAAGGATAGCTGCGGAATATGCGACTAGCTACAGAATGGTTGCATTCTGTAGCTAAGTCTAGTCAAAAATCACTACAACAATAAGACCACAAAAGTTTAGTAAGTCAGTTATTGTATGCATTCTTAAAGTGACTTTAATCAATCCTATTGATATTTTAAGCCTATAATTTTTAAAGGACAAAGGAAATGAAATGTAATTTGGTGAAATAAAAGGACATCTTTGGGGCTTAACAATTGCATAGCGGAGGAGCGGTGGGCAAGTTAGGAGGTGGAGCCTGTTGACAGATGGCGTGTTTTGATTGGGGCACAGAGTTCGAAGGGGAGCATGCCCGAGGTGCTTATAATATAAGGTATATGAGCCTTTTTATAAGGTTTATGGGGAATTATATAACAAACGGCGGGGGTAGGTTTATTTATACATGGGGCTTATATGATAAGTAGGGTTAGGAGAAAGGAGCTCGGGCCTTTAAAAAGGTAAGGTCGGGTTTATAAAATAAAAGAGGGTTTTATTTATAAAATAAATTGACCTGATAGTTTTAATTTTTGATTTAAAAGAATGTAAAAGAGGATCTTTTTACATTGTTTTAATATATAAAGGGAAATGAGGCATGGAGGACTCTTTTATGAAGGGTTCTGAAGAGAAAAATGGGGTTTTCAGAGGAAAAAAAGGAGTGAATGAGAGTGTGGGTAGAGGGAGTGAAAAATAAGATAAACCAGCCCATGGTGAGTCCTGTTGGAGTAGCAAGGTAAAAATTTTAGAAGGCAGAGAGGAAATATACAGTAAAACAGGTTGATTTAGGATAATGAAGGTAGTGAGATTTCTAGAACTCACAATATTGATAAATCTTGTTTTTAGAAATTTGCGACAAGTACTTAGTCATATTTTAAAACAAAAAAAATTACTGATGACTAACATGTTGCAGAGTTTAAAGAAATTTTTTAGCACTGCTGTACAAAGGCAGGTAAGATGGCAGTGGCCTTTTTGTTTTTTTAGCATACTCAAAAGGCTGAATAAGAATCAATCATGCAGTAATTTACTTGATTGATTACATTAGAGAAGGGAGTTCACTTAGTGAATATATACCTCCAAGTTAGATTAGGGTAGGTAGGTATGAAAAGGAGCTCTTAATACTTGAGCATGTTTCAAAATTTTTCAATTTCAGGTTGTTGGCTTAAGCCCAAGATCGAGTGTGTTGTAGACCTCATGTTTGCAGTAAGCATGGATTTTAGTTTTTGAAGGTCACAATCACAAAAGTTGTAGCAGATCAAGATTACAGGGTGGGAATCATCCAAATGAATCAGGCTACTAGTCTACAAAGTTCTTGACACCTCCTAAAGGAGATGCCCTCCCCAGTTGGAGCTACTGTTAGACTGCTATATTTTTACAGTATCACAAGGTGACTGGCTATTCCTTATATTTTTCATGAATATCATTTATTTTCAGAAAGGAAAGGAGATCCTGGGTGACAAAGGGGTCAAATAATTCCATCTACCATTTAATTCAGTTAAAAGAGGAAATTTTTTCTGATTAAGTATGATGGAAAGCCAAATCTCACCACCTTCATTATTTTTCATTTAACCTCTCCATTACCTTTCATTTTACCTTTTTTCTAAACCCCCATGCTCTGAAATACCATGTTTAACCCTAAACCCCTTTCCCTAGATAAAATCCCTTTCCCATTTCTAATATCCCTTCCACTTTACTCATTCCCCCCCCCCCCCCCCCCGTTTTTTTCATTAAAAACAATGTAAAACCCACTTTTACATTGTTTTTAAATAAATTTTAGTTTATCAGGCCCCACTATACAAATCCATCCTCGATATCTTTTTAACCCCCCCTCCTAAAGTATTTCTATTCCCTTGCCTTATACCTTTTCCCCTCTCATTTAAATCCTGACCCCACTTAACCCTGGGTACCACTTTAATAAACCTTGTCTATTTAAAACACCTGAACCCTATTATGCTAAAAAACCCTGACTCACACTCATATTAAAGACCCCACTTTAAACCTTTCTCCCCACTTTATTATTTAACCCTGCTTTCATTTCTTTACCCCCCTCACTACATTTTACTCGAGCCCCACTTCACCTTACTACCCGCTAAAATTATTTAACCCCACCTTTATATTTAAACCCTCTGTTCCTTTTGAAACCCGACCCCACCTATCAAAACAACCCACTATCGACCCATCGCCTAACCACCGTCCAATCTCTGCCACCCGATCCGAAGGCTCCCGCTCCATTTCTCATCCCCAACTGCCCGCTATTTAGAACCACCGGGGGGTTGCGAAATGGGAGGTTTTGCAACATCTCCCATCCGCCACGCTTCATCCCCACGCTTCATCGCATCCCCTCAAAATAAACCTCCTAACTGCTTATGCACAGTGTGATAAACCACAAACCACCTTTCCCTTAGACATCATGGTCCCACCTCTTACCATCCATCTGAAACTATGACAATCATCCAATCTCCCCCATCTGATCCAATGACCTACATGCCTTTTTGCATTCCCATCATGTCCGCCTCCTGCCAAGAATCACAGGGTATGGATTCAAATTTTTTTCCGCAAAAAAGGATTATGAGCAGAAGACAAAAAAAAGAAGGAAAGGAGCAATCAGGGTAAAGACAAAAAGGGATAAAAGATGCAGTTAAAGAACAAAGTTAAGGAAAAGGCAGTGAAAGGTAAAAAATTCACTGTGACACTGAAAGGTAAAATAAGTAAACAAAGTAGTCAAGGGTAAAGGTGAAAGAATATAAAAGGAAGATTAAGAGGTAAAAGAAGAAATTACAAGTGATAGCAAAGGCAGTAAAGAGATATACAGATAAGGACAGTTTGAATTTTAAAGACAAATCAAGGAACAAAACAACGAAGAAGACAAAGCCATATGTTAATGCCACTCAGCATTTGCCTCTTCAAAACCATGTTGGCCACCTCTAGCTTGATTTTGATTTAAAAGATACCATAGTTAATATTATAGTTAGAGATATTTTAGCATCAGTTCAGAAGTTATTGTAAAAGTTAATGCTACAGGCAGTTGGTAAAAGATATTTTTAAGTTAGCTCAGGAGTTAATTTGAAAGTTATTATTACAGTAAGTCTATCAGAGATATTTTTGTCTTGGGCCTTGCATGGTTACAATTGTCAAAACTGCATTTACTCTGTAGTAAATACAATCTGTCACCCTAGATTACGACAACCTCCTTAGTTGCAGTTAAATACTGCATGTATTTTCATTATCAATGTTGGTTGGACCTTGTTTAGACTCCGAGTTGTAAAGATTATTGTATTGGAGCACTGTAACTATTTTTTAGTTGGACATCAATAATACAAGCGCATTCACAGGATCCTTGAGCTATGTTAATGGTGATGTTATCCCTTTTACGTTAATTTTTTCCCTTTGTTTTCAATATTGTACATCAATTTCTTTGATAGCAAAACATAACTTTTAGATTAAGATATGCTGCATGAGCACCTTAAATTTGTCTGTTATTGTTTTCTTAATGTTTTCCCCTGAAAGTATAACTAGAGGATTCTTAAATGCTCTTTAGTATTACTGGACTATTGTCTTGAGGTTTTCTTTGTGAAGTATAGCTAAAGAATTCTTAAATTCTCTTTAGTTTTACCAAACTCACAACTTTCTGTCATTTCATATTCATCTTTCCATAGAGATCCATTTGACCTAGTTAGCTTGCCCTGTGAAAACCCTTGAAAAGTTTATGTACAACTTAGCCCTTTTATGACTCCATAGCCCAATGGATTAAGCTTCCCACATTCTATATATCCAACCAATCAAACAAAAAAATAACCCCAATCTTGATAACTAGCCTAAAATCAGAAAATACAATCATAATTTAAATCAGGTAATCATAAATACAGAGAGAGCCCTCTCTGAGCCCAGGAAGGCTAGGTCTTGGACTCCAAAGTGGTTTGATGTTGTTCTTTGCAAATTTTTCTTGCAAATCTTACAAATTACAGGGAGCTAACACATGGCATCAAAAGACACATTTTGCTGAACTTATTTACCACGTAACCATGGCCTTTCCTTGACATAGGAAGACAACCTACAAAATCCATTGAGATACTCTCCCAGGGATGTGAAGGAACCGGAAGTGGAGTGTACAATCCAAGTTTCCTATTACTAGGCTTACTTATTGAACATAAATAACATCCTCTAATAAAATGAGATACACTATCAATCATGTGTGGCCAATAACGATACCTTTGGAGATTCACTACTGTCTTGCCTACACTAAAATGCCCAACAATCAATGATGTGTGCGCCTCCCTTATGATACTATTTATTTCTCCCCGTGGTATACATAAATTTCCCAAGTGATACAAAAATATGTTATGCACATGATAATCTAATTCTTCATTTTGGTTTCCTTGACTCAAGCTTTCATACACATCTTGAAAATCACTATCATATGCATACTGCTCAATGTAACTTTCATGCATAACTGAATTGTGCTCGAGTATAATAGATGAATTTACAATAGGTCTAGAGAGCATATCAGCTACCTTATTGTAGATTCCATTTTTGTACCTGATAAGAAAATGAAATTATTGTAGAAATCCCATCCATCTGAAATTTCTTGCTACAACTTTGAATGTGATTGTAAGTACTGCAATGGTTGATGTTCAGTATGGATAATGGTCTCTTTTCCATCAAATAGTGCTTCCATTTCTTTACACTTTGTACCAATGCATATAAATCTTTATCATAGGTGGGATAATTAGTCACAACTCCATTAAAAAATTCATAATGAAACGAAATAGGCTTACCATGCTGCATGAGAACTGCTCCCATAACATAATCACGTGCAACTGTTTGGATCTCAAATGGTTTTCTAAGATCCAAAAGAGCCAATACCAGTGCTAAGCTTATATTTTTCTTTAAAGCATAAAATTATTTTTTCTGCATATCTCCCCAATGGAATACTTTCTTAACACTTTTCAATGCATGTAACGAAGCTGGAATGGAAGAAAAATTAGAAATGAATTTCCTCCAATACTATGTTGCCCCAAGAAAGCTTCTTACCTGTGTAACTATATTGGGCTTGGGCCAATTCAGAATGAAATATACTTTGGAACGGTTTATCTTCAACTCAACTCCTCCAACAATGTTTCCCAAATACACTAAATAAGTCTTGCCAAACTCGCTCTTCGACATCTTTAAAAATAGTTGCTCTTTTTTCAAGACATAAAGTACCTTGTTCACATGCATGACATGTTATTATCTTGATTTTTTAATATAAGTATTTCATCTAAGTAAAAAATGACAAAGTCATCTAGAAATGGTCTAAGTACATCATTCATGACTCTCATGAAAGTAGTTGGAGCATTTGTTAGACCAAATGGCATAACTAGCCACTCAAACAATCCTTGTCTAGTTTTAAAAGTAGTTTTCAAAATGTCCTCTTCAGCTATTCTAACTTGATGATAACCACTTCAAAAGTCTAAGTGAAATATATTTCATGCTTTAATTGATCTAGAAAATCATCAATGCGTGGGAGTGGGTAGCGATTCTTTACCGTGATTTTATTTAGTGCACAGAAATCTATGCACATGCACCAAGTCCCGTCCTTCTTTGGTACCAAAAAAATTGGTGAACCACATGGTGAAGTAGATGGACGTATGATACCTTTTTTCATAAATTCTTGGATTTTATTCTTGATTTCCAAACTCTCCATAATTGACATGTGATACATACTAATGTTTGGAAGTGGAACATCCTGCTACAACTGAATCTCATGCTGAATTCCCCTCTTGGGAGGTAACCCATTTGGTTCTTGAAACATCTTGCCATGCTGACTTACCACATCAAACAAATCAGATTCTAATTTTTCATCACATCCTTCAAAAGATTCATAATCAAAATCATCCTTTTTCTTGATCATGAGAAGCATGAAATTTTTACTTGCATTAACTAGACTCTTCATTTGCCCTGCATTAACTAAAGAAATATTCAGTTTTTGCGATGAGCTCTCACAATGTATTCCACCCCATCCTTAAGCAAATGATATTTTTTCTCATGGTGATAAAACACTTCTTTTCTTTCATACAAATATGGACTTCCCAATATAATCCCGGAAATTTCAAGTGGAACCACATCTAACTCGACTTCATCAACAAAGTTTGCAGTAATAGAAAATTGAAATATGCATTTCCTTGTAACCTATAAATTGGCATTCTTAACCATCCAAACCAAAGGGTACAGTTTATGATGTGGTACAGTTTCAAGGTTAATTTTTTTGACCAAGTCTTCTGAAATCAAGTTTGCTTGTGACCCACTATCAAACAATGCATCAATATTTGTATGATTTGAAATCACTCTAACATGGAACAATTCTATCCTTGTGTCTTCATTTGGAGTGTTGTTGTGACTATTTTAGTAACTAGTACTTGCTATGACTTCCTTTCCTTTGTTAACCATTGCTACAATCTTGGTCTCATCTCCTGAATTGGATCCAAGATCTTGTTGTGTGGTGGCACTCATCTTTTGTTTCCCCTTGTTATTTGGTTTCTTTGGCCTTAGTTTGGGATGTAGTTTCCAACAGTGGGCTGCATCATGCCCCTCTTTAGAACAATGTTTGCATGTAGTTTTATCCCCTTATTTCTTGATGCTTGCATTCTTCTTTACCTTCCATTTTCCTCCCTTCTCTTTTCCCTTACCCTTGAATGGCTTCTTCTCACTACCCTCTTCTTTAATGTTCTTTCCCCTTGTTTCAGTATGCGTGGCTTGCACACATACTTTATCTAAGTTGTTTGGGTTAAAAATAAGGATAGTATGTTTCAAGTAGGAATGTAAACCCCCAATGTATTTCAAGAGTGTGTCTTGTGAATTCAAGTTTACTCCTAATAACAAAGCCCTCTTTCTATACTCCTAGGTGTACTCTTGAATAGTTTGGCCTTTGAGTTGCCTAAAGTTTTGCCAACTCATTAGTGATTTTTGCATATAGGCTAATGGATAAAACTGTCTTGTAATGAAAGAAATTAATTCAACCCAAGAAATTGATATCTTACCATGAATTCGCATTTCCTCTTGAGTCTTTGCCTCCAACCAAACTAGTGTTGCCCCTTCTAGCCTTAATGAAGCTAACTAGATCTTTATGTCATCCTCTTGTTGATTATAAATTCTATAGTATACTTCCAATTGATGGATCCAATTGTCTAACTTCTCTACATTTACCTCACCATTGTACATGGGAAGTTCAAACTTGATGTCCAACTTGAGTAATGGAGTTTTTCCTTTTGGGATTTTTGAATAAGTGTGGGTGGTTTTTGTGGTGGAAGTGGAGGATTAAGATGTTGATGAAGATGATGAGGATGAGGATGGTGGATATGGAGGTGCCTTTCCTCCACTACCTTTCGAACTCTTCTCTTGATCCTTCTCACCATCTAAAGATCCTTCTCATGTGGAGGCTTAGAACCTTCTCCTGCTCTTTCTGTAGTGAATGCATCAAACATGATTTTAACCATTATTTGAATGTCTTTGAAGTCTCTCTTAACATACTCTTCTTCCATGAGTCTCTCCAATTCCTAACATAATGGCTAAGGATTCAAGATCAACCTCTGATGCTTGTACCTTTTCAATCACTTCAAATTCTTATGCAATTTGTACCTCTTCAATATGAACTGCTAGAGATGGAACTTGAGGTGTTTCAAGTGAATATTTGAGTGGAAATTTGGGTGAAGCAACTCTCTTTCTTCTTGTCCTAGTCTTAGGACTAGCAACCAATAGCTCCCCTTCTCCTCTCTGCAACTTCAACCTTGTAAGCATCCCAAAATTGCAACTATTAAAACCCTTCTTGCACAATCTCAAGAAAATAAACTTTAGCAACCTTGTGCTATGATACCAAACTTGATATGAAATTTATTGTTAGTTAATTCTATGCTAATATCAGTTTTAGAATTAACATAAAATTTATTTGGTTTTCTCCTTATGCAAGGTTTTCTACATGTGTTTATGATTGACAATTAATTAAACTTGATGAGATTAAGTGTATTTCATGAACTTAAAAGCATGGAAACTCAATGTTGAACATTAGCATATAAAAACACAGCAAGCACAAATATCAAAAACAAATACACAAGTTTTTCATGAAGGAGTTCACCCCTCCTGGGCTACATATCCTTGGTCCAGCTTCATAGTGTGGACCTTTGTATTAGTATCAATTGTGCAAAAGTGCTATTTATAGTCTCCTGTTTCCTATGAAACCTCCGCCAAGGCTCCAAAACATCAAAATATACAAAGAATGACTCTTCCTAAGCCAAAATTGGTTGAAAAGTGCCTCAGTTATGGAAAAGCCAAATTTTCCTAGTTTTTCTCCACAAATTCTGGAAGTCCGCCAGTTAACTCCACTAAATGTGGAGCTTCTCTACATTTGGTGAGTCCGCCAAACTTGTCGCTAATATAAGAGCACCACTAATTAATGATAAGCATGTTTTAATGTGCAATTAACAAGCGGATTAGTGCAAAGTAAGTTTTTTTGTTAATTATGGATTAACATGGTTAAACCACGTATTAACACTAATAAATAATGCTTATCAGAATTTAATTCTGTTTTAAAATCACGCCGAAAAGGTCTTTGGCTCTTGCTCTTCATGCTTGGTCATGTGGGAGGGGGCTGGCCCATAGGGTACGCCCCCTCCGAACCCCCAAAATCTGCGGTGACAATCTTTAAATAATCACAGAGTTCTTAACGGTTAAGGAACTCATGGTATGGTATGGCAGTACGACGTGGTTTCTGCATGTGGGTGGTCGTTGTTGGTTTGACCTCGACCCTGCCATAAAATTTTGTTGCAATATGTAATGCCCAATCCATAGTTAAAAGCTTTGGAATAATATATGTTGCGAAACATATATAGGTGCGCCCCATGCTATGGTTCCAACCTTATAATAAAACATATATATTCGACCTTGCATACAATCTTAATTTCCATCCAACCTTGCCATGGGGGAGGGCACGTGGCCGCCTTCGGTTGCGCCACATAGCCCTTCTCCATTGGAAAAAAATTCACCCTTAAAAAAATAATAATCCACCATAGATAATTCCAAACTTAGGATTAGGAGAAAAATTCAACTTCCCCTAGCAACATTGGTGAATCTGGTGATGACACTTATAATAGTGTCACTGGCTGAAAATTGGAGAATATTCTCTGAAGATTCTTGAGGTGCTAATTGGGCTGCCAAGTAATCAGTCTCTCACTATTCTACACAATTTTTACCTATTTGAGAAAACAAACATCAGACCATAACTTACTCATACAAACTCGGTTTTTGATGAAATGAGTTGCGTTGGAATACTGGTGACAAGCTCTATTCAGTCGCTCTATTTTGGAGAATTTTTGAGAAATTTCATTTTTTAGCTAAATAATGAGCTTCTGATCACTATACCTCTTGGAACAGAGTAGTCTTTTAGCTGAAGTACTTGTATTTTTGTTGCATGGAATTCTTGGTGATGTAGGAGCATTGGACCCGAGACAAATTTTGTACATAAATAAATGTAAAAAGGGGGTCTTATGTTTTGTTCCCCCATGTAAATATTCATTGTTGGGTTATTTTAGTTAATTAGAAAGGAAAATGTAACTTCCCGTATGATTAAGGGGCACCTGAAGAGATAGTCAGTTTTGGAAGTTAGTTTAAATTTGTATCTGTAGGAAGTTGAAGAGTCTGTGAGTCATCCAGGAATTGAATCGATTCCTTGTAGTTGTATAAGTATAAACCTCTATGATAGAGTTGAAGGGCGCACAGGGCTGCACAAACCTGCACATAGACCTGCCTGTATCGGCAGAGAGCTGTATGGGGGAAGAAGGCCATCAGATTGAAGATCTGGCCAGTTAGTAATTGTATGTCAATTCATTGTGTAATTAAGAAATGTTCAGTATATTTGTGTCTCGTAGAATTGATTCATGTGGGAATGTATATCCGCTTTGTTGGAGAAGTTCTGTGTGAAATTATGTATGCGTCCTGATGAAGAGTAACGGATTCTGTGAAATTGGAGTTTGAATCCCATAGCCAAAGATATGACTGGAGTGATAGAACTCTGTATAATTTATAGTAGGAATAACGGAGCGAATTATTGTGTATGATCGAATTCTGGTGATGCTTTGTACCTGTGCACGCACGAGAGCTCTTTGACTCTGAAATTAATGTATTCCGTTCCTGTATGATTGCATAACTTCGAATGCTGGTTGAGAGTCATGTATTGAGATCCACCGAAGTTAACAGTGGTGTGGTATTGTAACTCTGCATGAGGGCTAGAGGGACGAGCACTGCATAATGTGGAACGAAGTTGAATTGTGAAGAAGTATAGCGTTGAGATCGTAGCACGAAAGAGCGATCCTGCAGCCGTGTGGGAGCCGGCGAATGGAGCTAATTTCTTGAGGAATGATTTTGTGAAATGGAGCGGAGTCCAGTTGCTGTGAATGAGCTTTAACTATGATGGAGATCTATTATAAGGATAACAATCGAATAACACCGTTGAGTGTATTGGAACCACGAACCGAGGGTGTACACGGAAGTGAGTTGAAAACGGAACCTGGAGAGGCGGAACCGTGACATAGGGAACAATAACAGCGGTTTAAAATGAATGGTGGTATTCATCGCACCACCATTATACAGAAAGCGGTATTGAAGAATTCACAGTGATTCCATAGACTATTTGACACGTGGCTAGGCTATTGTTCAAATACCACCGCTTAAAGTGCGCCTCCACGCGTTAAAACCCAACGTGGGATGCCGAGTGAAATGCACACGGGCCGTTGATCTGGGCAAAGGCAATCGGAGTGTGTTCAGCTGACGGAGATGCCCGGATGATAACCAAGGTGCGCAGATGATAAAAGAGGTACGACGCATACGTATGCGTAGGTGGAGCCGGTTCAAAATCTCTATTACAAAGTTTGGTTACGAAGCGTGAATTCCGAAGGTTTAAACATTGGTTATGTGGTTGCGGACGAAGTGGGCCCAGATGCTGTACACATCCGATTGGTAAGTGTGGGGCATTGTATTATTATGTTGTTTATAATAGTTGTATATGGTTAGTTGGTGCGATATGAAATATGGAATATGTGAACAGGGCCTAATACATGTACCTGTAATGGACTGTCGGATTATAACAATGGGGGAATGTTGAATTAATATCTCAATTCTCTGAATTGAGATATTAAAAATGAACAGACTTGTTTTTATTAAGTTTTCCAACGTGGAATAAGAGAAGTTGTGAATTTGCCCAGATTTTGAGAGTTGATTGGGCATGAATTTCGACGCATTGACACACAGTTAAGTGAAATATTGAAAAGACTGGGAATGTGGGTGAAGTGGGGTTACCCCTGCACCAAAGTGGTATCAGAGCTAGAATTTGATTAGCTCGTTGAAAATTTTATTTTGGAAATGCACATGTACTGAACAGGAAAGAATAGTTGATGCATATTTGATTTGACATGCAGTGAAGGTCTCCAGATGAGAAGAATCTGGATTTGAAGACATAAGATTGCAGCAGGTAGATGCAGTGCAGGTGAAAAGAAAAGAAAAGAGGCAAGATCAGTTAGGGATCTTGAGAGATAAGATGATGAGCCTTATTTGAACTCTGGTTGGAAGATATTGTTTGCAGAAGTCAGAGTGCAGACAATTGAATACATCTCAGTAGGAGTAGATCACAGCTTTGAGAGCAGTGATAGAAGAGTCCAACAAGGGATTCTGAGTGCATAAAGAGTGTGGCAGAACCTGAAATAATTCCCAACTGAGGTTGGATGAAAGAAGAAAAGGGGTGTTCTTGAGAAAGTTGCAGAGTGAAGCCTAGAGAGCAGAGAGAGTGATCAGAAGGTTCCAAAGAGAGGGGAACAATACTTGCCAAAAGCTGGAGCTAAGGAGAGAAGCTTGGTGAGGTAAGATGCAGCAAGAGAGCTTGTTGTTGCAGAGGCTTAGTGCAGCTTGTGAGTGAAGAACTCCTAGAGAAGAGAATGGCTACTGAGGGCCATAGCAGAGACTGCAGAGGTTCAGGATGAGGCCACAACAAAAGAGTGTGGGAAGATGCCAAGGCAGTTGGCATGAGGAAGAGAACCACAGATGAAGAATATTGGAAAGAAGTTGCTAAGATCAGGGAAGAGATTAATGAACTGAAGAGAAGGATAGAAGAAAGCCAGAGAGTTGGTTGGATCATGAAGAATAAGATAAAGTGGCAAAGGCTACTAAGGAAGAATGAGCAGATGATGAATGCTCGGAAGAAAAAGGAAGTACTCAGGGCAATTGAGTATTTGGGGAAGGACTTGGAGACTGAAGCTTCAAGTGGGACCAAGGGGTCCAAGAGCCTTGCATCTGACATATTTTGTATGTTTTCAGGAACAGCAGGTGAGAAAGAACAAATTTCTGATGTTGTCACTGAGGAAGAAAATGGAGCAGCTACATGTTTTGAAGATGTCCATGCACAGTTGGAGAAAGATTCTGTTTTCCAACATATTGGAAAAATAAGAAATTTAGTTTGTGATATTGGCCAAAAGCTAGAAGTTGAACAACTTGAGGACTCTGAAGAAGAGACCATTGAAGAATCTCTGGAGAAGATAGAAGACTTGGAATAGTAGAAATATTTGGTGACCAAATCACCAATTGAGACCATGAGGTCTTGTGTTTTTTCATCTGACAAGTTGTGTGTGAATGCAGGTGTTAATGAAGGCAGTTCACATGGTGAAAATGTGACAGACGAAGTTGACTGTTGCCAAGTGAAGTATGATGAGTGTCTTTCAGATGAAGAACAGATTGAACTATTGCAGCAGAAGGAGTTCATTAATTCCTTATTTAGTAGAAGAGATTGTTTTAATGGGGTTGATGATGATGATTTTGTCATTAATGATGATAATGACAGGCTGCTTTTGTTAAATGGCCATAATGGGCAGGTAGCTGGAGTCCTTGCAGAGATGGGAAATCAAGATTTCATTCTGATGAAGACTGAGGAGATAGTGACAGCAGAAGATAGAGAATATTGTGGTGAGATGCCAAGATTGTGGCATGAACAGAGGATAGAACCACAGAGAAAAGGTGTTCATATGGTAAGGACAGAAATGATTGAAGATGAGAGAGTTCATTTTTATGAGCTGGAACAGAAAGACATCCTTGAAGGGGATGGTGCAGAATAGAGACTGGCTGATAGTCTCAAGAAATGTTTGAAGTTGGATCAGCATTCTGATGTGCTGGTGGAAGAGAAAAGGAAGTTGGGACAACATACTGAGATGCTGGCAGTAGAAGGAAAGGCTTTGAGGCCTTGTGAATTTTGTTTTAACAAATGTTTGATGAGTGCAGATCCTGTTGATGCTGAAGGAGAATTGACAGCATGGGGCAGTCAATTGAAAGAGAAGGAAAATTTTGTGGAAGACATTAAACCATGGAATGGAGAAATTGAGCTGCTAGAGAGTATGCTGAGTCAACAGGATTCCTTACAAGAGAGAAGACCTCAATTTCAGAATTGGGGGCTGTAGAATGTGAAGACACAATGGGATGAAGATAGAAAAGAATTGTTGATTGAATCATCAGTAGGGACCATTGGGTCTTGGGGCTTTGGAATTGATGAAGTGGTTGTGTTGACAGGAAAATCAGAAGACAATCCATCACTTGGAGTTGTCTTAGAAGAAGAAGAGGTGTTGCAGAGTGAGGATGAGCAGCTGAATGAAGATGAGACAACTATGTCTCATGTGCAGGAAAATATTGTTGTTGTTGATAGCAGAGATGAATTGGCTTGTTCGAATAGCCAAGAGAATATTGAGGAGAAGACTGTATGGCAGACTGTTGGGGCTACTATAGCAGTGGAGAGCCAGAGTTTCACTCTGACAGAAGATGAAGATACAGTGGCTAGAGAACTTGATTTGATTGCTGGAATCAATCAAGAAGAAGGAAGGCAATTGCTGAAGATTGCCATAACAGAAGGAGAAGATGCTGAACCTGAGTTGCAGCATGGAGAAGATTTGTTTGGCCAAAGGAGAGGGCAAGAATGTTTGCTGAAGATATTCAGAAGAGGAGAGAGTGAATTTCTAGAACAGCAGCTTGGAGTGTTGCTGGAGAGAGTGCTGAAGCAACAAGCTGAAGTGTTGCCAGTAGAAGAGCAAAATTTTTACTGTTGTAGAGAGGGTATGGATGATTGGGTGGCAGTAAGCATAGTGAATAAGGCAGCAGCAAAAACTGAAGAGACGAGAATGCAGCAAACAGAAGCAAGAATCCTGCAGTCAGAGGAAATACTAGACAGAGAGATTGAATTTGTAAGGAGACTGATGCAGAAGTTGCCTTAGAGGAGGACAACAGCAAAGAAGTAGGGAATTAGCAGCAGCAAGAAAGAGACAATCACATATTGTGAGGGCATAGCAAGTGGAAAGCTGCAGTACAAGGTATGGCAGCCAGGAGGAAGGCGAAAGAAGAATGCTGCAACAAATGACCAGTTGCAGAACAAAGTATGGGATCCAAGCAGATAAAGATGAAGCACATGATCAGAAGATCATGAATCATTTGAACCTGGGGAGTCTGATGCAGGAGCATTAGACCCGAGACAACTTTTGTACATAAATAAATGTAAAAAGGGGGTCTTATGTTTTGTTTCCCCATGTAAATATTCATTGTTGGGTTATTTTAGTTAATTAGAAAGGAAAATGTAACTGTGTGTATGATTGAGCAGCACCTGAAGAGATAGTCAGTTTTGGAAGTTAGTTTAAATTTGTATCTATAGGAAGTTGAAGATTCTGTGAGTCATCAAGGAATTGAATCAATTCCTTGTAGTTGTATAAGTATAAACCTATGTGATAGAGTCGAAGGGTACATAGGGCTGCACAGACCTGCACATAGACCTGCCTGTATCGGCAGAGAGCTGTATGGGGGAAGAAGGCCATCAGATTGAAGATTTGGCCAGTCAATATTTGTATGTCAATTCATTGTGTAATTAAGAAATGTTCAGTATATTTGTGTCTCGTAGAATTGATTAATGTGGGAATGTATATCCGCTTTTTTAGAGAAGTTCTGTGTGAAATTATGTATGCGTCTTGATGAAGAGTAACGGATTCTATGAAATTGGAGTTCGAATCCCATAGCCAAAGATATGACTGGAGTGATAGAACTCTGTATAATTTATAGTCGGAATTTTGGTGTGGAATACGGAGCAAATTCCTGTGTATGATCGAATTCTGGTGATGCTCTGTACCTGTGCACGCACGAGAGCTCTTTGACTCTAAAATTAATGTATTCCATCCCTGTATGATTGCATAAATTCGAATGTTGGTTAGGAGTCATGTATTGAGATCCACCGAAGTTAACAGTGGCGTGGTATTGTAACTCTGCGTGAGGGCTGGAGGGACGAGCACTCTATAATGTGGAACAAAGTTGAATTGTGAAGAAATATAGCATTGAGATCGTAGCGCGAAAGAGCGATCCTGCAGTCGTGTGGGAGCCAGCGAATGGAGTTGAGTTCTTGAGGAATGATTTTGTGAAATGGAGCAGAGTTCAGTTGCTGTGAATGAGCTTTAACTATGATGGAGATCTATTATAAGGATAACAGTTGAATAACACCATTGAGCGTATTGGAACCACGAACCGAGGTTGTACACGGAAGTGAGTTGAAAACGGAACCTGGAGAGGCGGAACCATGACACAGGGAACAGTAACAGCGGTTTAAAATGAATGGTGGTATTCATCACACCACCATTATACGGAAAGTGGTATTGAAGAATTCGCAGCGATTCCATAGAATATTTGACACGTGGCTAGGCTACTGTTCAAATACCACCACTTAAAGTGCGCCTCTGCGCATTAAACCCCGATGCGGGATGCCGAGCGAAATGCACACGGGCCGTTGATCTGGGCAAAGGCGATCGGAGGGTGTTCGGTTGACAGAGATGCCCAGACGATAACCAAGGTGCGCAGACGATAAAAGAGGTACGACGCATACGTATGCATAGGTGGGGCCAATTCAAAAGCTCTATTACAAAGTTTGGTTAGGAAGCGTGAATTCCGAAGGTTTAAACATTGTTTGTGTGGTTGTGGACGAAGTGGGCCCGGATGCTGTACACATCCGATTGGTAAGAGTGGGGAATTGTATTATTATGTTGATTATAATAGTTGTATATGCTTAGTTGGCGCGATATGAAATATGGAATATGTGAACAGGGCCTAATACATGTACATGTAATGGACTGTCGGATTATAACAATGGGGGAATGTTGAATTAATATCTCAATTATCTGAATTGAGATATTAAAAATGACCAGACTTGTTTTTATTAAGTTTGCCAATGTGGAATAAGAGAAGTTGTGAATTTGCCCAGATTTTGAGAGTTGATTAGGCGTGAAGTTGGATGCATTGACACACAGTTAAGTGAAATATTGAAAAGACTGGGAATGTGGGTGAAGCGGGGTTACCCCTGCACCACTTGGTCATCTTCATAGCACTAGTTATCCATTTGTGAATTCACAAATTCCTCTTCTGTCTATAAGAAGTTTCTAATATGTTTATCAATATTGAAAGATCTGGCAATACTGAACATTATCTGGAACAACAGGGCAGTGTTTTACGTTTATCTCATACTTCTTATTAAGATACAATGGAATTTTAAACATGTTGGCCGAAGTGGCAAGAGAATCAACAATAAAACTATCACCCCTTGGTATCAATGACAAAGTATACTCGGTGAAGATCTTAAGGATATATAACATTGAATTTCAGTAAGCTCACATCCTAGGATGCTTGGCCTGGTATTCCCCTTTGAATTTTTTATTACCAGCTTAGAGTCTCCATACACAAAAAATTTCTTCGCACCTAACTTCTTGAGAATTTTCAAGCCAGGTATCAAAGCTTCATACTCTGTTGCATTATTCGAACAGTCGAATGCCAACTTGTAGGAGGACATTCAAACATTAGGAGGAATTTTAAGTGACTTATTTATAAGGCTATGAATCCGCACTCCAATTCCAACCCCTTCCTTTCCCAAGGCTCCATCGAAGTCCATGGTGCAAAAACTACTTTCTTCATCAGGAAGTTGCAAATTGGATGATTGAACTTTACTTGCTGCTTGAGAGAGTTCTATTATACCAAAAATTTATGTACCTTTCATTGTTTCATCTCTTTTTTGGGCTGATGCACTTGGTTCCAAACCAGTTGGCATATTTTTTTGATTTTCTACATTTGCAATTTCTAAAATAGAATTTGAAAACTCAAAATTTTTTGTCTTCTCTTCAATCAAAACTTCTGAAAATGTTGAAAATTCATCATTGAATAATATAAAGGACTCTAAATATATGTGAACAACATGTATGGGATGTTTATTATGATTTTATGTGCTACTGATCATGTACTGCATTTTACTTTCCCGGTATAGTTTTTTGAGTTGCCCAAAGACGAGAATTGTAGCATATGAAAAGTCAAGCTACAAGGTATCTCTAATATTTTCTCCCCATGACCGGGAGAGAAAAATTCCATATCTGGGAGGGATATCATCCACAACAACGTCCATGAGGACATTCTTGGCTGCGATTTGCTCTAAAGGCACCACTAGGTCCTTAATGAGGCCAAGACATTTCACCCTCCCTAAATCAAATGAATAAATATCATGGCTAGGTCTTGTGATATCCATGCCTAATTTTTCCATAATGGCCTTAGCCATGAGGTTATGAGAGGCTCCAGAATCAAGCATCACATTATGGAGGATAAAATCATGGATTTTGAGGCTAAGATAAAATGGATGGACCTCACTATCTTCTAAATCACCATTAACAACAAGACCAAATAGAAGTTCCGGGTGATCATCACTCACATTAAGCATGTCGGACATCTGATCCACCCTAAGAAACTTAGATACTTGAAAATTATATAGGTCATTCTTGACTATTTTAGTTAGAGGAATGGAAACTTTCAACTTTTCGATTTCATTTTCAAGAATAAAAAGAGAAAAATGTTTTTCTACCTCTTTCAATGGTGCATATTTCTTCTTGTGCTGATATTTGTGTGAAATCACCTTCTTATTTCCTCCATATTGTACTTCTTTATCCTTCTTCTGGCTACTGGTGGAAGTTTAATTTCCTTTAGCATGATTAGGAATAACAGGCCTTTTTATTTTCTTTAATTTGGAGTGGTGGTTTCTTTATGATGAGCATCTATTTGAGCATTTTGTTTTTCTGATTGGAGGTTATAGGAACATTCCTACTCCTCAAACCATACTTCCTCTAGACTTGAGTAAGAGCATTCTGATATCCCCTCTGATAATATTCCGTCTGTATTAATAGCATGTTGTCATTTTACAAGACATATTGTTGATCTTCTAATGCATAAATTTTTGTAGAAAACTGATCTTCTTCAGTGAGGAAAATATGTTTTTGATTTTCCTCAAATAAATGATTCTCGCCAGAAATTTTTTCTTTATGTTATACATTAGGACCTTCAGTGTAATTCTTCTGAAATGGAATGTGAATTTTTTGCTGACTTTGTGGATCTTGACCCCTCTTTTCCCTTTGCTTGATCTTGTACTGAGGTTGCTGATTTTGACCCCTGAAATTGGGATTTCTAATGGAGGGTTCATCTTGTCTATCAATGATGGAAATTTTATCCATCATCTTCTCCATGGTTTTGATCAAGGTGTCTAATTTTCCCTCTGATGAAATAGGTGTTTCTTCTTTGATAGCGACTCTTTTCTCCATCTTCATTTTAATTTTTTTGATGATAAAATTAGCTTCCACACTCACTGCATTTCTCTGAATTTCTTCGAGAGTTGATGGATTAATTTCCCTAGGCTTATAAGCCATGTTAGGATCGAAATCATCAGGATATTGAAGTAAAGAAAGGCCTAGAGGAGTCTTTATATTCTTAGGAATTGAATCATATATTTTATTGAGTCTAGCTATAAAGTCTTGGAAAAAATCATTAGGATTCCTTTTCAAAGCATTATATCCAGCTAATATTTGCAATGGATTCTTCTTCTCCTCCCAATTTGTCATAAAAAAGTCAATCAACTGTTGTGAAGTAGCTACTAAACCAGCTGTGAGAGAGCGGAACCATTTCTTAACCTCTCCTGAAAAACTATGTGTTATGATGTGCATCTTACCGTCATAATTTTATATCTGTTCAAGATCTATGAAATCAACCACTTTGAAAATGTGTTGGTAAGTGGCGACCTCCGATGTTCCATCTAAAAGGGGAAATATTTGACCATAATTTTGAGGTAGTGCAATGAGTTGTTTGGGTAAAATCAATGGAGAGAATTTGGCCGTGATTAGTGGAGGGGGTTGTAAAGGTGTTGATGGAGTTAAAACTTGCAGAGGTAATGATGGAATGAAAGGAAGGGATGATGATGTAGCTGTATGAGAAGGTGTAATGACAGGTGTTGAGGCAAAAGCCTGCTGCTAATATTGGAAATAAGCTTTTTCTAAAGTTTCTTGAAATTTATCCACCAAGCCTTTAAGTTTGTAGAAATTAGACCAGACTTCATTGTCAACCTCATAATAAGAAGACTCAGAAAATGGTACAAAGATCTAAAAATCAATAGGATCAAAGATAGTTTCTGAAAGAAAATTTTAAGACTTAGACTTGAACAAATATGTTTCAAATTCTGAATTATAAGAAAAATTTTCTAAAGCAAATCTCGTAGGTAAGGAACTTGAATTGACAAGTGGAGGAATAGATCTTCCAACTTTCTAGGAATTGGTTTTTTGCTTTTTTAAAAGAATCTTAGGGTCATTTACAATTGGTGAGGGATCTGGGTCTGGATTTGGCCTAGTATGTCTTTTAGGAGCCAACTTAGATAGGAATTTGGACTTTGGCTCAAATTTTAGAACTCGGCCTGTTTTGAATGCTATAACTTGTCTCTCACAAGTATAGCCTTCAAAGGACTAGAGAAATTTTCTGAGGGAAGGTTTTACAATCGCTCCTCGGCAACGGTGCCTAGAATGTTATCACTCCCCCCAACTTCCCAAGGCTGAGAGTGGGATTGAAGGTAACCACATACCAAACTTTAGGTCAGATAGCTAGCCCTACCAGGACCAAAGAGGGCTCTCTCAATGTCACTTTGTAATCAATGAAATAACTGAATATCTAATTATCTTAGGCTAGGTATATAAGCTCAATAAAAAGGCTTTTGTATGATGTTTCTGTGCTGGATAGGAATGACAGTAAGGAGACTAGGTCTAGGGTTTTAGGTCAAATTTCAAGGTCAAGTTGCAGAGAATATGGATGAGGCCAGGTAGGTAGCTTGAAAGTGTGCTTATTTTTTCATTTTGTATAATATGAAACGATGGAAAATTTGAATTAGCACTGAGGTGAATTCATTCATTTAGAAGAACATAAACATATAATGTAAATCTTGTTAAAACAAAGCATGAAAATGCATTTTTTCTGCTTATAAATTGAAAAGATAAACACATAGAAGAATGTATATGAAAGAGGAAAGCCTATCATTCAACATTATAAGATAAAAAAATAGATAAAGAACAAATGCTCCAAGACACACCACATAATTTTCAAGACAATTTCTGCAACACTGTCTTTGATTTCATTCCAAAAAGGCTTGTACAATAGCTCCACTGCAAAAAGAAATTATCCAACCCAAGAAAATACTAAAGTGGGTATAATTATATAAAATATGCACAATGAAACCTCATAGGGTCGAATTCCCATCCAAAACACATCATAAATACATGAGATAAGGAACTTCCTAGTATCTAGGGAGGTTAGAAAACATTCCCCCAAATTCAACTAATGACTAAGAGTGTGCGTCCCCCACATTAAATAACATGTTTCCTCATGATAAGAGATAAAAATCAACTTAATTACTCCAATTTCAACTCAAAAGACAACAAAACCTCAAAAATATGACTTTTTATGGGCTTGACAAGTGTCCTGAAGAATCCTATGCAGATGTGTAACACTTTTTGGTAGATGCGTAACACTTTTTTGCAGCTAATTTTGAGGGACTTTTAGGACTCCAAATAAAAATATGAAAAATAGGTCAACTAGCCCTATGTGTCTAGTTTCCCGAACATCTTGAATTTTGAAAAATTACCCATGGTAAGGCCTACAAATGTTGATTCTCTCAAGGTTACTCCAGATGCATAGCAGACTGTCAAAAATACTAGTAGAAACATATAAAACTGGTGGTTTTTTTGGACTTTTCTTCCAAATTAGAGATTTTCATGCAGCAAGGGTTCCTGATCTCTGATGTACTCGTCAAAATTCATCCAACCATGTAAGGCATTCATCATTTAGGTTTTGTAGTAAAAAACATAACAACTTGGCGCTACACATATGTGAAGTCCAAATTTCCAGTTAAGTGTAAAAATCACTAAAAATACCAAAATAGCTCAAAACGTCTCTAAATTTGTTTTTTTTCACCTATGGATGATGTGCTAAACATTCGATGAATCTTAAGGAAACAAAACTAAACTATCCTTCTCCTTTAGCTTCATTGGAGCTTGTTTGAGCTTCTTTCTTACTTGTTTAAGCCTGATTTGTGAAATTTTGTTCCCGGTACAGTAATGATTGGCCATATCCCTCTGAATATTGTTGTCTCTTTTGGATCTTTGCAAAATCTTCTCCAAATTTTCATTCACCCTTCCTAACTAGAGTTCTCTGTTTTGATTTATCTCCATAGCGATTAGCTCATCAAAGGTCAATTGTTCAGGTGGATGAGCTAATTGTCTTTCTAGCTCCAGTGCCCTCTTAATGCCTCTTGTCTTTGGCATTATTGGTTTTGTTTCAATATCCATGTCCTGCATTTGATAAAAATCTATTGATTGCTTCCCTTTACCTTTATCTGTCTCTATATTTGCCTTAGGTTTACTTTGTATCAGTTGCTTCACCTTCAATTTCCAATTTTCTTGTTGTAGGAAAGTAATTTGAGAATTTGCAATGGAGAAAAACTCCCTTAACTCTGCTATTTCCTCATCTTTCTCCCTAATGATCTCATCAGCTGATTTCACTTCAACTTTCTCTACCACCTCAGCTTCTAAGGGAACTTGTTCATCATGTTGGTGCAATGGTGATTCAATCTAATGCATGAGTAGTTGCTCCTCTATTTCTCTTTTCTCAACTATAGTATCAAGTGTAGATACCTTATTGATGGATTTGGGAGCAAATACATGCTTCTTTCCCTTCTCATAGGTGTGAGTAAACTCAAAAACCCTAGGAGCCTTTGAAATATGAGTTTGCATGCTGGAAGAGCTAACCTCCATTGGTTGTGTTGATATTGATGGTGATGGTGTGCTATGCATGACATGAGGAATAATGGTGGGTGTTGCTGTTACTTTTTCCATGAAGGTTTCCCAATTCATGTTGATGGCTGAGAGATGATGTAAAATAATGAGTTTTACTAGACCTTGGTGGCAGAGACTTGGATTATGATCTTTTTTTCTACTCTGAACCTTCTCAGTAATTCTAACCAAACTTTTTACAAGAAATATGGCAAGTCAAGTGGTTTAGTAGAGGTAAAGTGCATCAATAATCTGATATGGTACCTGTACAACCTAGAGAATCTCCCTTCGCATGTGAAATTTTTTGATAATTAAACTCATCAAAGGAGCATATATGTTAAGGAGGTGTGTGAAAGGGAAGATGTACTCAGGGTTATCTCTAACATGAGGTTTGAGGAACAATTTGTAATCTTCAAGGTTTATGTCCATGCCCTTAAACCACTTTTGTCCATGACTCTGAAGAAATCACATCTGCTGATAATTTGAACTCTACACCTGCAATGATGGCCTTTCCCATACTAAAACTAGTTGAAAATGAGCTTGTCAATTGGAGATGAAATCCTTCTTCCATGATTTTCTCACAGAATCTCAAGCATCCAGTCCTCTCAAAGCATCCTTTGGAAAAAGGTGATGCATTGACTTCATGCAAGGTGGAGGGCTCAAATACGATGTGGCACCCTCCTTTGTGGATTTTCTTCTCACTCTCCATAATATATAAAGGATTAAACCCTAGGTGTTTAAATGTAGTGGGTATGTTGGCTGTGAATTTGGAAAAACAAAGGACAAGGATAGAGTAGGTTTGGAGGATGAAATGAAGGATAGTGAAGCTAAGAAAAATTACCAAAAAAATTCAGGAGGTGGGGGGGTTTTATGTTAGCTTCAAAATACAGATGATATTTGGTGAAATGGATGTAAATAAGGTGATCAAATTATGAAAACATTGGGATTTTCTAATTTTGTAGTAGAAAAATAGTATGAAATTAGGATTTGATGGGAATGAAGTGTAGGGAGACTGTGAATGGTAGGGAATGATATAATATGGTTTGGGGAAGGTGTATGAGGGTATTAGATGGTAGGGTTAGGGTTTAGTTCACTAAAATCAACCACTGATAAACAAAAGTGAAAATGTAGTGGAAAAGGGGGTAAGAAATAAAATCAACACTGTGCTTGATAATTTGATTTGAGGAGGCTATAAGGTGCTTAATTATTGTTAAGGAAGCTTTAAAAATTGATGGAAATGATTCTGGATATTCGATGAATGTTTTGGGAGAAAAATACAAAAAACATAGCGCACTGACAGATGTGTAACACACCTCTGTTAGATGTGTAAAAAACTTTCCAAATGCGTAACAATAGTCTCTGGATGAGCCGTGCATTGAGATGAGAGTGGAGGGGGCGCGCGGAAAGGAGAGTGGGAAAGGAGGGTGGTTTGGTGGATTTCGGAGGGGGGTCGATATGGTTTGTGGTATTGAGGGGGGGGGGGGTTGAAAAATGATGATGTGTTGACACGTAATGTTGGAACAGTGGGAATGAAACCAAATTTTCAAACCTCACCTTGCCGGTAAAAGTATAATGGCGAGGGGGGGATGAAAAGGCTTATAGACCATTGATCTGACGGAGGAATGATCTAGCGGCTGGGAGGAACTTGATATTTAACCACAAGCGACAAATTTTTTTGTAATTTTCAAACCTTTATTACATATGCGGGGAAATTTGGATAAAATGTATCATAGCCTGAAATTTGGATAAAACAAATTAAACTCAATTATTTTTCCTAAAGGTGCATATTGTCACAATTTTTTTTTTTGACTTAGGATAAAGACGTAGGATGTGAAATTTACCCCATTTCATCCCTTTGACTCATTTTTGGAAATACAAAAAATTGACAATGAAACAAGTTTTGAAATAAGACAAAGTGTCTGTTATATGTCAATTTGGGCGCCATTCCCAATGACCTAGTTAACTGGACATCATCTCCAGGACCAATGAATAGGGTCTATCATTTCCTATCATTTCAGTTGTTATATGCCCTAAGAAAAAGAACAAGAAAAATCATCCATGACTTTCATTTGCAAAGGTTTCCAATATTTGAAGTTTATAATATATCATGTGAGATCTCACCAACGCTGCCTCTAAAGGGACTAAGTGTGTTGCATATACAAGTAACCCCATTCAAAGGTGCTCTGCAAAGCACTTCCTGACACTCAAGGGTGCGTTGGTCACATTGGGAGTGAAATTCTCATTGTTCTGGAATCTCCACTTGGCCAGTGCCTTCTAGAAGAGTTCACACGTGTAAAAATTTGAATCCATGTATCCATTTGACATCTACAAGATTGGAAACATGTCTTGCCTATTATTGGAAAGTCATAGATTGTAAAACTACCTTAATCTCCTCTATAAATTGAGCACGGATCTTAGTGTTTGAAAAGGAAGAATTTGAGTAGAGAAATGCTGGTGGAATTTCAATTAAGGAATTGATTTGAGTGACATGCTGCTGGAGAGATGTGCAATGTGATGAGGCTAGGATGCTGCTGGAGATGGTGATACTAAATGAATCACTGGGTTGTAACCTCCCCTTTTATCCATTAATAAATATTGTCACTTACTTTCCCACATATGTATCTATATAAGCTCATGTATTTCATATTATGAATTCTTATTTGATGCATATGGTTCATGTTTTATTGATTTAACTGAATAAATTGAATAGACATATGTATTATTGCTATCTTTTTTTGTTTAGTGTTTATCTTTGTAGAGAATATTTTGGCGACTTAGCTCAGATTTGAAGCTACAGCAAGAGCGATAGAAGGAGAATAGGAAGCGCTTGGACTCCAAGTAAGTTCTTTGATCTATTCTGTGTATTTATTTAGAGTTAGGAAAAGTAGTTTCAAAGTCTTTAACTTGTTGTTCTAGATGAGCACTACATCTAGGGAAGAATGTTTTATCCGTAATTCATAATTCTCCATAACAAATTGGCGAATCCACTGGGGAGTTTACCCTTCATCCTTAGTGTATTTGCCTCTGAGTTTCTCTGTTTATTCACCCAATAGAATTTACTCAAAAATATTAGGCTTTTTGAAATCCAAATTTGCATTAGAAGTGTATTAAATAGTTGTATTTTTCCTTATACATTGTGCCCAACGCACTGTTGGACAGGAGATATTGCTTTGCATAGCATTGTCTCCCTTTCAGACCTGCGTTGCAACACACTGTCTCTCTTTAGAGACTGTGTTGCATTCTGAAACCATCCAAATTCCATTGAATTTGTCATTGCAATTTTATTTTTTTTTTCATTTTGTTGATTGTTGTGTTTTAAAGAGCCTGATACCTCAGATTGACCAGTAACCTTACCTACCTCTTCCTCCTTTGGAAGAAAGTTTGTTCAATGTTTATTTAAAGCGTTTTTCTTTATCATTGACGAATTAATTTCAAAGTATTTTCATTGCTGCATTAGATCCATTTGCTTTTGAAAAATAAATTGTTGTAAATTCTTCGTTTCCTGGTAGGATAAATTGTTTTTTAATTCCTCATTTTTCCTTCAAAAGATAAATTGTTGTTCTATTCCTCATTTCTCAAAAGTAAAAGGAATTTGTTTTTATTGATTTGATGCACTTAGTTTCTTTTCTGCATTCATAACATTAAAGGAACTAAAAAGAAAAACGTGCATTTGCATGTAGTGGATTGTGTGTTTTGAAAAAAGGACAATTAGGAAAGCTGCATTTAGTTTGTGCTCTTTGATTTGTTTGCTCTCAAATTAATTGCTCTTTCCCTCTAGTAGCTAGGATTTTCATTGAAAAACTAAAAGTGAAAGATTTCTTATCATTTTAGTTTGCACTTTAGGAATTTCCAATACATCATCGCGGTGATCCTTGAAAGGAAAATTGATAAACAAGATCAACTTAAAATTTATCTCGATTTACCTAACAAAGCATTGGAACCATAACGATAACATTTAGAAGGTCTAGGCTAGAGACATGTTCTAGCGTCGTAAAACATAGCAGCTGTCGTTAACTTGTCTGTGATACATTCCGAGTGTGATACCTCACTCCATGTATGTAAGTATGCCATAGCTCGTCCACATACTTTCCGGTATATTGAGAGGTGTTACAATACAAAAAGTATAAAGGGGTGCTCTCACTATGCAGTTTTTCATCAGACAACGCTAATACGGACTTGGGCCTCCATGTACCTTCAGGTATATCTGGGAGGAAAAATTTAGGTTGCAATCCATCCATAGTGGACCGAGTCAGCCACCTTGTAAATTGTGATACACCAAACACAAAATTCAGGGAGATTTCCTGCCCATACTTCTTGGTTCGCCAGGAGGTATTATGTAGTTCATAGTTTCTTAGTAAACCCTTTTGCTTAGTAATACCCTTTTATTTTGTTTCTTTGTTTTTGGTTAAAATAAATCAGTAATCATGGAAGAACAAAATCATTTCCCTTTTTTTTTGCATAGATTAGCATTAAAACCACCTTTACCACCAGAAGTTACTCCTAGTTGGCGAAGGCGAACACACTCTACCGAATCAAGTACTATTCGTACCTCTGGTGAAGCATCATCTTCCAATATATCAGAGTTAGTTCAAGTTGTTTCTACACATCCCGGTTCGTTTACTATTGTCGAAACAGAGTCCTCACAGCTACCTATGGTCAGGGTCCATCCAATCAGTGAGACCATACCTCCTAGACCTGATGTTGTTCAACCAGAAGTTGATTCAGATCCTGTCTCCTATTTGTAAGAACATCTGAATCCTGAAGTCGAACAACCGAAAGTTGTTCCTTCCTTGGTCATCCCACAAATTTCTGTAGCCATTGAGTCTCCCATATCACGTAGTCAATCACCTAAAATATACTTTGGGCCTGACGGTGAAATACTTCCACTTGGTATAATTGCGATTGAAGAAATTCCACACTACGAGAAACCTTTAAATCCAACCCATTTTGGGGAGGAACTTTACCTGTACAAGTCTTTTCCTCAATCACCACCATCTTCTTTTGTTGATCCTATTCCTATTCAAACTCCCATCGATCCAAAAGGGTATACATTTGGTCAAGTAACCATGCATGAAACAACATCTTCGGTTGGGCCATCTGTTCCAATTACGTCAGCACCTGCCCTCGCTACCCCATCGATTTTTACAACTTCACCAGAGTCATATTTTCATGGTGGCCCTATGGTCCCATCAGGTTATAAATATTTATATGGAATTTTCTCAGGTTCATCTTCAAATCCATGGACTTTACCAATGTCATCATCTGGTATTATAACTGGTAAACCTATAGTAAGTACTGATCGACTTTATTCTTTATACACATCATCAGGGAAATATCAATTCGGTCCTTCCGGTCTATCCCTTCAAGTACCATATCAACTGGACTCCCAGCATTTGGAGAGAAATATTTTATGTCTTATTATCCTCCTCATGCTAGGGGGCAACCTTTGGTCACCCACTATGACAGTACTCCGTCACTTTTTGATCAACCTAATGTCGAAATGAATGTTTTTCAATGGCAGCCTACTCTGCCTATCCAACCACAAGTGGTTGTACATTCGTATCAACCAGTTCAACCTATTACACCCACATAATTTTAACTTGTTAATACATCATTACCCCTGTTTCAGAATCAAAATGTTGTACAATGACCTTATCAAGAAGGTCCTTCAAATCAATACCCTAAAATATTGGGTCCACAGAATCCAAATCCTTCGGTTAATTTACCACAACCTGTATCCGGAATCAATTATTAACAAGTTGGTTTACCATTTTATGGGATTTCACAGCCACAACATGGTTATACCTATCAACCGAATCCAAATTATTCTAATTTGGGTTATAACATTGGTGGACAAACCCCTTGGTAGCCTCAGGCACAAATACCTCAGACTTCATTTCAACAAGTATCATATCCAAGTTTTGGTCAACGGAATCCTCAAGCTTTTGTTTTTCAAAACAACCCCTATCTGGGTTACCATCAACAGATTCCTTATGCTAGTGCTCAAAGGCTTTTTGCTCAAGAAATTCCATCTTACCTTGGCTATGGTCAACCTGACCTTAATAGACAGTTTCCCTTTGTCGCAACTTTAGAGTTACCAGATTGAAATCAGCTTACCAATGTTCCAATCAACTACACTCCTTGGTGGCTAATGATACCTCACAAATTACCCTCTGATGTTCCTAAGTTCAATGGAAACCCTAGGGAATACCTGTCGACTCATGTCATGACTTATCATTTATGGTGTTCATCAAATTCCCTAAATGATGTTTCTGTTTGACTACGTCTTTTCCAGTGTACGCTCACAGGTCTGGCCATAAAATGGTATATTGAGTTACCTAGATATTCTTTTGATAATTTCACTACCCTAGTTACTGTCTTTCTTACTCACTTTCAATTACCCATCATATATGAAACTAGAACGAAACTCTTGACCAATTTCAAACAGACTAATGCTACTCACATCTCTGATCATATTCATGAGTGGCGTCGTCATCGTAGAATGGTTAAGAAATTTTTTCCTGATCAACTCCTTGCTGAGTGGTTCATTAAGTCCTTGTTACCATCTATAACTGAGGATGTGGCTAAGGGTGGTGTCGTCACAGAAGAGAAAATTATCGTTCATGCCCAATATTTAGACTTGATTTATACTCAGTCTGGTACGCTCTATGAAAAAATTCCTAACATGTCGAGATCTAATTTTACTGTTACTCCTCAATTAAAGGACTCTCATGCCAGAGATGACTTCATTGGCACTAAAAACACACATCATACTATTGCATCTGATCCTAAACCTTCTTCCAAAATTAATGTTGTGTCATTTGACAAGGGAAACAAGCAACCTGGAAGTAAGAAAAAAGGGAAATCTAAGAAAAATCAAACTTCTAACCCACAAGAAATATCATCTGATTAATCATCTGGACCTAGGAAACCTCGTTATCCATGCATAATCTATAATGAGGAATGATTTTTTCGGGATTTTCCTCACCGCGCTAAAGTCTCAAATATCATTAAGACTTCCAATGTGTTAGCTGTGTTGACAGATCTATTTCTGAATCTGGACACAAATTTGGTTGCTAAGGATCCAGCTTCTAGTTCCCAAGTACTTATGTTATCCGTCACAAAACCTTCAATAGATATTTTGGTGTCAACGCGTAATAAATATTATGGTAGTTAGGACACTGATCAACCTACTACCTCAACTACGAATTCGTCTACAGAATCAATACCACCTAATGCTATTCCTGAATTGACGATCAAGCCACCAAAGGGAGTAATTCACAAATCGACATATAATCCTCGAGCAAGAGCTGCTCAAAATTATAATATAGTTGAAGATTTGGCTCAATCCTCTTCAGCTATGACTTCTCTTGAGGCATTAAAATATTGTCCCTCCCAAAAATAGGCTTTATTATCGGCTATTGGTGGAAATGATCCGAATGATTCTAATATTGTCATCTTTAATCATACGGGCTATGTGCCGCAATTACCAGCAGAATTGGCATTCTCCATACAAGTAAATATTCTAAATCACCTTGTTCATATTACTATTATTGATGAGGGAGCATCTACATGTATTATGTCTCTAAATTGTTGGAAGTCACTTGCCTCACCGCGCTTATCACAATCATCAATGACGTTGAAGGCTTTTGATGGGTGTACATATAAGCCTTATGGTATTCTTAATAACATGCATGTTGAACTAAGGGGAAAGACACTAAATGTTGATTTCGAGGTTATTTATGGACCCCTTGACTATAATATTCTATTTGGAAGGCCATGGGTATATGCGATGATTGCAATTTATTCTACATATTTTAGAATGATTTCCTTTCCATATAAAGGTACTATCACATTCATTAATCAAATATCCTTCTTTTCCTCCGCTTCGCAGGTAACTGGAAGTGTTCCATTCATTCACGCAACCCAAATAGCACTTCATAATATTGGTGTAGGACTCTTAAAGGATTCCACTCTCATGGGAACCTTTGCATTACCGCCGCCCACGACGTCGGAAGAAATCGCAAGTATAGAGACCTGCTAAAATGATCTCTTCCACTCCATCTGGCTTAAGGGAGAGTACATATGATTCTGAAATTGTTACGTTGGATGAGTTTCTACCACCCAGCCCTATTGAGCTAGCATAGAAATCAATCTATCTGGCTTGGGCAGCGAATCTGAAATCAGTGTCGCCGACTGTTTGGGTTGATTGCTACAGGTCAAATAACCCCCTCATCAGCTCAGAGGAGAATATAAGTATGGAAGGAATAAAGAGGCCTAAACTAAACCTACTTCTGCCAAGGTAACATGCCCCTATAATAGCCAAAGTGCATTATAATGCATCTGATCCATGAAAATGTCACGTTAATGGCTAGGGAAACACTCTATTTAGCCTAGAGGGCAATGTTACTCGTGTTTTGAGTTTGAAACAGGAAAGACCTGCAGAGAATGATTTGAAACTCCAGCTTTTTCTCATAGAGATTCAGTGCAAAATGGAAACTGCAAGACACTAACCTCTTATTGGGTCTTGCCAAAAACAACTAAACTCTCAAGAAAGGAAAAAGCATGGAAAGTTGAGGAAACATCTTGGTTTTTCTATTTTGAATTGGTGGAAGGAGAAAGGCAAGGTTTGCCCTCTCCATCTCCTATAAAATGGAGCTATAGGCTCTTGGTCCAGGGTCAAAGGGTTTTTGAATACATGTGAAGCAGAGTGTTTATTGTTGTAGAGTGAAGGTCAAATATCAAAGAGGTTCATTAAGAACTTGTTGATTAAGACATCACCACATTCAGAGAAAGAGAGAGAGAGAGATTGGAAGACTGAGGATGGCTTGGTACAACCAACGGTTGTAATCCTCCTTTTTATAAATCAACAGAAATGTAACTGTTTTGTCCATTCAATGCGTCAATATTATTATTGTTTCTCAATTACTTATATAGCATGAGATGAATGGCTTAGATGTGCATTGCTTAATGTTTATCGTATGTTAACTTAATTGATAGGAAATATATGTTGTGGTATAGATTACACGGGTGCTTTTATTGATCACAGGGTTGGGATTTGGAGCTAGTGAAGGAGGATCCCTGCTTCACCGCTTAGTGCTCTTTGAAGACTTCAAGATCTAAAAAATGGTAATCTCCCATCTCATTCCATCAAGTTGCTTAAGTTGCTATGAACATATATGCATCTTCTTTGTGAACTATACAGATAATCTTACTGTCTGCCTTGGGCACCGGAAAGCTCTGAGAGGGATATTCGATAACCAACAACCCAAGAATTTTACCCTATAGAAGAATTGGCGACTCCACTAGGGAGTTTAACCCCAAGTTTCCAGGATATTTTTTTCATTCCTCTTTCTTTCCTCTGTTCACATATCCTTCTGACTAGCTTTTATACCCAGTAGACATTTCAAAAGCTCACAGAGTTCAGTTCAGACCCTGTTTGGCCATCTGAAGAATTTTTACCCTGGTTAACACTGCCTTTACTAGTGTTCCAGAGCGTTATAACATGGCCTCTTCTTGATTACAGTGCATTAGTCCCTGCATTAACGCGATCTTTGCTTAGAACCAATGCGTTACTCAGCCAAAATTTGTTGTTCACTCCTGTTGTGTCCTCTTTTTGGTTGTAGAGTTTTTTAGCCATTAGAACCACTCCTTTGCTGAATCCCTGTGATTTTTTACCAGTTGGCATTGCTGTTTATTTGTTCTTATTTGAAAATTTAGTGTCAAATACATTTGCTTTTTAGAGAAAGGAATTTTTTTTTTTTTTAGTTTTTTCTGTATCTAGCTGGATTAATTCTAAAAGTTTTGATTAAAAGACTGTAAAAAGAGATAATTAGATGTCTAAATATTTAAAGTTGAACTGTGTTATTTGAATGCTTGGTGCATGGATGTTGAAAGAAAACCTCTCCTGGTAGAAATACTCTTCATCGAATTGAATATTTAGAGCATATTTTTGCATGGTTTTCTGAGTCAGAGTCTCATTACATTTCATACGTCCACTCCCTCTCCACAAGACTAATGATTAAGTACACTAAGAATTAAGCGATAATAAAATAGATCATATAACATTTTCTAAGCTCACACCAACATAGTTCAGGCTAGGATCTTTGGTTAGGAAAAGTGAGAAAATCACCCAAGATCTCAAAACTTGAGACTAGAGTCATTAACGAGCAAAATCCTATTCCATTCATATTATCGGGACCACTCCTTTACTGAGCTAAGAACGAGACAACACTTGGGTACACAAGAAGGTAGCCTGCCTTCGACTGCATTCAGTGGACATGCTATATATTGGGGTTCCCTTCGAGGATGTCGAAACTAGATCGGGGATCTAGGTGTTCTGCCCATATAGCATGTTGTCTATGACCATGACCCCCCTGATGATGTCTGTTATTTGAGGTATCCTTAGTGGCCAAAATTTTTAGGGACTTACAGAAGGTGACTGGGACGGGTTGTCCTGGTACCTGAAATAGACGGACCTACTCTATCTTCAGTCTTTAGGAGGGTACTCGTCTTCACGAGAGTGCTTACACCTATTGTCTGAGGTTCGGGTGAAGCTCTAGAGTAATCGTAACTGTACTTACGACCAACCCTCTCTGTATGCTATTGTGATAATGGGTTTCATCTCCAGCAAATGGTAGTACTGAGACAGGGCACCCTATTCTAAATTCTTGTTGATTGATTTTAGAGAGTCCTTTTTTCTTTTTTCATTTTTAGGTGTGTGGTTACTGTCATTTGAGACTTTATAATACATCACAATTTATTAAAATTTGTTAAAAATAAACCAGTCACCGTGGCATCTTCCAACTCACGCCATCTGTCCCGACGATAGCAAGGTCTACCTCCTTTGATTCCAGAGGAAGAATCGAACCTTGGTGAACCCGTGCCTTCTGCGGAAGAGTAGTCTCCATTGACAAATCCAGATTTTCGCATAGCCTCATATCATACGGAATTTCCAGAGGACCCTTTTACGGAAGGCCTCATACCTCATTACAATCCTCCACTCACTGATCTATCGACAACTGTGATAATTCATATTCCACCATGCCAAGACATGTCTTCGGCCGCACAAACATCCATTTCGCAACCGGCATCCACAGGGTCGATACCAATGGAAACCATCCCAGGTTCACCACCATCTTCCCCGCCAGTTTTCAGTTCTATGCCATTACTTGGTAACCCCAGTAGTCAACTTATGCCTAGTCCCAACCCTATGGTCATCACAACTGTGAGTAACTCGTCGAGTCCTTCGGGATCTACTCCTACCATGACCACGTCGAGACCTATAGTTTCCCCTCCCATGAGGGGGACTACTTCGGTTCCTTTTAGCAACCTTTTCGGTTGGAACCCTTTTCTGAGTTCAAACCCCTTGGCCTCCATACCAGGGGGTAGTGTTACCAGCACACAAATAACAGGGAACATTTCACTACCCCTGCAATCGTTAGGAAAAACCGGACAACCTATTGTTAACACTATCCCATTAAGTGGTTTAAATATCGGCGTAGGATCTATGTCGTTGCTAAACTATGCAAGTAGTAGCATGCCTCCGAGCAGCTCTATTGCATCCATATGGGCCAACCCACCCCAGCCTCCATCTAGACTAGGGGGCATTTTTATACTGGGGGCAACCAACCATTCACCCCGCAATACAATATGACCTATGGATAGCAACCATATATCCTTACCCCTTCACCCATAGGAATTTTTTTATCAAAGTCCTATTTATCCTACTGGTAACACATTGATGGGTAGACCATATGGTCTAAATAGTCAGCCAATACTTCCTTGGCTGGATCAGGGAGAAAACACACAATTGCCATTTTTAGCAGCTCTAGACATCCCTGACATCTATAAACTAACTAATGATCCCATCAATCATAACCCGCTCTGGCCTCTAGTTCCGCACAAGATTCCATCTGACATCCCGAAATTCGACGGGAAACAAGGGGAGGATCTGGCTTCACACATCACAACCTTTCATCTATGGTCTGTATCTAACTCCATGGTGGATGATAGCATCCGGCTTCAGCTGTTCCCCCACACTCTCACTGGCAATGCTGCCAAGTGGTATATTGAATTACCACGCACTACCATCAACACTTTTAGCACCTTAGCTATGAAATTTCTCAAAATTTCCAATTACTTATCAGATTTGAAGCCGGTACCAAAATTTTAACCTCGTTGCTCCAAGACACCGCCACCCACATCTTCGATCACATTCATGAATGGAGGCGTAGGAGGAGGCTATTCAAAGCTCCAATCCTAAATCATCTCCTACCTAATTAGTTTTGTAAATCTCTCTTACCAACCCTAGCTAAAGACATTGGCTTGTTTGGTTCGGTCACAAAAGATCAATCCATTCATTGTGCTCAACATTTAGATTTAATCTATTCGCAATATGGCACACTTTATGATTTACTCCCCCATGCCCCTAGTAATCCAAATTCTCCCGCTACTCAGAAACCCAGAGTTCACGCCGACGATCTCGTTGGCACAATCTCTGGCGTAGCCACAAAACAGTCTCGGGGGAAAACCTCCCAGCCATATTTGGCTGCCAATACCCCTAACCAATCAACTACTCTTCCTACTGCTGAAGTAAATTCTGGGAAAACTTCACAAAAACCCAGTGGAAAGAATAAGAAGAACAAGAAAAATACATCTTTTTCGGAAGAGCAGCCAGACCATCAGAATAATCCCAATCAGAAAACCACTGCTAAAAATGACAAAGGGAAGGAAAAACCCATGAAATTTCCTTGCAAAATCTGTGCGTAGGACCACTTAACATACAAATTCCCTTGGCTACAGGAATGCATAGATTTTATCGCAAACAAGGACTCTGGGAGGACACCTGCTGCCCTATAGCAGCAACAACAACACATGGTTGCAAACCCGCCACAACCCCCTCAAAGGGGCAATGGTGGTTCACATCCTTTCGGTGAAGGATAATTTGTCATTTATGGCATAGAAACTGTTGAACTCCAGACGTGAGCCAAAATTTATGGAAATCATGTCATAGACACTTAAGAACCTGGTACCAGTTCAAATCCACCGTCACCCAAAGATTTGCATATCGAATGGCCTACTGCTGACCTCACGATTCGTCCCCCCAAAGGGACACTTCGATGCACAACTCATAACACCTCTGCACGTGAACTACAACATTGTAGAAGATTTGGCGCAAGCACCATCGGCCATGTCTACGCTCGAAGTATTACAAACTTGCCCAGCACAAAGGAAAGCCTTTCTTTCGGCCATTGGTGGGATTGACCCCCAGGATTCTACGCTAGCTATATTTGACATGGAGAAATATAAACCTTGCCTTTCACACCAGCTTTCATTCCAGATACAATTTGTGTTGAAAGGAGACCAATCCATCGTACTGTCATTGACGAAGGTGCTTCGACCTGCGTTATGTCAACTACTTGCTGGCTTGCTTTGGGTTCTCCCACTTTGCCTCCCCCATCGAATTCCCTCAAAGCTTTCGATGGCCACACTTTCCTCCCAAAAGGCTACCTTGCTATCTTTCCCATTACACTTAGTGGGAAAACAATAACGGTGGACGTTGAAGTCATAGATCTTCATCTAGACTATAATCTATTGATGGGTCACAGTTGGTCATATGCCATGATTGTCATTGTTTCTTCCGTTTTCCATCTCATCCTCTTTCCTTTGGATGGGAAAATAGTCACAGTGGATCAGTTATCATTTTGCACACCTGATTATGCCGCATTACCAAGTAGCACTGTACCCCTAATAGGAGGTGTTCCTGACTCATACGTCATTATTGGCACCGGTCTTCTGAAGGCATCTTCTCTAATGGGTTGTTTTCCTCTCCCGCCGCCCGAGATTCCAAATACAGTGCAATGATATCCACCATATTGGATGGCTCTATCGACCCATGGATTCTACCGACACCTTTAGACATTGATAACTATGGAGATCAGATGTTGCTCTCACTAGCCGAGTTGGTTTATCAAACCATCCAAATTACATCTAAACCCTCCATGGCTATGCTATCTACCAATGGTACGAACTCCCCACCCATCACAGTTCCTTCTAAATATCTTCTCGATGAAATCCTACCTATAAACGAAGCTATTCGAGAGATCATGTCTCTAGAAGAAAAACCTTGGGGAGAATTCCACCATCACGTTTCGATGTTCAATTTGGATGCGATAGCTACTCAAATCCCATCCTTTGACCCACCTGAGATAGTCCCTTCCATTCACACGACTGTTCAAACCATCGATTCATAAGGGAACATGGGAAATATTTCTAAGACAATGCTCATAGATATTTCAGTCAAAACAGGTATCATGGAAAACATTCAGATTGGAGTGGATTGCAATCCAGAGGAAATTGCACACTTCACATCCCTCTTTAAATAATTCCGTGATGTGTTTGATTGGTATTACAAAGAAATTCCCGGCATAGATCCATCTATAGTCTAGCACGAAATCAAAGTTTATGACCATGCCAAACCTATTCGACAACGACTCCGACTTGTCAACCCACGCAAAGCAACTGCCATCAAAACTAAAGTGGAAAAACTTTTGAACGCTGGTTTCGTCTATCCCATTCCTTTGACAGAATGGGTTTCCAATCTGGTCCCCGTAGACAAAAAACAAGGCACCATCCGAGTTTGTGTTTATTATCGTGATCTGAACACTGCTTGTCCCAAATACAATTAGCCTACGCCATTCATAGATCAGATCCTTTATGATTGTGCCAGATGTGAGCCTTTTTCTTTTATGGATGGTTTCTCAGGGTATAACCAGATTGCGATTAAAAATGATGACCAACATAAAACTGCTTTCATATTTCCTTGGGGCACATTTGCGTATCGTAAACTCCCATTCAGCCTGAAGAACGCGGGAGAAACTTCTCAAAGGTCTATGGACTACGCTTTTCATGACATTCGACATATTGTACAGGATTACTTGGATGACCTTCTGGCTCACTCCAAGAAATGACCTGATCACCTTGCTCATCTGAAAGAAATTTTTGCTTGGTGTGGGTTCTACAATATACGTCTAAATCCTAATAAGTGTGTATTTATGGTCGAGTCCATGCGTCTTCTAGGTTTTATTGTCTCCAAGCACAGGATCAGGGTTGATCCTGATAAGGTTAAAGTAATTTTTGAATTGCCGGCACTGCAATACATCTTACAACTCCAACGTTTGCAAGGGAAGGCAAACTTTTTACGTCGATTCATTGTCAACTATGCCAAGATGACGAAAGGATTTATGCGATTATTGAAGAAGGGAACACTATATTTGTGGGATGACCAAGCTCAATGGTCATTTGACACTTTAAAACATGCACTTTTTTCAGCCCCACTCCTTAGTGCCCTCGACTACTCATGCGACTTTCTCATCTACCTGGCAGCCTCACCATCCTCAATTGGCATGGTTCTGGTTCAAGTTCACAATGATGATAGTGAAAATGTGAAATATTACTTGTCAAAAGGTGTCATTGGACCCGAACTACGATACTCACATGTGGAAAAACTCTCCCTCGCAGCGGTCTTCGTTTCCACTCGACTCCGACACTATATATTACTATGTTAGACTACCGTTATTGCTTTGGAGAATCCCATGCGACACATTTTTTCTTGCCAAATTATCGGAGGAAAATATTCCAAATGGATAGTGATCCTCCAACAATTTGACATGGTTTTCGCTGCTACCAAAGCAAAGAAATCTCTCGTCTTCGTTGAATTACTGTCGGACCTTCCTAGAATCGACCTAGGAGAGGTAGCTCATGATCCATTTCCCGATGAATCCATCTTCTTAGTTGTTTCTTCTGATCCTTGGTATGGAGACATTCTGGTCTACCTCCAAACTCAACGCTTCTGCCCAACTCTCACATCGGATGACCACCGTTGTATTCACCACCAAGAAAAACACTATCTCGTACTCAACGATACTCTATATCATCGTGGTGTCGATACTATTCTTCGGCATTGTCTCACTATTGACAAAATGGAACGCGTTTTAAATGACTGTCACGCGGGAGCGTGTGCCGGTCATATTTCTGGCATAGCTACTGCCCAGAAGATCTTGCGTGCAGGTTACCGTTGGCCCACTTTGTTTAAAGAATACATCACATCCGTCCAGAAGTGCCACCCATGTCAAATTTTCACGAAGAAAATGCATGCTCACCCCACCCCCCTCCACCGGATTATCTCCATCGGTCCTTTCGCTTGGGGAATAGATTTCGTTACATGCAACCCCACTTTGGTTGATGGAAACAACTACATTATCGTGGTGGTCGATTAATTTACGAAGTGGGCAGAAGCCATTCATACTTTTAGAGCCGATGGAGAAACCGCCGCTTTGTTCCTATTCAATCAGGTCATCTGTCGTTTCGGAGTACCCCATTCAATAGTCACTAATCATGGATCACATTTATGGAACCATATGATGACAGAATTAAATTCTATGCTAGGATTTAGACAAGATCAGTCTTAATCCTACCATCCCAAGCGAATGGCCAAGTCGAAGCCGTAAATGGCATCCTCAAAACCATGATTCGTCAGCTAGTAGGCAACCATATAACCACATGGAATCGGAAGTTATATTCCGCGTTATGGGCATACCGTATGTCAGTCAAAACTGCCACAGGTTTCATGCCATTCCAACTCGCATTCGGCCTAGATGCAGTACTTCCAATCGAGTGTGAAATTCCATCACTCAAGCTCATTGTTGAACTCCTACCCGGAACCATCGCAATAGAAGAGTGATTAATCTCACTCAATCACTTGGAAGAGACTCATTGAGATGCCACACTAGCACTCAAAGCCCACAAACGCCGAGTCAAAGCTCAATATGACAAATCTGTCAAGCCTCGTTCCTTTCAAGAGGGTGATCTAGTACTACTCTATGATCAGAGACACAACCTCTTGGGGGCAGGAACACTTCAACCATTATGTCTTGGTCCTTATGTCGTCACCAAATTCCTCTCAAAAGGAGCGTATTAACTTCAGGACTGCAATGGAATTCTGCTCACGGAGCCCCGCAACGGGCTCTATCTGAAGAAGTATTTTTCCTAGTTACGCACTAGGCATATTCTTTGTAATTTTATGTATATAATTTTTGCCTATTTTTTTGATGTCTCTGGATATTTTTGGGTTTTTAAGGTGTTTCTTTTTTCTCATATATAATATTTTTCTTTCGCACAGATGCCATCATCCTCCTTATCATACGTCAGATATGCGGACGATGCTAGTCATCACACTAGACACATTGCTTCAGCTGCTTGGGTTCTCTACACACCTGAGTCGGAACTTCTTAGTTCTGGGGGCATTTCCTAGGTAGCGCCACCAATAATGTTGCCGAGTACATGTCAGTGACCCAACTCCTCATGGAGGCTGCATCTCGTGACATCTCTAATTTAGTGGTCAGGTTAGATTCCCAACTCATCATTATGCAGTTAAATAATCATTACCATGTCCTTCGTCCAGTCTTGTTACGTTATTTTTTAAGGGTGTGACTTTTAGAACGTCAATTTCAAACAATCAAATTTGAGCACATTCCTAGAGAATTTAATGCATTGGCCGATTCTTTGGCAAACTATGTGTTAGATTGGAATTTTTCACATTTGTTATAAAAGATTTACACATGAGTATATATATTTTGTCCCATAGAAAATACATAAAAATTAAAAAAAAACATAGGACCAAAATCGCCAAAAGTATATATATATATATATATATATATATGTCATGTCTAATACAAAAGTTACATAAAAAATCTCTCAAAACTTGGGTGTTTTACAAAAATTTGGCTACACTAAGCCGCGCTATGACACTTATACAACTGCTCTGCCAACTAAGCCTGATGCTCAAAATAACATACAACTACCCTGGCTATCCTCCTCAGAGGCACCAGGTATCTCTCTGGTACACCTACGGTATGCTGCTATAGATGAACTGGAACCTCCCGCATAGGAAGAGGTGGTACACCCATGCTCAAACCCTCCAAGTTTCTGGACAGTTCATGTAGGATCTGGGTATCATCATCTCTGGCGGCTTCCACATCCTTCGCTGCTGCACCAGCCCCGGGTAGCTGCAGTCCTCGAGGTGCATAACGAGGGGGCCCAACTGGGCAGACAGGTGCCACATCTGTGTCAAGCAAACAAGCTTCATGTCAAAACATATTTTTACCCTATTTAAACCAAAAACAAATTGCATAAACATTCAAAAGACAAAAAATACTTCCTAAATACACTGATGATTCCTTTCTTAACATCGAGTGCCCACTGGGTTCCAGGGGGCAACACTAGTTCCGAATCTTCGGTGAAGTTCATCCCTGCATAGGGATAATCCTTAATCATAATGATCTGAGAGTTGAACTAATCAAATAACCCATCATCAGAAAAGTGACGGACTGGAACCTCTCTAGTCTGTGGGATCAAAGCTGCCCATCGAGCCTGTCTCGGCTCGTGTGGGCCCAATGCCGCTATAATAATCCTGGGTCTCATCACTGGCACCTGCTCTAGTAGGAAAGAAATGATCAGTGTGTCGTACCCAAACTCTCTTTGGGTATGGGTCTTGCATGCTGTAAGCTCTGCCCAGACCCAACTGACAACTCCATCACACCAGTCAAATACCTAAGGCTACATACAATCTAAGGCTAGCAACATCTGGGCCTTGGTGGCCACATGCTGACTCTTGGCCCCTTCCAAGCGAACGATCATCCATAGTAGAGACCTCAGTGGTCTCGAAGCCACCCGTGCGATGGGCACCCGGTTGCCAACTGCCTTTGTGTTGTGTGTGCAATGAGTAAGAATAAGATCAACAGTAGAGTGAGGATCCGCTCTAGACCCCGTCAAGTTAGCCCTCGGTCCACGACACAATAGGCCGGTCAAAAAATAGATATCGCCCTTCTCAATTGAGAGCTCATTGCCCCCAATACGAAAGACATGGTGACGCTCGTCCCACTGCTGAATTAGCCACCTCAGTAGGTCCTCTTGACCCCTCATCAATTCCAACCATGCATATTTTAGCAAACCACACCTATGGAGAGCCATCAAACTTGTAGCATCGGTAACCATATCTCTTTCTTCCTGTTCATGTTCTCTCTCTCGCTATATACTCATGATAAACAGCTGAATACTTGCCAATACAACATTTTCAACCGATTAGAAATTGCCTGGAATGCTTTAAAATTCTAATCAACGAGTTCTTAAAACATGCTTTGCGCCTAACACGGGCTATACAACAAAACAAAGCGTGCTAATGCGCCCTTCCTTCATGGGATGTGCGTTTAACGCAGGTCCAGCACTGCTGGCCCCCATTAGCCGCTAAATTTTTTTAGGGCCTGCCAAATTTCTCATTTTGAACCAGCAAAAATTTATAAAGATAAGATAAAATGATAGCAAGAGGTTCTAGCTCTTACCTGGATCTCGCAGGAAGAAGAATCGTTGCCCAGATTGACTGCAATCGCCAGCTGAAGTTTTCACACTTTTTCACCCCAGAGCTCCTTCACAGCATTCAAAATAGTGAAAATGAAAGTCTTCTGACCTTCTTATAGCCATTTCCGGGGCATGACTCTCTTAGCTAATCTGCAAAAAGTCATGAATTCTTGCTGCATATGTGTTGCAACTATTGAGTTTAGTTACCGATGTTCTGATGAGTGAGTAAGATCTATATGCAGATATAACCATGTTCGAACCTTATTCAAGTGTTCTTTTAATGGTATTTTTCTTGCTCATTAATCTAAAAAAACCTCGAGTTCTCTTCTTCGGACTCGTTAAACTTACACGAAGTTGATTTTGAGCTTTCTTTTTAGGGACTTTTTCTAGCTCATAAAACTAAAAAAACCATGAGTTATCTTTGTCGAGCTCGTTAAACTACCACGACAGATAATCAGGAGCCATTCTTTTCCTCTTTTTCAAAGCTCTTTAAACAGAAAAAGTGACCGAGTTTTCTCCGCGTGACTCGTTAAAATTTCACGGAGAACACCGAGTTTTTCTCTGTTGGACTTTTTAAAATTTCACAAAGAATATTGAGTTTACTTAGTCTCCTCGTACTCATTAAAAAATGAGGTAGACATCCATCGAACATATATTTCTCACTTTTCTGGCTTCGATGGACTAACTCACGGAAAATGAACTATTTCGGGCTTACTATTCTCCCTTTGTCGTGCCCGGTTATCAAGACATGACAAAGGTACCCCCCGGAGTTGTCTTTTATGACATTTTTCAGACTCTCTAAATATGAAAAATTCACCGAGTTTACTCATCTGGACTCGTTAAACCTAATCAGACGAGGAAAATTTTGGACAAAATGGACATTACCTCTGTTACGTTTAAGAAATTTCGATTTGGCAGTAAAAATCTTGAACATGGCACTTCCCATAAAAATATTTTGTAGTTAGCTGAACCCTACCATCTATGAGTTTAGCCTTCATCCCCCAGTGTTCCTACACTGGTAAAATCCTAAAAAACTCTTTGGTATCCATTAAGCCTCAGCTGCCTAGTACCCTATTACAGTGCCTTCGATTTTTCATGCAGATCTCGCTATCTACTGTTCCTCATATCAACCAAACTGATCATTATGCCATAAATTATTTTTCATCAGTTATCCCCATTTTCTCTTCATTATTTCCATAAAAAACAAAATCATCTGTTTTCCATTTCGTGTTGACTGATGTAGGATGCCTCAGTGCCTACCTTTCAACAGATCTCTTCCTATCAACTTCAACATCTTATCTAGGAAGTTGATCCAGAAACTCATCAGTACCTAGATACTTGCAGACATCAGTGGCAGGTAATATTGTGTTTGATTGGGATTCTTCACCATTGGCTCCCGATCGAATGATTCTACGAGTGTTCGACTTCAACTCCTTTTATTCACACTCGCTAGATTGTACTGTGCATCTTAGGGACCATCATCATTATCGGTGGCCAGCTTTGCGTCTATTAACAATTTTCATTATCGACTGGTAATCAGATGATTTCTCACATGTTCGAAGACAGATCCTTCATTCACATGTTGAGAAATATGCAGTTTAAGTGAAGCGGCAGCCGAGACCTTGGGGCAAAGGTTACATCATTACATCTATGTTTCCTTCCCCAAGTTGTGATATTTTTTATGGAGACAGCTTGTTCAACTTGATCCTGTTATGACAGACACTTCCATATTATGCTTATCGGTGGACATATTCTTCATATCTCTGTACTAGATAAATCATGTTGATTAGCTACTGAGCATGGGAATTCCCGACTCAAGACATATACTATATTTTTTGACATATGTTGTTGTTTCAGGTTTTCCTCAGTCCTCCAATCTCTTTAGCTCTACTACACATATTATAAAGTATTTTTGCCATCATCTTTGTCTCTGACCTCACACTTTAGGGGAATCTGTTACAGGTCAAATAACCTCCTCATCAGCTCAGAGGAGAAGATAAGTATGGAAGGAATAAAGAGGCCTAAAATAAACCTACTTTTGCCAAGGTAACGTGCCCCTATAATAGCCAAAGTGTGTTATAACACATCTGATCCATGAAAAGGTCATGTTAGTGGCTAGGGAAATGCTCTGTTTAGCCTAGAGGGTAGTGTTACCCGTGTTTTGAGTTTGAAACAGGAAAGACCCGTGGAGAATGATTTGAAACTCCAGCTTTTTCTCATAGAGAGTCAGTGCAAAATGGAAACTGCAAGACACTAACCTCTTATTGGGTCTTGCCAAAAACAACTAAACTCTCAAGAAAGGAAAAAGCATGGAAAGTTGAGGAAACATCTTGGTTTTTCTATTTAGAACTAGTGGAAAGAGAAAGGCAAGGTTTGCCCTCTCCATCTCCTATAAAATGGAGCTATAGGATCTTAGTCCAGGGTCGAAGGTTTTTTGAATACATGTGAAGCAGAGCATTTATTGTTGTAGTGTGAAGGTCAAAGATCAAAGAGGTTCATTGAGAACTTTTTGATTAAGACATCACCACATTTAGATAAAGAGAGAGAGATATTGGAAGACTGAGGAGGGCTTGGTACAACCGACGGTTGTAATCCTCCTTTTTATAAATCAATAGAACTGTATCTGTTTTGTCCATTCAATATGTTGACATTGTTATTTTTTATCAATTACTTATATAGCATGAGATGAATGGATTAGATGTGCATTGCTTAATGTTTATCGTATGTTAACTTAATTGATAGGAAATATATGTTGTGGTATAGATTACACGGGTGATTTGATTGATCACAGGGTCGGGATTTGGAGCTAGTGTAGGAGGATCCCTGCTTTGCCGCTTAGTGCTCTTCAAAGACTTCAAGATCTAAAAAGAGGTAATCTCCCATCTCATTCCATCAAGTTGCTTAAGTTGATATGAACATATATGCATCTTCTTTGTGAACTATACAGACAATCTTACTATCTGCCTCGGGCACCGGAAAGCCCTGAGAGGGATATTCAATAACCAACAACCCAAGCATTTTACCCTATAGCATTGATCTTTCCTTGGAATTTAGTACTCCATCTGATCCATTTTCCTCAATTTTCTTAAGAGATGAGAACATTTTGGAAGCCATGATGTCAGAAGGAGAACCATGGGAATATTATCATCATCGTTCCCATCTTCCTGATTATGAAGAAAATTATCTTATTGAACTATATCACCCATCAATCAAAAATTTATTTTTAAATTATTTACCTATAAATGCAATCGATTCTGAGCGAAATATGTCAAATATTGAAGAAACCATTTCTATCGATATTTCAACCAAACCTGGCATTATAGAAAATATTCATGTTGATGTATCTTGTTCTCTATAATAACTCGAAATATATCGCTCTCTATTTCGTGAATTCCGTGATGTATTTTCTTGGTCTTACGAGGAAATGCCAGGCATAGATATTAGTATTGTTGAACACACTATTAATATGTATCCTGATGTCAAACCGGTGCATCGACGACTTCGTCCTGTTCATCCAAAGAAAGTCACTGCCATCAAAGAAGAAGTTGAATTTTTTTTGCGTGTTGGTTTCATTTACCTTGTTCCGCTAACTGAGTGGGTTTCCAATATCATTATTGTCATGAAAAAACAAGGAACCATTAAAGTGTGCATCGATTATCGGAACGTCAACATCGCTTGTCCAAAAGACAACTATCCTACTCCCTTTATCAACCATATTATTGACGATTGTGTTGGATGTGAAATTTTTTCGTTCATGGATGGATTTTTTGGCTACAATCAAATCAATATCCGCCTAGAGGATTAACATAAGACAACATTCATCTATCCCTAGGGCACATTCTCTTATAGGAAATTTCCATTTGGTTTAAAGAACGTCAGGGCAACTTTTCAGAGAGAAATGGATTATGCTTTCAATGAAATCAAGCACATTGTTCAACCTTATCTATATGATTTACGTAGGCATTCACGAAGTCAGAATGATCACCCGATGCATTTGAGAGACATATTTTTACGCTGTCGAAACTACAAAATAAGCCTCATTCCACATAAATGTGTGTTTTTTGTTGGTTATGGTCGTTTGCTTGGATTCAGATTAACCCATTGAAGGTATAGGCCATTCTTGATTTTCCTGCACCATCAAATTTAATTCAGATACAGAAACTTCAAGGAAAGGCTAACTTCCTAAGAAGGTTCATTCCAAACTACACCGAAATGGCTAAAGGATTTACTCAACTCTTGAAAAAGGGAGTTCCCTTCCATTGGGACCAAGTTGTGCAAGCCTCTTTTGATGTTGTCAAGAATAATCTTGTCCGAGCATCATTAATGTATCTCGCTAATTATCAAAATGATTATTTCCTATATATCGCCATAGATGAAACGACCATTGCTATGGTTCTGGTCTAAGTAGAAGATGGAATTGAACATCCGATCTATTATTTGAGTCGTAATCTCAATGATACGGAAGTTAAGTATTAGTACGTAGAAAAGCTTGCCTTGGAAGCTATTCAAGTTGTCCAATTTTTTTGCCACTATATCCCGCTCCGAAAGACCACTGTCATTTCGAATTGCAACCCCATGACTTATATCTTATCACGTCAATTGCTGGGGGACAAATATTCAAAATGGATTGTCATTTTGCAGGAATTTGATTTGGAATTCATCAAATCCAAGTCAAATAAGTCTTTAGTTTTGGTTGAGCTTCTCTGTGACCTTCCCTCCGATAGTACTGCAACTACGTCGGAACCATAAATTCCTGACGAGTCTCTATTTCTAATCGGATCATCTGATCCTTGGTATGGAGATTTCATCCTTGGTATGGAAGCCAAATATTATCTGATCGTCGGCGATACACTTTATCGTCGTGGCGTCGATACCATTTTAAGGAGGTTCCTCACTCATGAGGAGGCCGAAAAGGTTTTAAATGATTGTCATGCTGGGGCTTGTGGTGGAAATTTATCTGGATATGCTACTGCGCAAAAGATACTCTGTGTTGGTTACTTTTTGCCTACTATGACTACAAGAAAAAATGACATTGGTGATGGGCGAAAAGTGTCACCATAAGCTCATTGGTGATGGTTAAAAGAGCCTTCGTCACCAAAAACTGAACGTCACCAAAGGTGGCATCGCCGAAAGTATAGGTGTTGTGGTGACATTCAAGGTTCGTCACCAATAATAATTTATAATGATGGATAATGACTATCACCATTTTATATGATAAATGGTGATGGACAATAACCTTCGTCACCAAAAACCTGAACGTCACCAAAGGTGGAATCTCCGAAAGTACGTGTTGTAGTGAAATTCAAGGTTCGTCATGAATATTGATTATAATGATGGATAGTGACCGTCACCATTTCATATGAGCAACAACGATTTTTTGTGATGGACCTTTCATGGCTGTCTCTATTGATGCATATATATGGTGACGATCATTGACCCTCACCATTTCATATTTGGTGAGGGTCAAAAAATGTCACCATAAGCTCATTGGTGAGGGTCGAAAAATGTCACCATAAGCTCATTGGTGAGGGTCAAAAAATGTCACCATAAGCTCATTGGTGATGGTCAAAAGAGCCTTCGTCACCATTCCATATGAATATCAGGGCACGATGGAATCGAACTACCAACCTCCTACTTGTAAAGCAGGTGCTCTTCCATTGAGCTAGCACCCTTTAAAGAACTAGACTTTAAAAAATTAAACCTTGAAAATTTATAAATTCTAAATTATACAAATTTCAATAAATTATAAAACTTTGTAAAGTCTTGGCAAATCTTTTACTAGACAAGAAAAATAACATCAAAGTCGCAAGTGCCTACCTAATGGTTATGGAATTTATGAAAATTGGGTGGAGGTGTAAATGAAGTGTTGGGAAGTACCAAACATACAAGTAGAATACATTTATTCCATTCTATAGAAGTCTTAGAACAAGTTTGAGATTGTAATCTATATAAACTAAGTTAACTATTCTGTGTGAAATATGCATATGCTCCAATGAATAAATCAAGACTGCTAAATGTATATTTGTGCTATGAAGATTTGTGTCCTGCACCAATATGGAATAGGTAGTGTTAGCCAACTGGAAAGTAATGTACATGTCAAAGAAAAAATCAACAAGAGGAAGTTACTTCTATGACTTTTGGGGAACAATTGCTACACTACCTATCTTTGAATGTCCCTTGTGTAAATCTATTACTATCTTTGAAGTTCTAGCATATTATAGGACCAAAAATTTACTTCCCTATTTAATGCATATCTTCTCTTCCATAGGTAGAGAAGATGCCTTATCATCTGTATATATTTTGAGTGATAGATTTGCAGTTTACAGTTATGTTGACCACTAAAAGAACCCATTTATCCTAAGATAATTTATAATTTTATGACGATCTTAGGCTTGACTAAAACAATGAATAGCGAGGGAAAATGGGAGTAGACCTTAAAAACACTTTGAGGGGCTTGCAAAATGATTATTTATTTCCCATTGATACTGCTGCCTCTATTTTTCAGTAGTTTATAAAAACTTTGGGAACATATTCTGCAAGAATATGGCCTGCATTTAGAAAAATTATATTACAAAGTGGAAAAACTTTGAACCCTTTCATAAATTTAATGACCATTGTCATGGTGATTTGAAACAAAAAAATTTATAGCATACTATTTCCCTAATGCAAAAAACCATCATGCATTTAGTAGGAGATTAAAAAAGCTTAGCATCTTAGTGAATTAAGTTTTCTAGGTGATTAACTATTTTATTCCCATACTCAACCCTATCTTTAGGGGGGTTTTGTATAGCCTTGAAATGCAATGATACCACTAATTGTTGTCTTGATCCTTCTAGGCACTACAAATAGTCTAGGATACCAAAAAAAAAAAGAATAAGTTGAGTTGCTTAGGTGATAAATGATCTAGTTTCCATAGCCAGACTATTTCAACATTTGACTTTATATTATAGTAGTGAATGTAATAACCAACAAAAAATTGAATCGATTACAATTTCTCATGCAGATTGAAATTCCCATATCACTAATTTTCCTCTTTTTCAGCGATCTTGCTGCACTTTTTACATGTATGCTTATTGTGGAAGTATGAAGGGCACACACCAGGTGTTTGAGAAAATTCCCAAGCACAATGTGTCCACATGGAATGTTATTATCAGAGGTTGTGTTAGGGATGGAAACTTCCAGAAATCCCTCAAGTTGTATTACCAAATGCAATAGGGAGGAGTAAGTGGAGACACACCTTTCCAATTGTCCTCAAGGCGTGCACTAAGATTGTAGCCCTGGAGCAGGGTGGGGAAATCCACAGTTACATGGAACACCATGACTACAGGATATTTCGAAATTAGAAATTGTTTAAGAGGTAGGAAAGCTAATTGATGAAATGAATATGGGAAGGTCGAAACCCTATGTAATGCGTGATGATATCCAAGTATGAGTAGAATGGTCACAGAAATGGTGTAGTGATATCTTTTCTAAAATGCAGCTGGATGGAGTGAAAGCCAATTCAGTCACTATTTCCAATGCTTTCGCTTCTTGTGAAGAATTAGAAACGTTGCAACAAAAAATAATGGATGATGCATATAAAGTGTTTTTCAATATGCCAAAGAGGTATATGATCTCATGAAATCTAATATATTTTTGTTATGCATTGAATGGATATTGTGATGAGGTGCTCGGACTCTTTTATCAACTTCAAAATGACAGGAATGAACCTATATGTAATTACATGGAGTGCGGTCATTGTGAGATATACTCAATTTGGTCATAGTGTTTAATCCTTGAAACTCTTCAGTTGAATGCAAGTTTCAAAGGTGAAGCCTAACTCTGTTACCATAATAATTATTTTCATTCATGTGCTAACTTAGTGGCTCTGCAGTGTGGGTATCAAATGCATAGGCATGATGCCCTGACACTCTTTTATGAAATACAAGAAGCAGGAATTAAGGTATGCCATATCATCTTCATTGCTATTTTATCTGGCCACAACCATACAAGACTATAGTAGATGAAGGATAGCATCATTTTGATTGAATTAGTAGAAATTTTGGCGTGAAGCCTAGAGTGGAGCATTATGTGTGCATGGTTGACCTCCTCGGCCACTTGAGACACTTGAATGGAGCATATGTGATGTCGTTGAACATCTATGCTACTTATATGGGATGATGTAGTCAATGTGAGAAAGCTAATGTCAGATATGGGAATTTAAAAAAAGGAAGCAACATCTCATTTTCATAGACAGTTCTGGCTGCTGCTAACTTAGGATGTTTTGAAATATATCATGTAAACTCTTTGACAATGTTCTCGAGTTTCAATGATAATACACCCTCTTCATTTGAATTTTGCCTCTCCAAAACCATGGAAAGAAGAGACATGGATGATTTGCAACCTTGCATCCTTCCTCAACAACCCTCACGGTGGCTGGAAATTGATAATCATGACAAGCTTGAAGCATTGGAAAAGTCTTGGTTGAAGCCGTATGTTGTAAAAAATGAATCGATCAGGCAAGTCCTCGACCAAGTTTGGGACTTCATTGAAGATTTTTTGCAAATTTTGAAATTAGCTCAAGTTTTCTATAGTGTTTGGTTATAGAAAATCAGTGGAGCAAAAAAAAAGACATTTTCCCAGAAATAGGCCTACCTAACAGAGGCCAAAAGTTGGGCTACTGGTTTGAAAACAAGAATTTCAATGTCAAGCAAATTGGATGGAGGGGCCAGCAAGGGAACATGACAAGTTGCCTCAAGCTTGCATATTTTTGTGGGCTTGTTTGTCTATATTCAAGACTCCGCTGAGAAGACAATGAATTGCATGGATGTTATAGGGATTTTATTAGTGGATGGTAAGGTCTGGGAGACTATGGAAGTGAAAATACGATTTTTATTGATACTTCAAATGTGACCAAGCATAAAAATAAATATGGTTTCTGGTGCAGAAGGGAAAAAAAAAATTAAAAAAAATGGAGACCTCATGCACCTCTAGAAAGCAGTTCTACGTTGCCTCACATCTATTGTAGCTATTGAAAAAATCTCATATATGCTTGAACATTGGAGGAACATAATCACAACATTATTTTCTTTCCCTTTATTCTCTTCCTCTATGAATTTCGTGTCAAGTAAAATCATCACTTTCTTCTATTATTTGAGCATTATATGGAAGGCTTCATGTAGCTATTTGACAAGGTGCTAAAATTTCTTTTCAATAGATAGTTGTTCAGCAAACCCTGATTAATGAGTCCTACTGGATCCTGTTACAACTAATACTTGAATATGTCATTCCAAAAATTATCCTCCTTCTAGGTTGTAAATCATCATATCATTTCCCAATACAAGGAGTGATTTTGTAAGAAATGTATTTGAGATTCTAGTTAGATCGTCTAGAAAGCTTCAGGTATTGGAAAGGCGCTTCCACAATTGAAACAAGGTGGACATGGATGCTTGATATACTGGAAGACTTCTTGAATTTCTTAGAATTTGCATATTTTCAAATGGATGGGAGCACTCCAACATTAGAAAAGCATCATTGAATAAAGAACTTTAGTAGCCCAGATAATGAAAATTTTTCCTTATTTCAACTCATGCAGGAGGGGGGTGGGAGGCAAGGTGGGGGTTGGAATAAATTTTCCAAGTGCAGAAAAAGTTATTATTTATGATCTATATTTCAGTCCCTTTTTTTTTATTTATGAGCTCAATTATGATCTCACAGGATAGGCGAAGGAAAACTAGTGATTTTATATCAGTGATAATAAAGTGCTCTGTTGAGGAGAGAATATTGCAACAGTAAGGAACAAAGATGGATTTGGAGAATCGAGTGATGAATATTTGTAAAAATGAAATTTTAAATAATTATCTAGACCACAAAGAACCTTTTTGTTTGTGGATACTGCCACAATACCACCAAGTTCATCTCCAAAATTGTCAAGTGAAAAATTACTGAGTGATTATGTTCTCATGCAATTTTCAATTACTAATAACAACAAACCATGTAGAAATGTTGTTTATGTTGTGAGTAGAGTTCATTGTACAAAGATCAATGTTTCAAGATTTTTGGTAATACAAGACCCAAACCAAGTTTCATTAGTTTACTATGTTAACCAAACCAGGTTTCATCATTTTATGAAGTACATATGACATTCTAATAGCTCACTGCATGTGTTTGTACTACCTATTTCTTCTACTCAAGGAAAAAGGTCTAGAAAATATAAATCTGATAAGATATCAATGAAGTAGGTGGTGGGCCCTCTTAGAAGTGAGGATTCTTTGGGAATAGAGACTCATTTAAAATAGACAAGCTCCAAGATTCCATTTCCAAAAATGGGAAATAATGCTTCGGTAGGTGCATTGGCCATAATGTTTGTAAGTATTGCTACATCATTTATTTGGTTTATTGAAGCATGGGGATCATACATAAACTTGGTGGGAAAGCTATACAAAGACACTTAGACTAGAGGGTTATCAACCAAATACTAAGTGGGAGATGTTATTGAATCTAGATGGCTAGATTTGGGGACTAGCTAACATTTAAGCTTAAAAAATGTAAAAGAAAGAGTGCCCTTTTTTAATTGGATGGATTATAGCCAACTTAAGGCTCATGTTTGCAGAGAATTTGAGATATTTGAAGCTCCAAATGATGAGGAAGATATCCTCCTAGTAAGATTCATTCATGGGGATAAAATGAATTATAATTTCCTCAAAGCCAAACTGGGCCTATATGACCCCAACATATTCAAAAATAACAATTCATCTACACTTTAACGCACCTAGTCAAATTTCTGCAAGGCTATAATGAAGGTTCTAAAGAAGCTTCATAGAGACATACACTCAAAACATAATGCTTTTTAGTTTGATTTCTAAGAGGGTCAGTGTTAAAATTGGCAACTAGTGCCAAATTCCACTTTGGACTACTCCTATGAGGAAAATGATTGTAGCATTGGATTTATCTTTTCGAGAGGATCAAAATTGACCTAAAGATCACTAAATTTGGATAAGGAAAAGTATTCATTGACTCAAATGAAATTTCATAAGGCATGACCTTATTTAGGTAGGAAAATTTGAAAATTGAAAATTCGAATTTCCCTCCTCAAGTAATCAAGTTGGCCTACCCAAGAAGGATATAAATAACCTATCCTAGGCACTTTGATATTCATTCTTCTCTCTAAAGTAGCCGCAGAAGAAGGTGATTTCCAGCGAAGGAGATTAAGGCAAGGTTGGTTCAATTTAGTCATCTTCAAGGGCATAGTTCCACAAGATGGATGACGAGATTGGTTTGGGCACATTTATGATTTGTCTTGGGCATTTTATCTTCATCACATGTCCGAGTTAAAGTAGATATAAGCTGCACCTATTAAGGGTGATTTTGATGAAATTTTGGGACTGTTGTGAAGGTGTCATTCTCCTTGAATCCATCCACACTAGTTTGGGTCACCTACAGCTAGGCCACAGGGCTTAAAAAACCTATCCTGGAGGCTGAGAACCTACAGCAAGAAAGCCACAGTCAGGGCTACTTTATCATGAGGCTGTGCAGTGGGTTTTGAAGCCTAGAAGAAGGCTTATGGGCTACCAACACTTGAAGGGACTATTTGAAGGTAATCCACAGTCTAGTAAAGGTATTTAAGGATGTGAATGGTGTAATTTATGACTATGTTTATGCCCTAGTCATTCCTACCAGAATTGCAGAGAATACACAAGTCCTTGGAGCCTACACCAAACATCAGATTTGTAGCCTTGTTGGAACCATCCTCTTGTCTAAGGGAAGTGGAATTAAACCTTATCATTTTGCAAGTCATTTTGGCTTTGAAGTATTGTATTCTCTCTATCTGCTGAACATTTGACATTAATGATAAGAAGACTTGATAAGGGTTTTCCCCATCTTGGGGTTTTTCCTTGGCTTTAGCCATATTCGTGTGTTCTTCTGTCTTGTCTTGTCTTGTCTTCAACTTTTATTACTTATGTTATTTCATAAGTTACACTTATGATTAAATCATTAATGAGATTGCTAATGGATTAATGGGAAAGCGATGTAACTAACCTAAGTTAAGAACATGTTAACTCAAATTTAACATGGTTTCAGAGCCAGGTGAGGACAAGCCCAAGTTTAAGATATTGTGATCTCTAAGAAGCACCTAAGGAATTTCAGCAGAAGTCACCTTCAGACCTCTGTGGTAGGACAAGTATGAGTTCAAAAAAGGAAAATTTGTGACATTGTCTTAAGGCCTTCTACAAGCCCTAATCAGTGAACTTGGGCACAAATTCAAAGAGCAGCTTAGTCATCACAAACAAAAGTTGGAAGTCATCAATGTATGTTTCAGAATTTATGAGGTGTGATTTTAAGTGGTTTCAATATATTTTCAGAGGTATATTTAGCAGTAAAAATTCAGAAGGAGATGTTTCCCTTTAGGATCCTTGCCTGAACTATGAGGTATCATAATAACATAAAATAATTTATATGTCAAGAACTCCTAATCCCATGGCCTAGTGGAGTTAATACAACTCAGAGTTTACTATGTTCTGAATTCATCAGTGCTGTGGAAGATTGAGTAACTTGATTCCTATTCTTTGAAAAATCAGTAAGAAGTATTGCTGGAATTATTGTAGTATCACTGTAAGAATAAAATTCTAATACCGACCTTTGTTCTACAACAAAAATCTGAGCATTCTTTTGATGTGTGGAGCTCTAGATATAGTGACCTTATCCTACAATTAGGACATCAAAGCACAAGTCTAATATCTAGTGATTCAGGCTCCATTTGGATGTCATAAGGCAGTTGATCTCTACAATATTGAGCTCCAAGTTTCACCGTCTTCTGTGATCTTCATCACAAAACAAAATTTTTTTTTGGTAAAATTGCCCTTGTTTCAAGAAACTACATGTCAATTGAAAGGTCTAGCTCAGATCTTGTTTTTAAGACCTTCATTATTTTGGCCCTGTTAGGGAACCACTCCAAAAAAATCTCTGCACTATTCTGTGATTAAAGTGGCACAAGAAGATCGGAAGGTTCAGGCAATAAGAGGAAAACAAAGTTGAATAGAAACTCGGTTCCTCCTTTACAACGAAGACCTACTCTTCCTATGTAGACTTGTGCAACTCCATTTTAAGGGTAGCGTGATCTCAGTTCTAGACAAAGTGTAAAGCAACTACCGAAGTCATCAAATTATTATTTTTTTCTTTAGGCCTTGTTCTTAATAAGAAGTGTTAGTCTTGAATCTTTCAGACCTAACGCAATCAACCTGAGGTATGGAAGTCCAATACATATGTTACAGTGATATCTAATAGATCACTGTGTGCAAATTCAAGATGTAAAAGTGTTGTGTAACGAAGATAGCCCTTGTCACATATATATACATATATCTTCTTCAGTGATTGCCTACAAGCCAACCTACATAGCATACTGAGCTCGATGACAAGCACTGTGTGAGCATCTATGTTCATTAGAAATATGGAATGACTTAAGAAGCCTGTGGAGCATATCTATATTTGATTGAGCGAAATATTAGCCCTCTTAAAGATATTCTGAACAATTTTATTTGTGTTGTTAAATTAATGAAAAATCTACATACATCATGTTATCACAAAATCTGACCTTGATAGGCTGTTTGTCATGTAGACTTTGTGTAACTCTTTCAGACTAATATTTTGGCTTAGGCTTAGCCTCCTCAACCTGAGAGGGTTCTCTCAAAGGTTTATGATTTTTGTTTAATGGATATATGGCTAACTCTAAGATAAAAATATAAAATTCTATAGCTGGTTGTATCATTGATTAGAAAACTTTCATTGGGTCATGGATTCAAGATAATCTTCAACAAAACATCACAATTTGTTAAGCATGGAAGTCAAGGCATTTGGAGTCTAGGTAAATGAATAAAACAGTCACACAGTGAAAAACATAGTCTATTTGCATGTAAAGGAAGTTAGAGCATTGTCAAATGAATTCTAAGTATCACATACAAATAATACTACAAATAGATAATTAAGGAAGGCCATAGGACAATGATAAACATAAACTCCTTATGAATCTTGAGTTGTCAAAACAAATCTCTGTATTAAGTTGAAAAAGATATAGTGACATACAATAACACAGTCTGTTGCTAATGAAAATTCCCAACCCATGTAGAATTTGACCTCATGCTCTATATAGAACATTTACAATATAGGATTCTTTCATCCTCCACTAATGAATTCGAATTCCCATGCTTTGACACCTTTCCTAATCTTAAACATGCTATTAATTACAAAATGACAATGATACTGCCTTTGAAAAGTCCTAATTATAATAGGACTGAAACTCCTAAATATGCTTCTAACAACCTTATCTAGTCTTTAATTCATCCTTTGACACCTGTTATCCCATGAATTCGAATTTTGATGCTGACCATTCACTTAAAGTCACCCTGCTGCTGATGATAAAACTGTCCTAGAAATTAGGAAACATGTTTCCTGTTTTTCAGCCCTTTACTTTCATTGTCATCTTCGAGCACTTTAATAGTTGATGGATCAGATTCACATGTGTCATATTTGCCAAATATTTCCATAAATATTTCAATACTCCAGCTGTGCAGAAAAACATCTTCAAAATAATGTAAAAATTTAGAAGATAAGCCTGTGCTATGAAAGTAGCTTGTTTTCGTAGTGCATTTTGTAGCTCAATGTAAAACCTTTATTTTTACTCATATTTTCACTTACTTTCTTCCTTAGAACCTCCAGCTATTATATCCATGCTTCCACAAGAAGTTTCAAAACCAAACTCACAAAAATTCCTTCAATTGCTGTGAAAAATGATGAAAAGACTGCTTCAACAAATTATTTCTGTTTCTTTCCTGAACATTAGGTCTTGGAACAGAGCCTATATCTTCTCATAAATGATGTATTTTGAGAAAATGAAAGAGGTTTTTGGAGGCCATTATGTCTTGAATAAAAACCTCTCTTTTTTTTTTTTCTGAAATACTTCTCCTACTATCCAGAAACTATTTTTGAAAAACATGTGTAAAACAGGAAAACTCTGTTTTCTAAAAATAGGGCTTTAAATAAATCCTTGTATCTCCCAACTGATAACACTTGTGAAGAAAATGAGAGATTTTTTTGTAGTTAGGTATGTTAGGAAGAAAAATGTCTTTTAGTTTTCAAAAATGCATTTTCCGTTGCCCAGAAACCCCCTTGGAAGTTGACTACTAAAACCAGAAAACATAGTTTTTCTCTTCATGGTGAAAAAGTTGCTTTAGCAGTTTCGTAGTGCATTTGATCAAATTTGCACTAGCTGCGCTACGAAACTGCTATGTACACATTTTTTGTTGAAAATTTGTTCAAAATTTGTAATTTGGAGATACTTAAACTTTAAGGGTATTAGTACCATTTCAAAAACACAACAATATGACCTTGAAAATACAATCTTCATCAAATTTTACCTTGATTTTGATCAAAGATTGTCTTGTGGATTTATCATTTTGTTTCACTTACCTTTTAACCTTTCCTGAGAGTTTGTCAACTGTATCTCTAGATCTTCCACCTGTCTTTTTAACCTTCTGTTCTCAGGTTCATATCTCAGACAATGACCCCCTCTATGGATCTTTTTCTCCTCAAGTATGTTTCTTTCAGAAAAAACCCTATTAGATTCTTAGAAATATACAAAATAGCCTTGCTTGCAAACAACCTCTCTTGATTACAACCTTGCTTGATTTAACATAACAATGTTTCTTGATTATAGTGAAATTTGTCTATGTATATAGCAACCAACTTCTAATTGTCACTGCTTTAGAGCTCATGCAGTTGCTTTGGAGATAAATGAACCGAGGATGGCTCTATTAGGCAAAGAATTTGAATTTGAGATATTCCTTCATAACCAAATGATTCTTTCTTGAATTACTATCATGATTATGATGAGTGTAGGACAAGTGGGTGCAATAGATTTTATGACTAACTGACTCACCACACTCCTATCCTATCATTCCCAAATGAATCTGACAATTTTTTGGCTTATTTGACATGACAACTAAGAAACTGCGCTTTCATAGTGCACTTAGTGTAAAATTTGCATTTTGCCCTACGAAAGTAGTAGCACTTTCGTAGCGCATTTCCTGATTTTTGAACTAGTTGCGCTATGAAATGGTGGATTCCTAGCTAAATGCAGAATTCAACTCAAAACTTCATGGCATGACCCCTAAATGAAAAATATGACTTTTTTGACCATGAAATGAACCTAAAGGACTTTATTTGAACTTGAAATATGACCTTTAAAACTTATAAAACTATGACCTACCCTTTACCAAGACTTAAAATTACCTTTAGATCTACTTGAAAACATGACCAAAAACAGTGTAGACATAATGATGTTTTGAGAATTTTTGAGTGATAACACATTGATACAGTGACCAAGAGTCTGGACTGGAATACACTCTTAGTATGGTTTTCATAAAAGTTATGATAAGATCCATGTGATGTGTTGATAAGATGTCTGGCCTTGATTTGTCCACAACGCAGCGAATCATATCCTGATCAGTTGTGCATGATGATGACAGTAAAATAATTGAAGTGCACTAAGACCTTTCTAAAACTTCTGGGAGCCTTTTTTGAACTTGCCAAGGTTCTGATCAGCATCCCTTCTGCCTATAGAATGCATCCATGTGCTAAGGATTATGTCTGTGGAGATTTTCTCTCTAAGAAAGACTTGGGATTTTTCATTATATTGTTGTGTATGAACATCTTTACAACTAGTGAATATAATAATAACACTGCATGACTAACCAAGTTTATATATATCAATGCTGGAGTATATTGGGGATGACACAATTTAAATCAGAGTCTTGGTATCTATGTCATGATAATGTAGTGCTTTTGTATTAATTCCTGGAAGGAAAAAACCTTATCATCTTAAGGAAGGTCTATTAGCATCATCAAGAAAATATATCAGTTAAGATATATGGACATAAAAAATTGAATACTCCAAGTTCTGAAGGGAATTTCTATATTGCCACTACAAATTGTTAAGAGCTGAATCATACACTATGGTTCTAAAATGTAGAGCATTTCCAGATATAATAGAATCCATGACTTGAAGGATTTGGTTCTCAAATACCATAGCATGTCGCATTATATCTCTGTCGGTAGTAAATATCATGGAATGGATGGGTCAGATCATTATGACAAATATATTTTTTCAATGGCCCACACACTCTGATGTTGACATACAGGCAGTGGGATCTCTCTTTGCGACATTAACAATGACATCACATTAGATATGACATTGTGCATATATTCAAAGTAAATGACATTGCAATTAACTTTGTTGATTGAATGTTGAGTGTATGACAATATGTTTGATATGGCTACATATGCAGAATATATGAAATCACATTCACATGTATTGAAAATATGGGTATCGTTGCTTTCACTATGTACTATTGGCATCACATTCACTCTAAGGCATAAAATCTCTATCTCTCGCATGGTTTTGATTATATGTATAAGGCATCATCACATCTCAGTATGGTGACTCTCAATATTTATTTGGACTCTTTGCACTATGATATATGGTTCCTGTACATGGCATCAAAGATATATGTTGTAGTACATGGAGGTCAGTGTTGGTATGTTGAAGTGCATAATTGTATAGCAGCATATATGTATAGATGTATTATAGTATGACATTAGTAGTGATATTCATACATAGCTTCAGATAGTAGTTGCAATATATGTAGAGGCCTTGTTGGTTTAGTATCTGTCATGACTTCAATTATGATGTAACTCTCGATGGAGGTACCTTTATATCTGAATTTCGATGTCTCATTGTGTACATGATTTTCTCAGTATACATATATGACTTGTTGCATAGTTCATATACATAGAATATCTAATACCTAGTTCCTTTGCAACATAGTCGGCATCCATCTACAGTACTTATGTGTTCTATAGGTGGCATAAGCGAACTATCCAGTGACTGGCATCAACCTTTGTGACTTGATACGTCTATGACCTTGGAAATAAATCCAATTGAAGCTTGTAGCCAGCATGAATGAACTTGCCAAAACTTGAAATTATTGATTAAGGAATTTGTTGTTTTTAATTCAAGTCAGAGATAGTTGGAAGAAGTTTATTGCATGCTCAGAATTCACTGTTCCTTGCAGCCATGCTTCTCTCTAGCAAATTTTTTCTCTGTAAGTCCATGTTGACACCGATGGAGCTCAACTTTAAGAATTTGAGTGGCAACGCTGCTGGGCCCGTGCTAGAAAATCCTACTGAGTATCATTAACTCGTAGGGGCCCTGATGTTCTTAGGGAACATCTGTCCAGATGTATGTTGTGCAGTGAACACTTTGAGTCAACACATGGTTGATCCTCATAACATTCACTGAGTTGGTGCCAAGAAACTCTTGAGATATCTCTGGGGCACGATAGACCATGGGCTAAGATACACTGTCGGGAGTATGACACTCCATTGATATACCAATGCCGTTTGGGTTGGCAGTGTGGTGGATTGCAAGAGCACATTTGGATGTTTCCTCATACGTAGATCTGCTTCGGGTAGGAATCTGAAGTCGGTGCCTTGAGCACCGCTGAGGTCGAATACATTGCAACATGTATGGCACACTGCGAAGTCACTTGGTTGTGAAAGCTCTTCAGTGAGATGTTTGAGCATGTGCTAGATGCCACCATTATCCTTTGTGATAACCAGAGGGGGATTCATTTGTCATAGAATCCTGGGTTCCATGATTGATCCAAGCATGTTGATGGCTAGTACCACTTTATCCGGGATATGGTACAATGAGGCGTCGTAAGGCTCGATCATATAGGAATATATGAGTAGGTCGCGGATATTCTCACAATTCCCTTGGGGAAGGTCATGTTCCTAACCTTCTGTGAGAATATTGGAATCATGGAACGACCCTATTTGGAGGGTCCTATTGGACGATGAGCTTTGGGAGCTCCAAGGGGGTTTTGGGGAGAGTTTCTTGGTTCTATAAGAAACCACAAGGCTAGGCTTGTCGAACCTAGTTGGTGTGCTTCCACCCCACTGTGATGATATTGAGCTGGTTTACCTCTCTTTGATCTGTGCCCCGTATGCATCCTACCCATGGAGTTTCAGACTCATGGGAAGTACCTCTCATATGGCCAATGAGGTGGGAAATGTGAATAAATACCATAGCAAGACCGATGGACGCATCATAGATTGTTGTACTCTCTATGTATAGGATGGCACGTGTCCAACCACTTGATCTGGGATCAAGTTTAGCGAGGTTTCGGACCTCCAACTAACTTCGGGTCAGTGAAACTAACTTCGGGTTAGTATAATACTCTCTCGATTCCAAGAGCGGTTTTGGACCTCAAAATGACTTCGGGTTAGTGAAACAAACTTCAGGTTAGTATATGACTCTCTTGAGTCCTAGTGAGGTTTCAGACCTCCAACTGACTTCGGGTCAGATAAACCAACTTCGGGTTGGTATGAGACTCTTTGTGAGTCCTATAGAGGTTTTGGACCTTTGGGCTGAATCTGTCAGTCAGGAATGATGTCTTGATGACTGACCCACTTCTGTTCTGAAATAAAGAAGCCAGCGAAGCAAGTTACAGTGGGATGATGCACGATGTTTGGATGGCACTGGGGGATGGAGTTATCCCTAGTTGAGAGGGAGTGTTAATTTTGGACAACTAGGTCCAAAATCCATGTTGTGATGCTCAGATGATGATACCAATATTTTTATTTGGTTCGTCTTTCAGAGAGGTGAAAGATCAATCTAAATATCATCTTGATCGGATGAGTAGAACATGTATTTTGAATTTATTCCACATGTGCAAAGGTCGGCCTGTTTTATCCCAAATGCATAAGAGATGTGTCACATACCTCCAATGATGCCTATATATTGGAGAGACTTGGAGTTCATTATACACACAATATGTGGAGTAATTTTTCTTCTCTTTTGATGGCAATGGAGCAACGTTCTTGGTTTTGCGTTTAGGGCTTCTTGGTGCAGCGTCTTTGTGGAGTATTCTTGATGAGAATTCTTGGGGTTGTGTGACACATGTGGGAGGCTGACCTTATGAAGACTTTGCTGGTTGAAGCATCCCACTGATCGTCGTAACAACACCATTATTTATCTTTGTTTTTGGCATGTCTTCCATCAATCTATTGGTATGTTCTATCTGCATCTTACTTTACTTATGCCCTAGAAGGTTAAAGTGTATTTGCACCTAGCATAGAACATCTATGGAAAATTAACAAGGTTACTTTATCATGAGGCTGTGTAGTGGGTTTTGAAGCCTAGAAGAAGGCTTTGGGCTACCAACATTTGAAGGGACTGGTTGAAGGTAATCCGCAGTCTAGTAAATGTCTTTAAGGTTGTGAATGGGGTAGTTGTTGACTGTGTTTATTCCCTAGTCAATCCTACCAGAATTGCAAAGAAGACACAAGTCCTTGGAGCCTACACCAAACATCATATTTGCAGCCTTGTTTGAACCATCCTCTTGTCTAAGGGTAGTGGTATTAAACCTTCTCATTTGCAAATCATTTTGACTTTGAAGTATTGTATTCTCTCTCTCTGTGGAACATTTGACATTAATGATAAGAAGAATTGATAAGGGTTTTCCCCATATTGGGGTTTTTCTTGGATTGAGCCATATTCATGTGTTCTTGTGTCTTGGCTTGTCTTCAGCTTTTATTACTTATGTTCTTTTATTAGTTACACTTATGATTAATGAGATTGCTACTATATTAATGGGAAAATTATGTAACCAACCTAAGCTAAGAACATGTTAACTCAAAATTAACAGTCAACAGCTACAAGTACTTGAGAGATGACTCTTTGACCATCAACTTATTTTTTTCTCTATCTCCTAGGGATCTAAGAAGATGCACATTAAAATAGAGAGAGAAAGAAATTCTTACTGAATGTCTCCCATCTTCAACACCCAAGTTGTGTCAATTCAATCAAACGAATATGGCACCAATCCCATGACTTGGAGGATCTAAGTGTAGAAATTATATGCACTAAGCATGCATATGTCCAAGATCCACCCGATATCACACTATTTAAATTTATGCAAGATACTGAATCTATTCCACTTGTTAATATTTTGTGGAAAAATTAATTGCACACACATGTGAAGTATAAACAAAAATTATCAATCGCACATAACACAGTTTTTAACTGGGATAGCCTGAAGCTGAAAACCCCAACTATATATTATGTAACATGGAGATCATATGAAAATTTGATACAAGCATACAAAGCTTATCACAAGCTCTCAGTACAGTACAATCGTCATACACTATACAGGCCTAATCTTGGAAATCCATGCACCAATATTTGCCACTTGCTAGCCTGCCTCCACTACGCAATCTCTGTTGAAGAATGGCTCTGAATGAATTCAAATTACTCTTGGATTGACTGCACAATCTTCATTAGAATCTCCAATGAGTGTTTGATGCAATCAATGCATCACTATAGTCACAACAGATAGTCTATCTTTCCCTTTCACCTATCTCTCCACTGGTCTCCACTAAAACTTCCATGCATTTTAGTTAACTGATGTATCGTTCAGTTGATTAATGAGTTATTATTTGTGAATTAATTAACTAATTAATTCACTCCACTCTCACTAGTGTATCAATCAGTTAGACTAGATACAACTAGCTCAACTGAGTCTAACTGAGTTAAACTGAATACAACTCCATAACTACTTCTTCCAATTGTGTCATAACTCTGCCACTTGAGTTCTAACTGAGTCCTCCATGAATTAGCTCCAGTAAACCCTTAGGAATAGCGTAATTCCTTCTGTCAGCTGCTATGCCGCATCTGTGCACTGAACTGAAGTGCTCCAAGAGAATAATTTGTTGTTTAGAGTCTGATTATTATTAAGAGCTAATAATAATCGACATGCATCTATTTTTAGATTGACGATCTATAAATAGACTTCGCCCAATATTCTAAAAAATAGAATTTCATCTATTTTTCCAACTTGATCAACCATCCACAAATAACATCCTGCAACTTCTGAAATATGATCACTATAAACTAAAAGAACATATCTAAAAATAGCCTGACCAAAATAATCGCAGCTTCCATTTAGTGAGTAGCAGACAATTTTGTTTCTTCATTGCCCAGGCTGGTTTCACGCCTCAAACAAGATAGGTGATTAACTTGCACCTCATCATGCCTTTTAAGAGATCAGACTATACTGTAGTAAGAGTGCCTTTTCACTAAAATATCTTTACCTTATCCTCTGAATGTACTGGTAACATGGATCTTCACTGCACACACCTTGATATGATGATTCTGAGATATCAATATGTTAGATTCATTATGAACACATGATAACAGAAGTTGAGGCCCCATTATTCCAATGACACTGGATATGAATCTGAATTGTACCAAATCTAGAATTTTCTCATTCAGAGAAGTCACAGTGGTATTGTCTCACTACTAGTGGTTTAGATTACAATCAGGAATCAGAGTGATATTTGTTTCCTGCTGTACCAAGAAACTGCTGTAGACCCGATACTGAAAATCCCTCCTGATGTGCTCTTTCTATCTGTTGGGCTTCCTGCCCAATCTGCATTCGTGAAGCCATGCAATTTCACCTCATCTATCTGTCTATACCATAAACCATACTCAGATGTGCCCCTGAGATATCTCAGGACATGCTTGCCCGCATTCCAAAAGATCTTGGTAGGCTTAACCATCGCTTTTGAAAGTTGGTTCACTGCATAGCATATGTCCGGTCTTGTATTGAATAAATACATGAGCGAACCCACCAATTGTCGATAAACAGTGGCATCCACTACCTCTGCCGATGTAGCATCCTATTTCTTCCAATTTCCTGGAAGAGGAGTGTCGATAGGCTCGCAGCCTTCCATGTGAAACTTCTCCAGTATCTCCCGGGCATACTTGCCTTGAGACAAAAACAGTTCACCTTCCCGCTTCCATATTTCCAATCCAAGGAAATAATGAAGGAGGCCTAAATCCTTCATCTCAAACTCCTTTGCAAGATCATCCTTGCATGAGTGTATCAACTGCTCATCACCTGTTAGTATCAAATCATCAACATAAAGTACAATGATCAAAAGCTTACCCTCAACCACAATCTGGTATAGATTTGCATCCGCCTCACTCTTGGTGAAGCCAAGTCCAGTGAAATAGCTATCGATCCGAGTGTACCTAGCACAGGGTGCTTGTTTCAGCCCATACAATTCTCTTTTGAGCCTGCACACATGCAACTCGCTGCTGAAGATCTCAAATCCTTCAGGCTGCTCAATGTACACCTCTTCCTCAATGATCCCATTAAGGAACGCAGTCTTCACATCCATCTGATAAATGTGCCAACCCATCTGCACTGAGACAGCAAGGATGGTCCATATGGAAGAATACCGTGCGACAGGTGCAAAGGTTTCTTCATAGTCAATCCCTTCAATCTGTGAGAAGCCCTAGGCAACAAATCTTGCCTTATACTTCTCAACACTCCCATCAACAACTTTCTTTACCTTGTAGATCCATCTTGATCCTACATCTGATTTTCCCACCGGTCTTGGAACAATCTCCCAAGCACTGTTTCTGATAATGGAGTCATACTCCTCCACCATGGCATCTACCCATGTGGGATCCTGCGCTGCTTCTTCAAAAGAAGATGACTCTGTCACAATACACTTGCTCATAAGAGCCATGTATCCAGTATATCGGTCAGGTGACTGTCTCTTTCTACGTTATGATGTAGGAACTCCTACATTCTATGCCGCATCCACCTTCAGTCTCTCAGCTTCTGTGGTATGCTTCTTGCCTTGTCTGATGTTTGGTTCTGCATGAGTGGATTCCTCCACTCCATGAATCTCCTCCTATGGTTGATCCACATCCAGAGGCTCATCTTTAGGAACAAGAAGTTCCTCTTTTGCATGCAAGGGTAGCTCCCTCTCAAGCAACAACTTCATGGCTTTCACCTCATTGAATTTTATATCCCATCGCATAATAGTCATTCGACTGTTCGGAAAATACACACAATAGTTTTGGGGTGTTTCTGTGTACCCCACAAATATCCCAACTTCTGCAGTTGGCTCCAAATTCTTCCTGGCATCCTTCATCACATGAATGTAAACAAGTGAGCCAAAAATATTCAAATGAGAAATATCATGCTTCTTACCAGTAAAAGATTCCTTAGGTGTACTCATGCCAAGTACTCTATGAGGAAAATGGTTTTGCACATAAACCACAGTGTTGCATGCTTCCGCCCACAAGTGCATCGGTAGGCCCTGATTATGTAGCATTGCTCGTGCAACACCCATGATCATTCTGTTCTTTCTCTCTGCGACCCCATTCCGCTGCGGGTTATGAGGCGCTATGATTTCTCTTCGAATTCCTTCTTTGCTACAGAAGTATTTGAGTTCACCCAAGATGTATTCACCACCATTATCACTCCTTAGAGCTTTCACCTACTTCCATAACTCCTTCTCCACCAATGCCTTAAACTCACAGAACTTTGAGAACGTTTCACTCTTCTTCTGCATGAAGAAGATCCAGCATCTACGAGAAAATTCATCAACACATATCACATAATACCCATGTCTTTCTATTGAAGCAACCGAGAATGGTCCACACACGTCTGTGTGAATTCTCTCCAGGATCACCGAAGCACGGTTCTCCTTCTCATGAAAGGTGGTCTTCACAAACTTACCCATTGCACATCCTTTGCACTGATCTGACTACACAAGAGTACTTTTGGGAAATCCAGTATAAATTTTCTGCAAAATCTTCAAAGAACCATGGTGAAGATGGCCCAATCTCCTGTGCCATAACTCGCCCTCATCCCGGCTCACCACTTCTTCTGCTTTGCTCACCATTGCAGTGCAGCCATCTACCTCTAGCTTGTAGAGATTCTTAATTTGAACCCCTATCTTCTTGGTTTGACTCGTTGTTTTACGTCGAAGGAAGGCTTTTCCCTCACTGAAAACAACATCATAACCTTTGTCTTCCAGCATTGTGACCGAGACCAAGTTCTTCTTCAGATCTGGAACATGCATGAAATTCTTCAAAAATAATGGATTACCGGACTCCCTCTCAAAGGTAATGGTCCCAATGAAAGTTGCACTATACCGACCATCGTCGCCCAGCTCTATATGCATCTGGAGGTCCTTCTCCTCCAAGTCACTTAACAACTCTTTGTCTCCCGTCATATGGAAAGATGCACCACTATCAAGATAGCACACCGATCCCATGCAGCTTTAAACCAAGCATACGATCAAGGAAAAATATAGCTCAAATTGCGAGGCTAAGGCCTCTCCAACTGTAGATCCAACAACCTGCTTATTCTTCTTCTTCTGTGGACAGTTAGTGGTGAAATGTCCATGCTCGTGACAGTGAAAACACTTCACTTTGGACAAGTCCTGCCTCTTGCCTTGTGCACTGGATTTAGAAGGATTTTTCTTCCCCTTCCCTTTCCTTGATTTGGAAGCCAAAGCGCAATTCTCTTCATCTTCATTCTTCGATGAAGATCCATCCCTGGTACCCCGCCTTATCTCCTCCTACACAAGATCCGACCAAAGTCGCTCCCATCCTGGAAATTTCTCTCGTCCATTGACAAAGTCTTCGTAGCTATGCCAACTCTTTAGAAGCCCAAGGAGAGCCAAGCGCACCAAGTATTCTTCATCAACAGTAACCCCCACACTTCCTATCTCATCCTTGCAGTGGACAAACTTCGTGAGATATTTTGGAATACTTTCACCTTTCTCCATTTTTATTTTTTTGAGCTTGTCTTTAAGCGCCAACTTCCTCTGGTCACTTCTGCTTTGGAACAAGTCTGTAAAAGCCTTCCACATTAATAATGGAGTGGCTTTCTTGTGAAGGTTGGACACAATATGGTCCTTCACACCTTCCAACAAAATCCTCCTCGTCTTTGCAGTCTTCTTTTTCCATGCATCAAGTAATGCAAAATTGCTAGATCCCAACTTAGGAACATCACTATTGATGAACTCCTTCACCCCATTATCCTCTAGCACCGCCTCCATCCTATCCTTACAGGCTATGTAATTTGAGCTCCCATCAAGGGCATACTCCAATCTCAACCCGTTGAAAGACATTTCAATGTATACTCGATTTCTGCACCAAGAATCTTCTGTAGCAAATTTGAATTGTCCACCAGCACAAACTCACTTCACAATTGCAATATTCAATCAACAATGCTCCGATACCATGTAGAAATTATATGCACTAAGCATGCATATGTCCAAGATCCACCTGATCTCACACTATTTAACTTTATGCAAGATACTGAATCTATTCCACTTGTTAATCTTTGCGGAAAAATTAATTGCACACACATGTGAAGCATAAACAAAAATATTCAATCGCACATAACACAGTTTTTAACCGGGAAAGCCTGAAGCTGAAAACCCCAACTATATATTATGTAACATGGAGATCATATGAAAATATCATACAAACATACAAAGCTTATCACAAGCTCTCAGTACAGTACAATCGTCATACACTATACAGGCCTAATCTTGCAAATCCATGCACCGATCTATGCCACCTGCTAGCATGCCTCCACTGCGCAATCTCTGCTGAAGAATAGCTCTGAATGAATTCGAATTACTCTTGGATTGACTGCGCAATCCTCATTGGCATCTCCACTGTGTGTTTGATGCAATCAATGCATCACTAATAGTCACAACAGATAGTCTATCTTGCCCTTTCACCTATCTCTCCACTGGTCTCCACTGAAACTGCCATGCACTGTAGTTAACTGATGTATTGTTCAGTTGATTAATGATTTATTATTTGTGAATTAATTAACTAATTAATTCACTCCACTCTCACTAGTGTATCAATCAGTTAGACTAGATACAACTAGCTCAACTGAGTCTAACTGAGTTAAACTAAATACAACTCCATAACTACTTCTTCCAACTGTGTCATAACTCTACCACTTGAATTCTAACTGAGTCCTCCATGCAATAGCTCCAAGAAACTCGTGAATGGTGCATAATTCTTCGTCACCAACGTTGTGCCATCCAAAATCGAATCAAGTGATCCAAGAGAATAATTTGTTGTTTAGAGTCTGATTATTATTAAGAGCTAATAATAATTGACATGCATCTATTTTTAGATTGACGATCTATTAATAGACTTCACCCAATATTCTCAAAATAGAATTTCATCTATTTTTCCAACTTGACCAACCATCCACAAATAGCATCCTGCAACTTTTGAAATATGATCATGATGTCTAAAAATAGACTTGTGCCAAAAATAGCCTGCGGGCCCACTTAGTGAAGGCGACTCTTTTCACTAAGCTCAGCATCTTGTTGAATCTCAACACTAAGAGGTGGAATCCCTATTGGTGTGAGACTATCAACCAAGACACTACCTTTTGTAGGCTATAGGTGATGGCACACAAATACGAAATGAAGGTGCCATAAAAATGTAAAAGAATAGCTAGAGAAACTCAATCAATTCAATCATTGTGCTAAGAAATTTCATGTCCGAGCAACCAAACTCAAACACTTTATTAAGTTGATGAAATCAGGCATGCAAAAAGAGTTCACCGAGGCATCCAATTGTATAAAAATTAAATTCATATGCAAACCAACCAAAGCCTTTTTCAAATCAATGACCTCCATGTGGGTTTCTAAACATATGGTAACCATAAAATATGCAAGTAGTTGCATCACTATATTTAAAGATAGTGAAAAAACATTGTCACCCAATATAGGACCATGCTCAATCTCAAGGATTAAAAAGGGAGCATTAGATGGACATGCGAATGTGCCTGAATTTTGTATTACATCAATTCATTATTTTCTTCAATCTTTAGTGCTTCGAGAGCATGGTCATAAAAACACTCCCATGAGAGTGCTAAGGTAGTGGGACCAGACTGGGGGCAAAGAAGTTTCGGAGCATGCTGGAACATGTGGGGAGCATTCAAATAGAAACAGGGAGCACTTTGAGTGCCTTGGCAGTAACAGTCCTGAAGGCACTCCTATACAGGAGTGCCATGATCCCAAGTTGTGCACTAAGCATATTTTATTGGAGTCTCAAATCTGTAGTGGGGAGCATTCTCAAAGAAGACACTTATGGTATGCCTAGTTCTAATTTATATGTTAATATGACTCACGAGTCTTGTTGACCATTGTTAGTAAATTGAGGATTGGATGACATTTCTATATTTTTAAATAATTAAAATACATTAAATCATTATTTTCTTGAACCTTTGAAAAAAATATATCTTAAGCTAAGTGGCATGAAATGAATATCTGTCTTCTCCTCTGGATCTGAGGGTAAATGCATTGAAAACCAGAAATGGAAGGGAATATTCCCAATGCTTTTGGAGCAGGAAAATTTTTTGGGCATAAAATAAGCTGACATAAATTTTATGCCAAAAAAGGGGCCCCATAGATGAAAAACAGTAAAAAAGAGCAGAATACACAAAATTATGTAATCCATTTAAATCTTATCTCCTGTCTATTTTTTCTCGCCACATTTTTCACAGCAGAGCATCAACAAGAATGTTCTTTTTCCAGGATCACTGATGTAATAGAATCTATAAAAGGCTATTAGTCTACTCTATCTCTCCCTCTCTGCCTTATGAATGATGATTTATTGTTTTTGTTATTAACTAATTTTTTAAAAGTCAATGCAGATTGAAAAACCTCCCTATAACCCCAATTTATTTTAATAAATGAGTAAAGGTTTTAAGAAATGAATACCTTTCTCGCCAATGTAGCCTCCTTGTCTTTTTCCCTTCTTGGTAGATTGTCCAACGCTACATAGAGATTCTATGTTGCGATTGGTGAATCCCAATTCATTGTTAAAGACCAGCAAAGTAGCAGAGGCACCCACCCCCATGACATCTTAGGTTGTGATCGCGAAAGGGTTTAAAATGTGCATAAATTATTTATAATCTGTATCAATTCATTGGTTGGTGATAATTATCCCACGGTTCTTACAAATCGCTCTAAAATGTGTTATGTTGGAAAATTCCAATTTCATTTGGCTTAGCATCAAATTTTAATTCTGGGTATGGTATACATGCTGCAATATGGATTATTTTCTGTAGGAATAGCTCATGTACAGAGGAGAATCAATAGAATCTTCAACATATTATCGCCCACACCTTCGACTTCATCTTCCTTTGTGGAATGTTGAACATACAACCTCTTGAGTGCCTCGTTGCACTTTTCTAGAAGAGTTTTGAAGTGACAGACCCCTGTAAAATGAATTCACCACGATTGGAAGCACCCGAAATCCACTTTATTGAGTTCACTGACAAATTCCTTCTATAAAATGAAATAGTTAAATCACTATGATTGGTGTAAACTAAAATCGTGAAATCACTACGATTGGAGGCACCGGGAATCCAATTTATTGAGTTCAACCAAGTGTATCAGATCAGATCTACCACATCATGGCTGCACCCTTTGCCCTCCATTAGTTGGATAAACCCTAAAATGCGGGGGAAATAGACGAGGGAACGAAAAAATTTCATATTCGAAAAACATAACCTTTAACCTACTAACCTTTTGATCATGGTGGTGTAAAACTTTGTATTAAGTAATGGGCTACAACGGATTGGAAAAGATGAGATCTCAAAGGACTAAATGAACATGAAGGACACAAAAGCTAAATAGTAAGTTGAATAATTTTTGAGGAAGTAGAAATAAATAATGAGTGGTGGTTGAATTTGATGTGAGCAAATGAAGAATATGAAGAAGGCAATGAGGAGTTGCAAAAGGAGATTAATGAGGAAGAGAGTAGTGAAGTGAGGATAAGAGAGTTAGAGAATTTCAATGGGAAATGTGAGTTGGCGAGCGGATGGTTGTGAAACAAAGGGTTGATGATAAAATATAGCTTAATAAAGAGTAGTATTCAAGGCACCTCAATGAGGTCTAGTGAACACACTGGAGTGGGGTTACGAGAGATATGTGATTAAAAAGTAGCAGGTTGGATGCAATGTAGGATGATATTGTGAATGAGAAAGAATCAAATAAACTAATGGGAAACCATATCCTAGGGCCAATAGAGGATGAGAATCTAGTAGTGGGCATGGTACTAGATAGTAGTAAAGTTGACCTTATACCAACCCCGACCCTAATGCTTCTTAAATACAATTAGGTAACACTACACTAGCGTGTTAATAATGGTTCAAGTCCACCTCGTAGTTATCTTACTTATGGAGGAACAATAACAATTAGAGGAATTAGTCTTAACTATAGTGCAATTTTTAATATCAAGAGTAGCATGCTTGGGAGTTTCAGTTATTTAGAGCAAAAACAAGAGTTTCATGAATTTTAGTACCTATGATGCTTTCAATTATAACCTAGGAACATGCAAGAGAAATAATATTAGAGTGGTGTACTATTTAAAAAATTTAGTCATATGTAAATTCTTTGGAAAAAAAACATAATGATCCACATACCTTGATATAAAACAAACCTTAAAAATGTCAGTTTTAAAATCTCTTATGTAGTAACCTAACGTCATTTGGGTAGATATCACAATTACTTATATAAGTAATGGTGCGATCATATTTTTCATTCTCTTAGAGGAACTCTTTCTAGACATGCACCCCATGAAGCATAAATCATCCTAACATATACATTTGAAGTAATATAAATCATCCTATGACTATCTTCAAAATAATTCTCACCCATAGCCTTGGTGATGGTGTAAGGATCGTATCAAAATGGTATGAGCTTCTTTTGGGAGTTTGTAAATGGTTCTTTATGCAAGTCCAACCATAAATCGCCACCAACCTGAAACTTATGTGGAACCGAATGGATTGTGTATCTACTTGTACTTGGAGTTAGAAACTTTATATAAAATATCATGAACTCATTATTGAATTTGTTAGATACATTCCTCAAAATTGGTTGTGTTGCTTACCTCGTTCCAAGTATGGGAGCTATATTCATGTGTTATTCCATGAATATAGCTACATCAATTTGTGTCAATTGTTGGGACCCCAAGCACACCTGAAAAGGCTTGTGAGCAATAGAAATATGAAGAGCTATGTCGAATTTCTGTTGAAAATATGGAAGGCTTTCAACATGTGTATGTGGATCCTCACAATTTTATACTCTAAGGACATCTACAATAATCATATCGAGTGCTTTTTATTTATCAATCTAGGGATGGCAGGCAGTGGATTTGGTCAAGCTTGATGCACATTATGAACCAAAGGTTAAACCAGAAAAAACTGAAGAACCTACTATCCCTATCAAGAAATATGGTCTTTTTCAAACCAAAATGAACCAAAATATGCTCAAAGAAGAGCTTATGAGTGGATTTTGTTTCGACTAACTTTTTATAGGGTGCCAAAATTCTTGTCCAAAGAAAGCGATAAACAACAACAAAAAACACTTTTTTTACCATGCTTGGTTGAGAGAAAACATTATCTAGAGTATGAAAATGCCTACTGTTGAAAAATGCAGCAAGAAAATCTCAATTTGACTTTGCCTTGGTCTAATTGAGAAAAATTGAATTTCCACATAAACGGACAACTTGGAGGCAATTAACTGAGGTGACATGGCTCTTGTCACTAATTTAGCTTAGTAAATTCGAGTTAGAGGAGTTGGAGTTCAGTTAAGCATGTGTGATTACTAATTTTTAGCAATCAAGGTCAATTATTTCAAGTTGACTTCAGTTAAACTAATTCTAACTGTTGGAGGAACTAGTGGAAGATCAGTTGTGTAGTGAGACCTCAGTCTAACTCAGTGATCATCTCATCTGTGGTGGAGATTCCAAGGCAATGCACAATTAATTATATACTATATTGAGTGTACACGAATTGTATTGGTAAGGTGATCAACCCTAGGAAATTATGCAAGCATTTTGGATGAATTTCCTAAATAATAGGGGCCTAATTCCTCAGGACTTGCGCAAGGAAAGAGGGGCTCAAGTAGATGCAGAAATTGACTAAGTTTTGATCAGAGCTTCTCAGTGAGCAGAGAGATAGGTTATTCACTTGTAGGTTGTGCTTAGAGCAAGCAAGCAATTGTAATACATCTTTATTCATCTGATTTAATGCAAGCAGACATAAGGGATTTTTAGAAGTTGATTTCCCCTGGAAAAATACTATGTCCGTGTGTTTTATTTCTCATTGCATGTTTGTGATTGATGTTATAAATTGTGAATTGAATTCCACAGAGTAGTAGAGTAGGATTATGTCTTGTGATTTAGATTAAAATCACATAAGAGTAAGAGAGTAAGTGTCTATCAGGGAGTGTAAGTGAATTTTAGGTCCCATGGATAAAGTGTGTAAGGAGAATTTCATAATAGGACTTGTAGGAGAAAATTATACGATTGTGAAAAGGGGATGGAAAAAGCAATTTTAGACAGGGAGACTTTGGGCTAGACACAACACTATTTTTTCAATGACTTGGTTGGGTTCTCAAGTCACAAAAAAAGTAAGGTTATCTATGAGGGCATGACAACTAGGGAGTTTTGAGGTGTGTAGGGAATCCCAAGAAGTGCTAACACATGCTAGAAATTTCCAAGGCATGTTAGGCATTCCAAGATGTGTTAGGTGCTAGGGTGTGGCGCCAATTCAGGCTAGGGAGTGTTAGGGAAATGGAAGGGAGGACTAGTTTCAATTGCATGGAAATGAATGAATAAGAGTGCGTGATAGGGAGTGTTAGCAAGTTCTAGGAGTGTTAGGGAGGGAGTGAAAAGGCATGATAGGTAGTGCCAAGGCATGACAGAGTGCTAGGAAAGCATGCCAATATGTGCCAAGTTCTAGGTTGTGCTATGTGTGCCAAGGAGTGTTATGGAGGGCTAGAGAAACACAAGGGAGCACTAATATGTCATAATGCATGGAAATAAATGAATAAGAGTGTGTGACAGGGAGTGTCAACGAGTTCCAAGTGTGTTAAGGAGGAGTGACAAGGAATTGTTGGCAGTGCTCGGGGAATGTTAGAGTGTTAGGGAGGCATGCGGCCAAGATCTGCCAATGTGTGTAAGGAAGTGTTAACTGGGATTAACACGGAAACAAAAGGGATCACTATGTCAAAATTCATGGAAATGAACAAATAAGAGTTTGTGATTGGAAGTGTCATTGAGTTATAGGTCTGCTAAGGAGGGAGTGACAAGGTATGCTAGGCAGTGTTAAGGCATGCTAGAGGCCAGGGCGACATGCTAAGATGTCCTAGGTGATAGGGTGTACCAAAACGTGTCAAGGAGTGTTAAGGAATGTTATGGAAACACAAGGAAGCACAAGGTAAAAATGCATGCTAGGTAGTGCCAAGGAATGCTAGAGTGCTAGGGTAGCATGCCAAGATGTGCTAGGATTTAGGGTGTGCCAATGCATGATAGGGAGTGTTAGGGAGTGTTAGGGAAACACAAGGAAGCACTAGATCAAAATGCATGGAAATGAATGAATAAGAGTGTGTGATAGGGAGTGTCAATGAGTTATAGGTGTGTTAAGGAGGGAGTGAAAAGGTTATATTCTAGGCAGTGCCAAGGTATGCTAAACTACCAAGGCGCGTCAAGAAGTGCTAGGGTGTGTTAGGGTGTGTAAAATCATGCCAAGGAATGTATGGGATGTTAACACATGCCGCATAGTGCCAAGAAATTTAAGACATGTCAGGTGCTATGGTATGTCAATATATATATTGTGTTGCTTAGTTGTTTTAAAACCACAGTTGGATGTGATGAGCCTTGTCTTGGTAACTTGTTAAGTGGGATGATTTGAGATTGGACATGAGTAGCCTAAGATGAGTTACATGTAGTTCTTAGGTGAACAAGGCATATGTTGAATTAACACGACATATTAGAATTTGGTTTTGGTCTTAGAATATTTGATGCAAACACACTCAAGTACCACAACACATCTAGTTTGCACAACAAAATCTACACACATTAGGGAATCAACTAGTGCACATGACAATTTTAAACTTCTTCAAACCGTTCTTCATTAAATTACAAACTATAATAGAATAGGCTAGAGCTCTTATTCTAGGGATCATGGCCCTTTACAATCACACTGATACAAGGAATACAACTAGGGCTTGGTGTTAGTCTTTTGATAACCAATCTACCTCGATCAAGACAACACTTCCTTCATAAGTCTTATTCTTCCCCCTCAACCCTTCAATCCCCCTTCTCTCTCCCTATAAGATCAATTACCTTGCTTAAAAGGAAAGCAAGTCCCACTCTTTATTATCTCTTAGGGAAAGGGTTTCTAGGGCTAGTGAACTAGGGCTAGGGCTAGTTGGTTGGCCCACTTGACTGCTACATTATTCCTTCAAAGTCTGCACATGTTTAGGCCCTATACACCTGTCCTTCTATTCCTTCACAAGTACAAGAGTTAGGGCTCTTCTTTGATAGTAACCTAACAACCCTCCAACTGTACTTGGGATACCATCAATCTGCCCAACCACAGTCAATTCTTTTTACACAAAAATATTCAGATATTCTTTACTATTGTCACCCAAAAAATTCCTACTCTAATACCATGTAGAAAATCCAACCAACGAGATTCAATCTGATCTTGTAATGTACTAAAACAAGATATTGAATCCTTCCTACAATTTTTGGAAACAAAACACGATCACACAATCACATATAAGTAAGAGAAATAAATTATCAATCACACAACACAAGATGTATCTGGGGAAATCAACTGCTCAAAACCGCTCTATCTCTATTGTGTATTAAGTCAAGGAATCATGAAAAAATACAAAGCTTAATCTCTCATGAGATTCTCTAGCACTTTTCCAATTGTCTCCCGCTGATCTAGGCAAACTCGGTCTAGTACTTAACCAATTCTCAGCCTTCCTTCATCCTACCTTGCTCATGCAATTCCTAGGGAATTATCTCCCTATTAATTAGGAAAATCATTCTTCCTTGACTGCGTAATCCATCATGGAATCCCAATGATTTTATAATTTCACATGGGAAATTTTGTATAAATACAACTGATAGTTATGTTCCCTTTAACCTCTGCCTCAACTGGGTCTTCCTCGGTAATGGCATGCATGCAGCTACTGATAGTGAATTATTTAAACCTATTTTAACTCGTTAAATTGATCTAACTAATTCACACATGCACCCCACTAATGGATCAACTACAACTAGACCCCAAAAATATTAGATTAATCCCTCTACATGCCTCATCGTAGACCCTCAACTCAAATTTCTTGAGCTAACTCAATCATAATGACTTAGTTAACTAACATAAGTTGTTATGAGATGGAATTACAATTTATTGTCCAATTTATTTAAGGGAAAAATAAATTAGATGCCCCACATTCCTCACTCCTGGTGCATCAAAATTCCTCACCAGTGTGGGTGCATATTTCTTTTTGTCCTTTTTGGTTTCCAATTTCAATGTTTCTTGTTGCAAATTTTAACATTTCAGAATTTGATGTGGCCTTCACACAAAGACACCATTGAAATCACATGCCCAAATTCTCATGGGAATCCTCTATTAAGCTCGATATACCATAAGAGAACCAACAATATGCCATCCTACTTCCTAGCTTGAATCGACCATTAAGGTATGCAACATTCTTGTGAACCCTCACATGATGATATTGCTCTTGGAGGATGATCATGGCCTCCCTTTAGCAACCCTTACTCAGCCCTCTTACTCGACCTACTTTAGGACTACGTCTCTATTCTCCCCCTTGATCAAATGAGATCCTTCTCACTTGATGTTCTTTCCTTCATCCTAAGGCCTCCTTAAATATTTTTTCCTAAACCTCTTAGGAACCCTCTAGAACTTACGGATTTTATACACTTAGACCTTAAGAAATATTAATTTTCATTTTTAATTTTCTTTTAGATTTAAAACCCCATCTTGGGTCTAAAATCCCTTTGCTTGGCTTCTTTTCCCACAAAGCCTCTTGTGACCAAACTCACACAAACCCATCTCACTAGGCTTGTGAAGTACCTCCCAAGCCTAAAAATATGTAACCATATTATTCTTTCCCCATTTCTCATAAAATCATCCTATTAAGAGATGGAGTCCCCAAGTCATTTCCAATTTATATATTAACATATTTTTGTCTATAATAATATTCATATCATATTATAATAAAACTTCCAAAAAAAATCACATGAAAAATATATAAGTTTATATTATTCATATTCATTATTGAATAGATACGATAAATGAAATCCAAGCCAAAGCCTATTACCGAAAACCGATATTTACTTTCAATGGGCAATGGGCAATGATCATGGATACTTGAATGCTAAATAAAACCAGAAATAAAGAAATATTATTAAACTATATTTGGGAATAATGATAATGATTTATGAATAAAGCTATAGTTAAAGTGAGATATGTGCTGAGATATTTGTGTTACAAAGAAATACGAGATGTGATATTTGGGGTAGGAGGATTCAATAGTGAAAGCGATGTGATATTTGGGGTAGGAGGATTCAATAGTGAAAGCATTATGGAATGAGGTCAATTTTTATATATTTTTATTCTGGAATCTAAACTTTATTTATATTATTATAAATGCTGATTTCAGATTTGGTTTTAATAATTTTAATTTAAAATTAATTGATAATATTAATTTAATTTATTATTTTATTTAATATAAAATTATAATCATAATTTAATTTGATATTTTTTAAAGATAATTAGAAAACTTATCCTAATCTAGTTGTCATCCATTTGATATGTATTAACAATGATTATGCTATTTTTTCTTTATATAACAATGGTAGATTTTTCAACATTCAATATTAAATAAACAATTAACAATTACTTTCCAAATATAACGACAAAGTGAGATTTACTAATGGATAATAATTTTTCAATTAACTACTTAAATTATATTTAATTGATATTATAAATAATTTTATATTTTGAGTAATATATTTTTAAAATACATTATATATTATTGGTTTGAGCATGGAAAATTTTAGAGGCTAATATGTGTAAGTGGGCTAATTTTCTATGTTTTTTCCAAAAAAATAGTTGGCTAATTTTTTTTTTTTCTAAAATGATTCGCTTTAATTTTATAACACATCATTATTTTAGATTAAAAATGACCAAAATATTATATCAATTAATATAAAATAATTGGAGATCTAAATATTTTTACAAAAATATCACCAAAAAATTTACAATTTACATATTAGGGACTAGTAAGATTCGGCAAGATTTATAAACTTTAAGATAAACTTTCATCCTTAAAATTTTTCCTGGGTTTTAGTAGGGTTGAGTCTCTATTACATTTTAGGTTCAAACTTCACTGTGAGGTATCTATGATGAAATTAACATTTGGAAAATTACACTATCCCAAAAAACATCCAAACTCTAGCAAACTTTGCAAAATTTTGATGATCCATAAACAAAACTTGAAAATGAAAAACTATTTTGTAAAATCCTTTTTCAGTTATCCATAGACAAACTCTTCTTATAAATATTTCATATATTAATATTTTTTTTAATATTTTAAATGTATATATATTATAGGTAGCTTGTTATCTCAACCTAAACTAAAAAATGACAATTTTCTTTTTCTTTTTCATTGGTGATACATTCTTATTGAGTTGAATCCAAAAATAAATGACTTACTTAACACAGTTGAATCCCAAAAATAATATCTAATATAATGCACTGAAGAAACCTCTCATACTTAAATACAAAGAGTAAATGGAGCTATACTTGAATGGTTCATGAGGCACAATACTTGTTAAGGTTTTGCAAATGGGGTAGCAAGCTAAGTGGCCTTGATTGTGGGGAAAAAATCCATAGTTAAGTGTGCTTGAGCCAGAGGAATTCTGGGATGGGTGACCTCTCGGGAAATCCTGGTTATCGGGTGCAAGCCCCAAAAGTGATGATTGACACTATGTGATTCATTTCACTAGTTTCAATCCCATTTCTTCACCCATGTGAGCATCACCCGATGCAATGTGTGCTAAGTGGACTATTCTAAAACACTATGTGATTCATTTCACTAGTTTCAATCCCATTTCTTCACCCCTGTGAGCATCACCCGATGCAATGTGTGCTAAGTGGACTATTCAAAAATCATGAGAAATTAGTCAGTTACGACTACCTCTCATGAAAATGGTCATAGATGAATGACTTACTTAAAAAATGAGAAATTAGTCACTCATGACTACCTCTCATGGAAATGGTCATAGATGAATGACTTACTTAACCCAGTTGAATTTAAAAAAAGATATCTAATATAATGCACTGTGAAAACCCCTCATATATATATAAATTCAAAATATTTTAAAAAAATATATGATTATTTAACTATTAAAATTTATCATTTTAATAAATTTTTAAACAAAATTCATTAAAAAAATAGGTAAAAAACAAAAATAAAACAATTAAATTTGAAAACAAAAATTAAAGCCTTCAAACTATGCTTAAAAATGTAAAATATCTTTTCATAACTTATAAAAACTCTAAAGTAATAATTCACTCACACAAAACAAATAAGTTATAAATGTAATTTGAATTTTAATAAAAAACTAACATATAACCATATTAAGTACTGATCTAATATGAGTCTAGAGGATCAAATTTCTTCATGTGCAAACTCTTTTAGATTGCAAAATACAATGTGTTTTTTTCATTGTTTAAATTATATTTTTGAATGCTAAATATAGGACCAAATAAAATTTTTAACCATAATTTTTTTTCTATTATAAATATATATGAAGTTGATATCGACATAAATAAGTTAACATAGATATTCAAATAGTTTATTTAAATCTTTTGTTAAAATATTTTTGAAAAGTATAAGATTTAAATATTGATTCACACATTTTTTTAATTCTAATTACTTTATAACATACTATTATTTTTTAATTATAGCCAACATTATTTTTTCATGTAGAACATAATTTTTAATTTTAATTTTACTTTTAGAGAAACACAAACATAGAGACAAACTTACACATTCCCTTATATTGAAATATAGAATAAGTTTCTCGACTTAATAATAATTTTTCTTTTTAATTATTCAAAATTATATATATATAAAATCATTTTCGAAATTGCTTAAAAATATAATTATATTAAAAAATATTATTTATTATTAGAATTTATTCTTCTAAATAAATATAGAGAAAAAGTGATGATGTATATGAAATATACAAAGTAACTTAAGTGAACAAAATAATTAGTTTAGGGCCATCTATTCTTAAGGCTACTAAGAACTTGTAACTAATATGCCCTTAATATTCCTCTTGTTTCCTAGTAAAGTTGTATCTCTAATGCCCAAAAAAAGTGTTTTCATGTATTTTTTTTAAAGCAACGACTTTCCTAGTAAAGTTGTATCTCTAATGCCCAAAAAAAGTGTTTTCATGTATTTTTTTTAAAGCAACGATTATTACAGAGGAAGAATGTATAATGTTAATGGGAGAGAGATGTTGATGCGTTTGAACTTTTTACTTATTTGAGAACTACTTTTTACTTATGTAATTGAGTTAACATTGTGATTAAACAAGTGTTGTGTTAGGAGTAATAAATTTAAATATAAATAAAGATTATTAATGGCTAACGAAAAGTGTTAATAAAGAATAAAAAAATAATTAAATTATAAATATCATATTAAGTGATTTAATATTATGATTTTGAATTATATTGTAAATTAAATTATGATATTGAATTTATAATAATTAAGATGTTATATTTTCAAATTTAATGTTTATATTTATTTGCTAATTATGGTTTTGTTAATTAATAGAGGTATTATGATTGGATGAAGTTGAAGCGACGGTGGAGGGGTTGTTATAATTGGCCACAATAGTTTTCTTTCGCAAAACCTCTGACTCCCCTTTGACATCAATCAAAGTCTATCTCATATCTATGATAGTATTTCTCGGTGTATTGTATACCCTTGAGTTGTTTCACTAGCTCTCTTTTTGTGACCACATAGGGTTTCCTCTATCAGGCGGTTATAATTTACTCAATGTCTCTTACGACAAGGCTACAAAATGGTATCCCAATATCCCCCATAACATCAAGAAACTCTGTTCACTCGAATTTTTTCAATTGCTTCAGGTTATAAGGCATTTTTCAACCTGTGGATGAAATTATAGTTTATTTTACTGAGGACCCTCATAAAGGTTTATCTATTTTTACCTTGTCGATAACAAGTCCTCGGAACATGATAGGGAATCACTGTGATATGGGAGGAATGGACCTAGAGGAGCCGCCCTACCCTAGGAATGTTCATGAATTTGAAGGTCAACAATGGCTATTGCCAGGCTCGATGGATGTGGTGGCTCCTCTTGCTGGTTTCGGTGCCTCTACAAGGAGAAACTACCTTATTTCTAACCATGTTGAATATATAGAACTAGGTTTCTCTTCTGTTCAGTTTCTGGTAACCCATTCTCCCCCCTCGGATGGTCATTCAAATCTGCTTCAAAATTTTCTCTTGCCTAACTCTCAACATACCTCTTATTTCATTTCTAGTGAAGATCACCTTTTCAATTTTAGAAGTTTTTATTCGGTCTGGACTCATCGGGAGGATCATATCCCTTTATGATTCTTAGCCCCCCTTTTGCACGAACCCCTCTCAACTTAAGTTGGTGCTTCTAGCCCCTCTCAATCTCTAGAAACCCTCACCTCCTACGGCCCCTTCCAAGCTAGGGTTTCAGAGATTTTTTCCCTAATCTTGTTCGTTGGCTATTTGGGGTTTTACAAACCCCTACAGGCCCTTCGCCTTCCTCCTTTCCTTTTTCGGCCTATGGGAATTATGCTTTTCCTAGCCTCTCTACTCCTTTTTTTCTTTAGGAGCCCACTTTAGCAGTCCCCTCAGCACCCAATTCTTCCTTCGTGTCCTCTCGAGAACTAGAAATTGTTACTTTTATTGACCTCCAAGGAATTGAATCGAGCCCAAGGCCCCCCTCAAATTCCATGCCTTCCAATTCTTAATCTCATCATATTGAAGGAGGTATTAATAGGAAGTTAAATTCCTGCTTGAAATAATTAAAGGGAAAATCAACCATGGTTTTGGGAGATGATGTTGAAATACATTAGGTCATATAGCTAAACACTCTTTGGTTGGATGAGTAAGAGGACATTTATTTACCCAAAAAACCATTGAAGAATGGGTTAGCATGGAATGGAAGAACCACCTAAATATATTACAGTTGTACACTCTTTGTTTAAATGATGGCCCACATTGACTTTTCCAGACGAGGAGGAGGCCTCATGGGTCCTTAAGAAAATATGGCATATTGATTCAACTCCCCATCCTCCTTAAACAATGGAATCCTCCTTTTGACCCAGACAAGGAGAGGATGGATAAAATCCCCACTGTTGGGTGTGTTTGCTTGGGCTCCCTATAAATTTTTGGACATGGGGTGGCCTCTTTGCAATTGGAAATCATTTGGGTGAATTTCTTGAAGTCAACATGTCCTTTCTAGAATCTAAGGAACTAAAAGTCACCAAATTTTTGGTCATTTTGGACATCCATGGAGGAATCTATAGTGAAATTAATATTATTCATATGGGAGTGTCACACATCTAGACCTTGGAGTACGAAGGAATAACTTTAAAGTGCAGATGATGTAAAAAACACAGTCACAGTGTGCTTCAATGTTGAATTCCATTCAAATGGAAGCAGAGAACAGAAAGGATTCATGCCCCCTCATAAAGTGGACCTAATAGTTTATTTAAAGACAACGGGGGGAACTCCTCTCTACAAAAAAATACAAAGGGGCAGGCTCAATGGACACTCCTCCAGTCCCTTCTCAAGGAACGCCCACACATGTAAAATTATGGGCACATAGAGTTGAGTCCAAGCACTCTCCTCTAGGGCAAGCCTCAATATTTCCTTCATCGTGATCATACCCTAACCCAGGTAATCCTTCTCTTCCAATCCTCTCTTCTTTCCTAGTCAGTAATATTGATTGTTCAGGTTTCAATTCTCCTACCCTGGGGTCTCCCTTGGTTATGAAATCTGTTGAAACTCCTCCCCCTCATCCAATTCTTAGTTATAATTATTTTCCCCTCCCTCCCCTATTAAAATATGACCCCCCTTTGCCTAAAAAATCCTACAATGAATCCTTCTCCCTCTCAGGGTCATCTACACCTTGTTATTTATTTCTCCCATAACCCACCAACCATTCTCTCCCACTCATAGGTCTTAGACTCAATCCCCCCAATATTTCCAAAGGAAAGGGTAGAGGTTGTCGATGAAAAATTGTCCTAGCCCAAAACAATTGTCTCATTGACATGGAATCCAACAAGAAAATCTCCATAAATGGGGCACTTACAGCAATGTCAACCCATAAATGGGTTAACCCATGACCATTCTTTCCCTAAATTGTAGGGGCCTAGCCAACACTCCAAAACAGTTGGCCCTCCATCATTTGGTTGAGCTTGAGGATGTTGCTCTTCTCCTCCTCCAAGAAAAATTGGGTATGGGGGATGAACTATCTAGCTTATTGGAAAGATTAATGCATAGATGAAATTTCACGTGTACTAATTCTTAGGGTAGATCAAGAGGGTATGAGATAGGATGGAACCCTCATCTAATCAAAGCCCTCAATTTCTGGGGGATGTAACCAATTCTGGAATTAAATTTATGATCCATGGAACTCAACTCTATTTTTATATTACTCAATATTTATTACTTAATTTTTATGGACCGCCCTAGGACAATATCATTTTCTAGGAATATTTAACCCAAAAATCCCGTTTTTCTGAAGACAACCTTATCATTGGAGAGGACCTAAACTTATCTCTTGGTGAAACAGAGAGTTGGGGCCCTCAAGCATAGGTCGACCCTAATATGGCCTTCTTTTCCAAGCTATTATCCAACCATAACGTTACTGACATAGAGCTAGTTAAGGTCAGACCTACATAGTGGAATAAGAGAACTAGATAGGATCAAATAGCCAAGAAATTGGATCGTTTTCTACTTGCTGAACAATTGGAAGATTAAATGCTACTAACCAAAAAATGGATCAGGGACAGTGCATGGGGGATTAGATCACTCCCCAATCATATTGGAGATCAAGACTATGGGTCACAATCCCCCTAGCTCTTTCAAACTCAATTATGTATAGCTAAAATATGAGAGCTTTGTGGAACTTGCGAGAACTACCTAGCAGTCTTTTGATCCCCCATCAAATGTATTTTTTGGAGGCCAATTCACTCAAAACCTAAAATTTTTTAAATAGGCTACCATAAAGTAGTCAATTAACAAAAGGGTGGGGGAATCATGGGACCTTAGAGAAGTGGAAGTAGACCTAAAGGCTATATCAGAGGAAGCAACAAAAGGTTTCAAATCATAGGAATCTAAGGACAAATTGTTATGATTAGAAAGGAGAAAGAAAACCCTAGTGGCAAACATTGGAACCCCTTGAAGGCTCAAAAGCAAAGCCATCTTGGTAGAATTAGGAGATGAAAACACCAAGTTCTTCCAAAACTATACTAAATGGAGAAAAATGAGCCATATGATCTAGAATATGAAGGAATATGATGGGTACAAGTCTCATCTTTCGAGGACCTTGCAGAGCTTGGGAAAATTAATTTCATTTCCCTTTTCAAATAACCTCAAGGGGTATCCATTATTAAGATGTGATGACTAGCCCTTTTCTTTCCTAGATCTGTTGAAAATGTAGATAATGACCACCTCATGGAAGTTGAATCTATGGATGATCACAAGAAGGTTTTGGAATTTTTCCAAAGGGATAAAAGTATGGGCATAGACTGGTGGTCTATATTAGTTTTTATGCAACTAATTGACATCCTAAGTGAAGAACTCTGAGTTATCAAGGAATCTTGAACAACAAGTTATATTTTGACATCCTTCAACTCCACATTAATTGCTTTAATCCCCAATACCATAAACCACTCAACCTTCATTAACTTCCAACCTATATCACTATTAAATTTCATCTATAAAGTCATCACAGTGATAATTTCTTATAGAATCAAGCCCATCCTCTCCAACGCCATCTAAAAGGAACAGTTAACCTTCCTAGAAGGGAGAAAAATTCACGAAGCCATTAGGTTGGCCAAGGAAGGCCTCCATAGCCTACAGTAGCATCAAATGTAGGGGAAAATCCTAAAAATTTATTTATCCAAAGTATTTGATCATTTCATATGGTTCTATATCCAACTCCTTCTCACCCACCTATGATTCAGGTTGGATTTCGTTAAATGGATCATGAGCTACATTTCTTCTACCTCCTTAATACTCATAAATGTCTCAGCTTCTCCTTTTTTTAGCGAGGAACGAGGACTAAGGCAAGGCTACCCACTTTCACCTATCCTTTTCCTATTGGTTTCCAAGGGGCTCAAAATAATCTCTCGAGGAAGCCCGCAAAAGGAATAATCTACAAGGAATTATGGTTTACCCTACCTTTTATATCATACATCTTCTTTTTGTTGAAAATGTCCTCATTTTCAACAATGGATCATGAAGGGACAAAATAACAACCATGGAAACTATATCTCTCTTTGAAGCCGCTAGTGGGATGATTACAAATCATCTAAAATCCTCCCTAACACCCTTTGGGATCATTGATGGTATAATTATGGCTCATCAACTCTTTTTTTCATTTGATCTGGCCAACATGGAGAATGGCTTCAAATACCTAGGATTCCTCCTTAAACTGAATTCTTATACAAGTGCTGACTAGTTCTGGCTCCTGGATAAAATCGAAAAGTAGTTAAAGTCATGGAGCATGCATTGGCTTTCTAGAGTAGGTTGTATAGTTCTTATTAAGTCTGTCCTCAAAGCCATACTAGTTTATTGGATGTCACTCTCATAAATACGAAAAGGAATTCTCAAAATAATTTGGAAATTCTACTAAAATTTCTGATGAGAAGGTTCTTCAGAGAAATATGCTTTCCTTGGGTAAAGTGGGACATATTTTTTATGTCTGAGGTCTAGCATGGCCGAGATCTAAAACACCTACCCTAATTCTCTCAAGTTCTCACAACAAAGGTCGGATGGTGGCTACTTTCTACTCAAAGCTAATGGACTTATGTGGTTTACAGGAAATACATCTTCCCTCTATCCCTGAAAGACTGGATTCAAAGCAACAACAAGAACATGCATAATCCTTATATCATATCGTGTTCTATCACCACTTTCTTCCCCCTCATTGAAAATGGCTTAACTTGTAAAGTAGGGGATGGCTCCTATCTTCGCTTGGGTATGGATGATTCAGAATTATGAAGGAATGCAATAGAATACATAAATAAACATAAAAGCAGAGATGCAACAGAAATAAATTCTCATTTCATTAATATCAAAGTAATGTAATATGCTTACATACATAATGGAAATAACTAGCTCGGGTGATGGTAGCTTATCTCTGAGAAGGGATGTGTCGACTAAATGACTATGAAACATGTTACAATGAGGATCAAGAGACTTTTTATTATTGAACATTAAAGGGAAACCATAAAAAACCAAAAACCTAATCCTAAGAGATGGAACTCCAAGAGTTTGTGGGCGCTTTTGGGGTAAGTTGGGTAGCCAACTTCCTGGGGTCATAACTTGGTTATATGATCTTCGTTTGGAACATAGGATAACTCATTATAAAAATATCTCTAATTAATATAGGATTTTTGGCAAGACCTTTCCTAAGGATATGGTCCTACTGCAAACCTCAAAAAAATGACATACAGGGGGTCAAAACAACTCTGTAAGTTTAGGACCTGAAAAATGCTAAAAATAATAAATTGTGCTATAAACAGGAGAACTGATGAAACTGGCTAGGGGTCTAGGTGGAATAGGTGGGTGGCCATTGTTATCCACCTATATAATTCCTCCCCCCTTAGGAAGAAATGGTTCCCATTGCATGAAGTCTTCCACGAGGTGAGGAATTTTTTGTTGAACTTGGTCCCTAGTGAGCCACTTACCCTGGTGAAGGAGTTGGTCGGATTTGAAAATTGGTATAGCTGGATCCTCTACCGACGAGTGTTCTTGATATGTGCATCCATGATCTTATCAATTGTGGCTTTTTTGTTGCATCTTGGATCGATCTATGTTGGTGCCTACTTCTCAACAATGTATGATGTGTCCAACAATGGGGGAGAGTATGGCCATAGTAAATATACATTGAATGTCAGTTTTAGGAAATGGAATAATGGAATGCTTAGCTCAAAGGCATTGTCCCCTAAGAAATTATTGATGGTTTAAGGCCCATATAAAAGAAAGTGAATCTTACAGTAGGCCCCATTAAGGTGCTCCTTTTGCAAATGTAACCAAGCTTTATTGCCCACCTGAAACTTGTGTGGCACATGATGTTGGTCATGACGTTTTTTGTACTTATAATTTTCTCTATCCAATATTTCAAGGACCTAATGGCGGATGTATTGAATGCATTCAATGAATTTTTTATCTCTGTCAGCTTCATACTGGACATGAGGAAAATCTTCCTGAGTAGCTGCAAGTGGTATGGAACATCAATGGTACATAGTGGCTGGAATCCTAGTCCCCCCTGAAAGGGGTTGTGTCTAGTTGAGATGTGGAGAGGTTTGTTGTAATTGTGTTGGACATAGGGGAGGATTTCATCCCATGTGTGTGGATGCTTCGAGTTGTACATGCGGAGGATGTGCATGATCATCCTATTGACAAACTCTGTTTGGCCATCACTTTGGGGATGAAAGGTCGTGGACTCGGTGAGCTTGATATCTAACATCGACCAGAGGATTAAACATAATGCACTTAGGAACCTATTTTCCCAATATGAGATAATGGATTGTGGGACCCCAAGGTGTAGCCACACTTGTTCAAAGAAGAGTTTGGTAGTGGCATATGTGATGATACTCTTCTTGCAGGCTGCCAAAATGGCCATATTGGAGAATTTTTCGATGACCACAAAAACACAATTGTTTCCATGCCTAGTAGAAGGAAGGCCCAAAATGTAATCCATGTATTTGGATTCCCAGGGCTGGCTAGGAGTAGGCAGAGGAGTATATATGCCTTGTTTATGGATGGTAGTTTTGGAAATGTCGTAGGGAGTGCTTGATCTAATGTACTTCCCAACATCTTGTCGAAGGTTTGGCCAATAAAATACTTCTGCAACACTACCAATGTATTTTTTCCCCAAAATCTCCATCGACTTAATTGTAGTGCGCCTCAAAATTCATCTTGGCATGCTCTCTTGAAGAACACAAAGGTGTCCCAACTGGCATAATAGTGCATTTTGGAGATGAAATTTTAGAACTTTCTTACCTTATAGGAGATTATGATATGTGGTGTCGAATTATGAATCAACATTTTAAATATGTGTCAATTCCAAAGTCTTATGTCCACAAGAGTCGAGCACAGTCGTCAGGGCCATGACCGACGGTTGGTTGAGACTGTCTGCAACATTATTGGTGCTGCCATTTTTGTACTTAATGTTCAAATGGAATTGTTGCAGGTATGTGGACCATTTCTGATGGTGATCGTTCTGCAACTTTCCTTGTGTCTATATGAGTTGTATGGGTTGATGGTTTGTGTGGATGATTTTTTCTTTCCCCAGAATGTAATGCTTCCACTGTCGAAAATCTTGCACAATGGAATACATATCTTTGTCATAGGAAAGATACTTTTAGACTATGTATGAAAGTGTCTCACTGTGATATGCCATTGTATGCCCTTGATGAGTAAGAATTTTTACAATAGCATAGTCAGAGGCATCTGTCTCAATCTCAAATGGTTTCTACAGGTCTGGTAATGTGAGTACCAGTGCAAAGCAAAGGTGATGCTTCAACTCAGAAAACACCTTCTATTGGGATCCATACCAAAAAAAAAATTCTTTCACTCTGCCCTTAGTGACTTGACTCAAAGGACAAGTGATATGAGAGAAACTCAACATGAATCTACGGTAGAAATTGGCAAGACCCAAAAAGATGCAGAGCTCTACTAGTGTGGTTGGGTTTGTCTAATCCCGAATAACTTGTATCTTGGTTGGGTCGACATGCGCACCTTTCTCATCAATGATGTATGCTAGATATTGACCTTGGGTCATGCCAAAAGTACATTTCTCCAAATTGGCACACAACTTGTGTTGTCGCAGGGTTTGCATTAGGGGAATCTTTAGGTATAAAATGGGCCTCCTAAGAAAAATGTGCAACCAAAATAAAATCTATAAGAACTAATAGGATTCAATATGATGATGTCGACCATGGGGGATTATTCACCATTTTTGGAGTAAAAAAGTAAAAAGATTAAAAAATAATAACATATAAAATAACTTTTTAAACTCGTATTTTCAACTTATCTCTCTAAGGTTTTACTCATATTTTGAGTGGGATTACTCATTGGATTCAAAATTTAATTCCTCATCCAAGGAGTACCCATGTTTCATACTTTTGATGGATACTTCTATACTAAAATTGAGAAACACATGAAAAAAATGATTGCAATCAAGTTTTTCATGTATTTCTCATTTTTTGTGTTACAGGGTCCATCACAAGTACACAACATGGGTACTCCTTGGATGAGGAATCAAATTATTCATCCAACGAGTGGTTCTGCTCAAAATTTAAGCCCATAGGGATTGTTGGAACACAATCTCCTACAAAAGCTGCAAATCTGGTCCATTTTGTATATTTTTTATTATATTTAGTCGAACGCAGGGGTTTTGGGTGGGTTAAAGCCCCTAATGCATTGTAAGTGGGTCAAGGGTAGACCATGAGCCTGCAAACCATAGTTTGTGGACCATTGGATGCATAGGCTAAAGTAGTATAAGTAATTGAACCTTTTTTGAGTTGTAAGGCAGACAATGAACTAATATTGGTGTGAATCATGAATTAGTAGATCTATTTTTGGTTTTTGGGGAAAGGACTCCTGTTGGCTGTGTGCGTGGAGATCCTTAGTACTACTGTGGGTGGACCCTGCTGCTGTGTTCACAGGCTGGGTTTTGGGTATTGTAAAAGGATCTGAAGGATTAATGAAAGCAGAAGGTTGTTGGACTCTATGATACATGTTATGTTATGCATGATTCTATGTTGAGCTTCGCAAGTAACTGTGTTAAGTACTTATGTTGCATTGAAAATTGATCTGAATTTGTTTGTTAGACTTTATGCAAGAATAACTGCAATAGTTGCGTTATTGTCCTATATCTTTTATTTATTGTGATTATATATGGTATTGCGCACGTGGATGCGAAGGGACTAATAGATCTAGGTTCTGTAATATGCGATCCAATATTTGTGAAGTCGAACGCAGCTTTGCCTGACTTACCTACCCTCTCCTAGGGTGCGAAAACCTGGTTCTAGCACCCTCCCATACTGCTTCTGGTGAGACTTTGGCCTGCGCAAGCAAGACACTGCCAAAAGGGCTAGTAGTATAGGGGTTTGTTGGAAAACCTTAACCTCCGAACCTGGGTCAGGACCCCTTGAGCCAACAAATGTTTCCGTTGCCGGGACCGGGCGCATTTTGAGAGAGGGATCGGGTAATGCTAAGGCCATACTGGAAACCTGAAAGAAAAGAAATTGATGAATAGTTTGAACAACAAGTTCAAGAATTCGCAGTAAAATAAAACCACAGTAAGAGGTTGACCACTGAAGAGTGGAAAAGTAAGTATATTTTCATGGATATCTATGAGATATTCTTTGTAACCGTTGCGATCAAGCTCCAGGAGTGGCTCACAAGGTTGGTCGAATTTTAGAAGTTTTGGAAGGACGAGCGGGTCACACAGTGGACCCCAGAATTGATCCAGAAGTTAGAGAAGGCTGATAACACCATCAGTCACATAGTAGACCACTAGGTGGAAAACGTGCTAGGAGGATTCGTGACAGAATTTTCCATCGATCAGTTCGTCTCCTACTCTGAAGCAGAACGAAGATTCTTCAAAGGATTTAGGGGCAAGTTTCTGAAGACTTTACCATTGTTGATTAAGATATTACTGTGCAAAAAAAGTATTTTGTGTAGCCACACCGAATGAATGACCTCTGATCTGGACAGGAGTACGACGTGAAGTGGCAAATACTATCGGACCAACCAAGAAGGAGGTAGATATTTCTACAACCCAGTAAGAGAAGTAGCTGCACAGAGTCCTCTAGCCACACCACTTTCGAACTAGCGTAGGGGTAAGAATTCACCTACACGTCCACCACCAAAAGATGACATGGCTGCGCACATGAAGTTGCCTACCTTTAAGTGTATGGGAGATGAAGACATGGATCAATTCTGGTTTATTGCTAAATTGCGCAGAACGTAGCTAGTGATGCAGTGAAGAGGGCACAACTGTCACTTGCCTTCGAAGGAAGAGCTTTGGATTGGTACATGGGATACATCGAACAGCATGCAAACTCAACCATTGAAGAGATCAAGAACACCTTGAAACAATAGTTCAAGAAGCCTAAGTCCTATTCTCAAATAGTGGTCAATCTAAAGGATTTCAAGCAAGGGCCTTCTAAGTCTGTGTGGGAGGTTGATCAATGATTGAAGAAGGTGATCAGAGAAGGAGGATTTTAGTACGATGAAAGATAGCACATGGAATGGTTCATTGCTATGCTACTGCCTCACCTACATGTATCTATTGGTCACCAAACTTTCAAATCACTAGAAAAGCCCTGAAGGTCTCTATAAAGTTAGAATCTGTGCCCAGAGATGATACCCAGCTATCCAAGGACAAATGGGGGCGATGCACATGGAGATCCAGAATCTGCGAAAGGAGCGAGGAGCAGAGGCTAGCCCTGAAAGATGGTGCATACGATGCAGGATGAATGGTCACACCAAGGATAACTTCCCTCTGTTAACAGACTACATGCAAGCCAAGGGATCTAGTCCGTTGCTCCCTAGGGAAGTTGCAAGACCAAGTGGGCTGGCACTATGGTGCGATTATTACCGCATTGCAGGGTTGTATGACACAAACCACTATCCCTGCCTTGCTGCATACGTCCCAGAAGTAAAACAAAAATGGTGCAGGTTCTGTAGGTCAGTAGGACATGATGAACAGAATTGTCAGACGTATGATTTGATGGTTGATTAAGGGAACCTCTATAGGGTATAGTCAGATCCGTCCTCACCAAGATCCCTCTCTAGCGCAGGGGGCTCCCCAGCAAGGGGTAGGGGAGGCAGAAGAGATGGAAGCGCAGGTCGGGGACGAGGGAAACTAATTTGTTATAACTGTGGGGAGGTAGGGCACTTTGCCAGGGACTATCCAAAACCTACAAGACAATCCTGCCGGTATTGCAGGTGGCTGGACCATGTGATTTAAGACTGTTGAGTCTTGATAGCAAAGATGTAGGAAAAGCAGCCGACACCTACGCAGAATGTGCAGAGGGTTAAGGCCGAACTATGAGACAAATATCCAAGCATGAATGCTGTAACATGCAGTGGGATGGCCACTGGGGGTCCTAGGGAGAAAACTGCAACCGAGCCTCTGATCCGACTAGCAGTTATCAAATAGGAAGGTTTGGATCTAAAAAAGGAGAAAGAAACATTTGTCGCAGTTCACAGAGGCTTTGCTGAGGTAGAGGCATCTACTTTGTAGCTGCCTGAAGACCTCAAGGTAGATGAGGAGGTCAAACCCTTTTTACAGGCATGTATGAAGCTTCTGTGCAACCCAAAGGTTGTGGAAAATCTTCAGGAATTGATAGATAGTTGTGCAACATGACCTATCCTCCCTCCAGAAGTTAAGGACATACACAAACTCTATAGATGTAAGAAACGCACTAGTAGGGAGATGCAGTTGACTACGTAGATTGGTGATTACGAGATGGATTAGGTTATTTTGGACCTAGGGTCAGATGCAAATGTATTACCTAAAAATACTTGGCAACGAATGGGGGAACCTAAGTTGGAATGGTCCACTATCTAGTTGTGTATGGCCAATCAACAGAAGATCATACCCTTGGGAAGACTATCGAAGATTGTGGTGGATATTGCAGGGGTTAAGGTCCAAGCTGATTTTGAAGTAATTCAAATTGTCAAAGATGCGGACCCCTACCTTGCGCTCCTAGGATTGGATTGGGCCATCGATATGGGGGGCATCATTAACCTAAAGAAGAGAAGCATGGTATTCGAGAATAATGGTACAAGGTTAATAGTACCATTATATCCTGCGGAAGGTGAATGATACACAGAATTAGTGCGTGACGAAGAGGATGTGGATCACATCTATAAGTTGACTACGTGAGATGAAGATTGGATCAACCCCGTGGTGGAGGGGGTACTCTACTGGGAAAAGGAGAGTGAATGTTTTCCGACTCTGATGGGGAGATAGAGAATTTCCAAAACCGGTTACATGATGTGTCTGCGCTACGATGTCTTCGGATCATGAAGAACTTCCGCTGCATCTCCTTAGAGGTAAGAGATCTACCTTATTTCGATCGTTCTGGTAATGTTAGGGAATTTTTGCGAGCATTTGAAGCCGAGGTTCCCTAAGAATGACGACTATGGGCCTGTAATCTGGCCATGCGTGGATCACCTGCGCAATGGTTGGTTACGCATGAGGAGGCATTCCAGATTGGGAGGAGTGTCGGAATATGATGATCCTACGATTTGAGGCCCCAGCTGATGTGCGAATAAAAACTTTCCTTGGACCCGAAGATCCACGCGAATATCTGTTCTCTTGGATAGAACAATGGTGCAACAGAACTGCCCAGGAGTGGGTTTATCTGCTTATCCATTCCCTGGGACCACTTCCCACTGCATGGTACTTAGATTCGGAGCTCCATTAGTGAACCTGCCACTAGGAGACTTTGAAGGATGAATTTCTGGGAACATTTGGATTAATAGGCGAGACAGAGGTGCTTGACGCAACTCTGCAGGACATTGACACTGTAGCATGGGGTGAATCGCACTTGTGTATCATACCTGAAATGCCTAATTGGGAACCATGGGTACCAAGCATGATAAAATATTGCAGACTAGCCCTAAAATATGGTAAGAATGATCCACGAGAGGGTTTTGACTCCAAATCGAACAAGGTGCGCACAGTTACTGGACCACTCGGGCTGCGAACGGATAGCATTGAGACGCACCCCACGTTGGCTAAAATTGGAGATGCAAATATTATATATCCGGCAGCTCCCGTAACAAGGGGACAGCTGCGCTCACTTCTCAGCCACGCGGGTTATTACAGAAAGTTCGTTTAGAGGTGTGCAGTGATCATAACACCTCTGAAAGATTCGCTTATGAAGGCGGCCCGGTTTTGTGGGGATGACACATGCTGAGTGAAAATATATTTGGGTTTAAACTACTTAGGGATTAAGCCTGTGTTGGGGGAAGATGCGCAGGTGTTTAACCCAAGCGTAGCAGGTATGCCAAGAGCACACAAGGTGAGAAAACTAGCCGTTGGCACAATAACATCTGGTAAAAAGAAAAAGTTACCGTTAAAAGAAATGGGCCGCTGGCATTTTATGGAGAATATTTTGAGTATTTTTTACCGTTTACCTGATGGAAAGTCCCAGGTCAAGTTTTCCCTATCGTTGTATTCCCACAGGCACTATAAAAAGGGCCAGATAGCTCAAACAAGGGTTCCATCTCACTTTCATAACTTGTACTTATCCTCTTTATCTCGTGTGAGCTTGAGCTGTAAGATTTTTCGGGTCTGCACTGTCCCCTTCATGTTGGATCAACATCCCCATTATGATAGTAACCTCCTAGAGTTGGGATTCATTTTACACGCTAGGATGACAGCCACTAACCCAGCTGATCCCTCAGCACCTACTGCCCCAGAAATTGAGGAAGTAATGGAGATCGGGTCTGAGGATGAATAAGTACCCTCAACACCAGTCACAGGGAAGGGAAAATAGCAGGCACAGGGCTCATTGAAGCCCCCCAAATCTGCAAAATGGGCTTTAGGGAAGCCCAAGACCTCCCCAAGGCATGTCAAGTCCCCGCGAGCAATGCCTCAGGCTTAGGCTGCGTAGGAGGAAGCCCTGCCTGCTAATCCGATCAACTGGTTACCTCCCTTCATCCACCCACACAGGCCCTCGACGTGCACACTAAAGAACCTTGATGGCCTGGTTACCTATCTGTAGACGTCGCTAACCTCTAGAGAAGTCCCTATCCTGAGTGACCCCTGCGGGAAGCTCCATGAGGTTAAATTCAACGATCACGACTTGGCGAATCATGAAGCCTTCCCTGAGCTGACCCCCATGCTGTACTTCGACACAATTTATGCAGTCGATGGGGTCATAGTCGTTCCTCAGTGTTGGGTAAGAAGATTGGCCAGATCCGGGCTCTTGAACCTACTGCGTATGCCTCACTTTGGCCATTACAACGTCATGGATCAGCTGGCTTGACAGTTTCTCGCCCTAATTCACAATGGCTGCCTATGGATTCGGGATAAGGTCCCCATAGATGTTGCATTAGTTCACAGAATCACGGGCCTTCCCATGAATGGGCCACACCTTTTGGAGTGTTTGGGAAAGAAATATGAAGGGGACACCGTTGAATATGTGCGTAAGACCTACCATGTGGAAAGAAATACACGTGGCTTCATCATAAAATCCATAAACGACCTGGCTACTCATATGGGTACCATATTACTAGCTTGCAAGCTAATGTGAAAGTTCTAGGTCGCAACTGTCCCTGCCTATGTCATTCGGCTAGCTGGTTAGTGTGCGAAGGGGGTCTGCCTCAATTGGGCCCAATACTTGTTACACCATTTTCTGGTCATCTAACCTATTATCATTAGATGGACCCAAGTACACCATGTAAGACCAATTTTACCCTAAGTAAAATTGCTTTCACTATGTAAAATAACTTAATAAAACACATTTATTAGGTTGTTTATGATCTAAACCGGAAACCCCAAGGGGAAATATTAAAAAAACCTATATTTGTTTGGTTTTCCAAATGGAATAATTAATTAAACAATAATTAAATTATTATTCTAGGTCATATTTAACCCAAAACAAGGAAATTAGTTAGATAAATCCTTATTTATCTTATTATTTTCTAGGAATAATTATTTAAACCTGATTTAAATAATATTCCTTGTTAAATTTGACTAAATCATTTTTAAATAATTGAATAAATCATTATTTATTCAATTATCATTCAACCACTTCCTTAAAATGATAAATAAATCATTTATTCATTTATTATTTACAAATAAAGGGATTTGGCCCAAGTCAAATACGTTTCCCCTCCAACAAATATAATAAAATATTCCATAAAAAGTGGATCTAGATTTGGTTAATATTATTTTAATCATGCACCAAGATCTAGAATGACCCAATATTTTGTTATAAATAGAAGGGTTTTTCCTACCATTCTCACCTTTTGTTGCCTATTAGATCACTCTGGATCTATACTCTTGGTCTAACTTTGAGCCATTATCATTGTCATATTTTCCATTATTTACTTTCTGAGCTCCCTTTGAGTTCTATGTTTGTCTGGGTTTTCTACACCAACAAGAGAGAGAAATTCTAGATCTGAAGTGTTGAGGACTTTCAAGAACCCATCCCATTGAGGAGAATTGGAAACACCTTTCTTGTTTTCCTCCCAGGTGCCCTTAATATAAAATTATTTCAAAAATATTTTTCTTGTCTTGTCTATTGGATGTATGGAGCAAAACCTTATTTTTTTTGCTTTAATGTCTTTTAGGCATAGATCTCGATTTTTGCAGAATTTTGTCTTTGATCAATCTAATCGTTAGATTTGAAGATATTGTAAGTAACCATATTTGATGTTAGGGCTATAAGTTACGTTTATTGGGCGGTATTTTTTCGTACACTTCAAAAAGATTCATACTAACAATACTTATGTGACGAACTATTAGCCAACGTTCATGAATCACATGAGCAGGGAAAAGCCTTTTGTTATGCCTAGCTACTATTTCTTATAGCCCTTATTTCCTGGGAAACCCTTGTGGAGTCAGTCCTCCCCGAGCTCCCTCCAGATATGTGCGAAGGGGCTCGGTATGCCCATTTGTGGGATTCCAAGGATGCACAGCGCATAAAAGATAACCAAGTCTTCTGGGTCGTCTTCTAGATTAGCATGGTTGCAACCATCAATTCTCGACCTCGGTTGTCCCCCACAATATATGAAAAATACAAGAGTATCACAACATTTTAGGTTACCACGAACAACATTTAGATCCATAGCCAGAAGGATAAAACCTATACAACACTTCCTTATATGGTAGCAGACGAGGAAATTGACAATGTGATTGCGCTATGGCCTCCCACGTGGAAGATAGGATTCAAAACCACAAGGGGCAATCCGCTGTACCGCACCCACATTGTGTGCATACTCCCACCCGTTAATACTACCAAGGACACTGGAAGCATGTGGAAAGACTCAAAGCTTTAGCTATGAAAAATGACACGCAACCAAAATGCAGACCACCATTTAAGAACACCGAGGCTAAAACCTAGGCGTCGTATATTTATAAACAAGTATGAGGAAGTAAACGTCGAAGGTACGAAGCGAACATGTGAGCCTGTCAAGGGACCCCAAAAGAAGCAATGCACCCAGTGGAAGGAATGAGAAGAGACAGTTACGTTGATAGACGGAGATATCAAACAAATCACAGATGCTGTCACACTGGCCACAGAAGAAAAATGGGTAGCTTTAGAGGAACACTAGAAGGCTGCAATCAACACCATCCAGGAAGAGCTTTGAACCTTGCAGCTAAAGACAGACACACTATAGACCAGCGTGGTTCAGGGACAAATTCCCTTGGCATCTAGCAGTACAACGCTAGCTACAGAAGAAAGTCGTCTATCTCCCTTACTTAGCGCTGCCCTTGTGATCAGTTCGTCGGACCAAGAGATCCAACTCCAAGTAGGTGCAAGGGTAAAGTTGAATCTTGCCAAGCTACCCCACGAAGCATTACAAGGTCTCCACACTGCTATGTTTTTGTAGATTCACCATCGAGACCAGCAAGTACACCAACAACTTGGTATGGCCAAACAGACCATCGCACAGCAGAATGCAGAAGTACTCTTTGCTGTCGCGCAGCAAGCTGAGCTGAAAACTTTGATCCACTAGCTCAGCACAGAGGTTATAGAAGAGATCTCGACAGCAACCACCCCCGGGCTAAAATGGAAGGATTGGTCACAGCATTGAAGGCTTCAGGACGGAAATGCAGGTCATTAAGACACAGTTGGAGCAGCAAATCACTAACTTACAAGCCAAACTGCAACCCGAAACACCCCCGAAGGTACGAGCCCAGCACGTTGCGCCAGTAACCATGTCTAAAAACACCATTACAGGACAGATTTCTCAGGGCGCCCAGTTACTCGAGGATGCCATGCAGCTCTGGACCAAGGTCCAGCGCGATCCGGTCCTCCAAAAAATAAATCAGGACTTGCGACAGAAGGAGGAAGCTTTCGAGTAGATCAAGGCTACATTACCTACCTTGGTCCCTGCACAGTGTTTCACACGATTGAGGACCAAAAACACCCTCCAAGATGAGATCAAGGGAATCCTCCATAAGAAGCATGTTATCGGAGAACGCTTGAAGCCTTGGGCTGCCGCAGACCTCCAGCTCTCACAGGATGTTGATGGTGCTGTAAAGTGACTAAACCAAACATTGGAGAGTGTCACAGCTGCGATAGAGGGACCCACATCACAGAATCTTGTAGATATTGTGCAGAGCACTGCTACTTAGAGTCAAGAAGTGTTGCCCCTGTTGGTCGTAGCCGTCAATGCACTGCGCACGCAGGTGGAGGCCCCACCACCATAGTGACTCGGGATGAGTCACAAGACTGTGTTGGGGGACTGTTGGAACATGGTCTCCTACAAAAGCTATGAATCTGGTCCATTTTTTATATTTTTTATTATATTTAGTTGAATGCAGGGGTTTTGGGTGGGTCAAAGCCCCTAATGCATTGTAAGTGGATCAAGGGTAGACCATGAGTCTGCGAACGATAGTTTGCGGACCATTAGATGCGTAGGCTAAAGTAGTATAAGTAATTAAACCTTTTTTGAGTTGTAAGGTAGAAAATGAACTAATATTGGTGAAAATCGCAAATTAATAGATCTATTTTTGGTGTTTGGGGAAAGGACTCCTACTGGCTGTGTGCGCGGAGATCCTCAGTCCTGCTGTGTGCGGACCCTGCTGTAGTGTGCACAGGTTGGGTTTTGGGTATTGTAAAATGATCTGAAGGATTAATGAAAGAAGAAGGTTGTTGGACTCTATGATGTCTATTATGTTATGAATGATTCTATGTTGAGCTTCGCAAGTAACTGTGTTAAGTACTTATGCTGCATTGACAATTTATCTGAATCTGTTTGTTAGACTTTATGCAAGAATAACTGCGATAATTATGTTATTGTCCTGTATCTGTTATTTATTGTGATTATATATGGTATTGCACACATGGATGTGAAGGGACTAATATATCTGGGTTCTGTAATATGCAATCTGATATTTGCGAAGTCGAACGCAACTCTGCCTGACTTACCTGCCCTCTCCCACGGTGCGAAAACCTGGTTCTAGCACCCTCCCATACTACTTCGGGTGAGACTTTGGCCTGCACAGCAGGTCACTGTCGAAAGGGCCAATATTATAGGGGTTACCTTAACCTTTGAATGTGGTTAAGGTCCCCTCGAGCCAACAGGGAGATAAGTTGAAAATATGAGTTGAAAAAATATTTTTTTTCTTTTTTCCCTCTAAAATTTGATGATGTAATCAAATCTTATTTTATTATTTCCACTATTATTTTATGATTTCCTTAGGAGGCCCATTTTAGACCTCAAATTTCCCCTAATGGAGGACTTGTTGAATATGGTGTAGGTTCTCTTCCCAACTTTGACTAAATATCAACATGTCATCCAAATATACTACCACAAATGAGTTGGTGAAGGGCCACAAGATGTCGTCCATCATCCTCATGAAGTTTGTGTGGTAATTTTTCAACCCGAAAGGCATGACCAGCCATTCGAAAAGTCCCTCCTTGGATTTGAAGGAAATATTCCACACATTAAAGGGTTAAATTGTACCTGGTGGAACCAAGACTTTAAGTCAATCTTGCTGAAATATTTCCCCCCTTTGAGCTAGTCCAAAATGTCATTGATCCATGGGATTTGATATCTATTTCAGAAAATAATCTTATTTAGTGCTTGATAGTCAATACAGATCCTCCAAGTTCCATCCTTATTCTGCACCAACATGGTTAGGCTTCAACAGGGTGAGGAGCTTGGATAGATTTTCTCTTTCTGCAATAACTCCTAAATCTACCTTTTGATTTCATTGTTCTCTAGAGTAGAGCATCGGTAGATCTATCCATTTGGTATCGGCGTGCTTGGGGTGAGAAGGTGCTTGACTTGATAGTGTATGGGTACCCATGGGGGTGAGGTGAATATGTACCTGTACTCCTCCACGACCTTGTCCATTTGTTGTTGTCGCGTGGAGGATCCCTGTCTAGAGGTTGTGGATGTGTCCACAATATTCCTCTTGTTTTGAGGGTGAATCATAAAGAATAAAAATTTCACAGTCTAGGAAATCATCTTACTACATTTTTTAGCATAGATAAAATAATATGTGGTAGGTGGCGCTACCTCTAGTATCCTGTAAAACTTATGACCCAAAGTAATAATAATAGAACGAGGTCTGGATTCATATACAACATGATTTTCGATAGGTATGGTTTTCCTAGTAAAACATCACAAAATTCAAGAGGGGAAACACCGCACAATACCTCATATGCAAAGGGCTTGATGCTATAAGGAAAGTGGCATTACTGGCTGACATTGAGATCACAACCTTTGTGGAGCCACCCGATGGTGTACGACTGTGGGTGCGGCGTTGTCGGCAACTTCAATCTCTTAACGAAATCAACTAAGATTAGGTTCTTATGGCATCCACTGTCAACGATGAAATGCATTGGTGACCGCTTTACCCAGTTCTATGAGTGGAAGAGGTGCTCCCCCTCCACTGGATCCTTAGGATCTACCTTTTAGAGCTTGGTGGTGGCTACCATCGCAGTGGGTTATGCATCAATTATCTTCTTTCCCTTGTCAATCTCCTTGTTGATTTCTAGCTCAAAATCAGAGCATGCATCCGTCTCTGATTTTGAGCTTGATTTTATTGACATTCATTTTTGTTTTAAGTGGGAGTTTTATGGAAATCACACCACTTTCTGGTGTCCTTTTCACCTTCCCGTTATTCTTGGCTTGTGAATTTGAGGAGTTGTCCTAGGGGGTTGTGGCCTAAATCTACCCTTTTCTCTATGGCTTGGGGGCACCTTTTCTCTGCTTTGGATTCAGAGATAGAAAATCTTGCTTCTTCTGCTTGAATTTATGCTCAATCTTGGCAGCATAGTTGTACGCTGCACCAAGTGAGGAAATGTACAGGAACTCCATTTCCTATTTAATGCATTTATGCAAGAAAATACAGTACTTGAGCACCAAATTTTTTCTAAATCTTTGATACCTATATTTTTGTACAGGGTATGGAAAAGATTTGTCAATGTATGCACATCTTGATCCCTTTATTCCCACAACATCATCTATTGTATGTACTTGTCCTCATAGGTCCCAACGAGGTAATATTGTTCCTTTATGGAGTCTTAGAAAGAATTATAAGTGGATGAAAATGAAAATGGTGAGGTTTATTTCTCATCCCTATGTTCATAGTAGGTTTCCCTCCAGTCCTTGACATGGGGGGAAATTTTGAGGGCTGAAAAAGTAATAGTTTCTCGATTGGAAAAATCATGAACCGAGAAATATCCTTCCAACAGATTTAACCATATATCTACGGTGTATGCATATGTCAAGAATTTAAATATGGGAATTTCAAAGTTGACTTGTACCTTGAATAGAGTGGTGCCTCCAGAGTGGTTTCTGGATGAATATGTGTCGCCTATGGGCATCCACCAAAGGAGCTAGGTGAATTTGTACATAATCACGCTCCTTTGTCACTCGAGGGATTCTGCAAGCCATATTTTGAAAGGATCTACTCCTCCCTCATCTTTCTTTTCTTCCACCATGTGAGGATTTCAAGGTTTATGAGGCTGGTCTCGCAAAGGTTCAACTAGTTCGAGCCCCAACTCCTTATACCTCGACCTTGTTGGGGACATGAAAGGAAAAGTAGAGAAAAATAAAGATCACTCTAATACCACTAATCCATAATTATACAAGAACAAAACATAATACATAAATAAAAAAAAATACAGATATTTAGTAGAAATATATTCTCATTTAATTAATATCAAAGAACTATAATATGCTTACATACAAAATGGAAATAACTAGTCCAAGCGATGGTAGCTTATCTCTGAGAAGGGATGTGTCGGCTACATGCCTATTAACTGTGTTACAATGGGGCTCAAGGGACTTTTTATTATTTAACATTAAAGGGAAACCATAAAAAACCAAAAACCTAATCCTACGAGATGGAACACCAAGATTTTGTGGGCCCTATTGGAGTTAGTTAGGCATCCAACTTCTCGGGGTCGTAACTTGGTCATATGATCTTCTTTGAAGCATGTGATAACTCATTAGAAAAATATATCTGAGTACTACAGGATTTTTGGCAAGCCATTTCCTACGACTATAGTCCTACTATGAACCTCAAAAAATTGTCATTTAGGGGATTAAAATAGCTTTGTAACTTCAGGACCCGAAAAAATGCTACAAATAGTAAATTATGCTATAAACATGGAAAATGATGAAACTAAATGGGGTCCAGGTGTAATAGGTGGGTTTCCACCATTATCCACCTATATCAATATATCCATGGATCAAATGTAATAATACCCATCGTCTCCCTAAAGACCACATTTCCTTTATTCATGATAGAGGGGTCTTCACCCTCACTCAAGCAGTCGTGCCCCTTCAAAACCCACTCATAACAACATTGGATCACAAGGTTCCAATTGAACCTCCCTCGGGGCCTCAAATTTTATTGGTTTTCTTATATCCACACCTTAATGGAGGCCCACGTACGCCTCATTGACAAACCAGAAAAACCGGTATGGATGCATTCTCCCTTTGGGAACTACACTCTTGAAGAAGGTTGTCTTACCCTAACAATTGATTGGTTATTGGAATTATAGGTGGATTGGTGGAGGCATCTTTATAAGCTCAAATTCCTAGCCAAATATATACTATTCATGTGGTGCTTTGAAAAACAAAATTCCTACCTAGGATTTCCTACGTAAAAGGAAAAAAAGAGAGGCTTGGATGGTGCAGTTTATGCAAATAATTTGAGCAATCACTCTCCCATTTTTTGACCGCGTGCTCATATTCCTAGGCTATATGGAATTTCCACTCATCTAAGCTTGTCTGAGAATGAACATGGACTAGACAAAAACTTATAGAGGCCTGACAATCATGGTACAACAATAGAGCAGTTAAATACCTCATCGTCCTCCCCCTTCTCTCTTGTTGGGGTATATGGCTTCCCAGAAAGAAGACCATATTCAATGGACACCCGATCCTTCTAGAAATCACAACTTCCCAATCCCTTTCCATCCTACACCTCCCCTCGAAGCTCAAGGCTTCCCAACACAACATAAACATTCCCAGCCCCCAAATTGGAAAAACCGGACCATGGGATCTATTCGATGGGGTTGCATAGGATGACCAAAAAAAATGTGGTATAGGAATTTTTATACACATATATGAAGGTCATTATTTCCACATCAAAATGGGATATTGCGAGGGAAAAAATAATTTTCTTTAATTGATGTATCTCAAACTAATTTTGATTTTTGCTCATGAAAAAAACATCCATTATTTTTAAGTTTTTGGAGACTCCTAGCTTCCTATCCATTGGATTAATGGTTCATATAGATGTCATAATCTAAGGATTCAACCACTGGTGGATGATATATTCGTTTCAAATATGTCTTCATATTTTTCTTTGCTTTTCATAAATACGAGCATAACAACTCAACAACCACCCTCTCTAAAGAGGGTATTCAGTTGGCTCATGGGACATGATGATTGTTGGAGTATATAAATCACTTATTAAATTACTAAACAACACACATTTAGTCATCAATCCATGGATGTATGTTTATTCCAATGACAGTTGCACTGTCTATGCCGATACATGAACCAGAAGTAATTTCAAAGAAAAGAAATCGTTGCTGAAGTAAATGCTGGAAATAAATCACTCATGCAGAAATAAAAGAATATACAAGACTGAAATCACACTTCAATTGATCTGTCTAGCTCGCCACACAATAAGTACCCAGCTAGTATCTCTATTATCACATGTGTAACAACATATAAAGTATTGAAATCGAAGTAAATATATTCTCAGCTTAATAACAACAACAACACTCTATTGATACATAAACTGAAATACAATTACATGCACACAACTAATTTAATCACTGAAATCCCTGCTAAGAAGGAGGGCCCTTCCTCCCTAGCAGGGCACAGGTAGAGAAGGAAATTTAACGAAAACTATATAGAATCACACATGTAACATCAATAATAGGATAATCTGTATTAATCTGAACACAATTACAGAGCCAAAACAACGTTGTTCTATGCTAACCTCTCGACCTCTAGGGGCGAGAGCTATATAGTGGTTACATCAGAAAATCTAGGGATAGATCAATCATGATAATCTTACGATTCTCATGCTGATTGAAATAGAACTCATAAAGTTATAACCACTTCCTAATAAAGTTCTGACTAGAAAATAAAATATTATGATCAAAACTGCCCTTAGGCTGTTATCCCAAAAATACAACGCTAACAACTCCTACAGCTATCATAATGGAAACATAGTTGTAGTGCAACTAGCAGAGGAAAAATCAACAAAAATATTGACGAGATTAGTCAACATACAATTGTATCATCAGTTCGCCAAAAATTATGTAACAACAAAGTGTAACAGTAGTTTGCCGGTGGGTCTATAACAGCAAGGTATAATAGCATTGCTTTGCTGTAACAACACTATCAGAACTGCTCTTGTGGACTTCATGTTTGGGATATTTGGTGCTACAAATGACATCTGAAAAGACAACACAAAGACCATTGATCTTTGCCAAACATTCACCATCAATTAGTCATAAAAATGTATAATAGATCATAATAATTGGTGAATTGGTAAAGTAACAAAAGCAAGGTGAAACAACACAAGTTAGGGTAAAAAGGTAGGAAAAAGGTGTAAAGATACTCCCATTGGTTATGGTTATAAGGCAAAATAAGGAAGATAAGTGTAGGGAAAATGTACAAAACCAACACCCAACATCTCCCCCCATCTGAAATACTTGCATGTCCTCATGAAAACTCATCTCTCATGGGAATATCTTCGGTGCAAGTCGGTGAGATCATAAGCACCAGCTGTGTCCTCATTTGTAGACCTGTATCCCTGATTGGCCATCAACTGCCGTACCTAGGATTTTGACTCATACTTAATTCGTAACTGATCTGATAATCCTCAATGGGCAACCAGATCAAAGGAAACTCGAACTTCGATCCCAACCATAAATCACCAAGTGATTGTACAATCTGTGCGTAGGCTGGTACATGTGTAATAGCCACCACGAAATTCTGGAATGAGAATGGATCTCCCTTCAATAGCTCAGCACTGCTGGCTTCCATACATTTTAGGCACCCTGTCAAATCTCGACTCTTCATCATTGCGAACTGACTGAGGCAGAAATTCACAATTCTTATTTTATAAGTGGCAGCTGGTTCTTTAATCCTAGGGGTACTCAGCATTCTCTTAAATTATTGTCTCAACTCAGCAGCCCATCCTGGTTCTGCCTGAACCCACAATTTTGTCTTCTCCTCATTAGTCTCCATAGATTTAATAGCCATATGCCATTCAATATGATTCCTCATGAAGGACACAAAAGTCCTTAATTGAAGATCTCCCATACAAGAGAATATTGTCACAACCATCTGCATACTCACATGTTAAAAAATAATGTTGTGTAAAAATAATTCACACAACAAACTTTTCTCATCAAAATCAGAGGCACAAAAAACATCCAAAAATGTACGAGTGGAGGAACATAAATAAGGTCTGTCATCCATAATGGATTTAAATTGAAACAAGAAGTAATGTTCCCACAGAAAAATAAAATAGGATGGAGAAGGCCGCCTACAACCCAGCAAGTTGAGGGTGAGGTCATGAAGTTTCTTCTTATCTACGGTGAGGTCCCAAATCTATTCCTGTAACAATAGAAGCTGTTCTTATTATTTCTTTAGAGCTTCTTTCTTCTTGTAATTCTCCCACCCTTTCTTCAACTCTGCTTCCATCCATATTTCATGTAAAGTGTATATTTCTCTCTGATGTTCCTTTAGCGAAATCATCCCATCCTGAAGGGAGATTGCTTCTTGTTTCCATTTTTTTAACATAGAAATTAACAGGAATTTCTCAGAATTCCATCTCGAGATGGGACTCGGCATTCTCCTACATTAAATACCTTCATCAACAATAGGTGTACTAGCCTCTTCCTCATGGGGTTTTTCCACCTCTGTTGTTGGTTCTTATGTAACAACAGCCTCTTCGGTGGGTTCTTGTGTGTCAACCCCTTTGTTTTTACCTAGAGTCGCCTATGTGTCCATTTTTGTTTCTTCTACAATAGGAGTGGCCTCCATAGGTTCTTATGGGTCAGCTTCTAGGTTGATTATTACAGGAGGCTCTACTTTAACTATTGGTTCTTTTGTAACAACAGTGTCATTAGCAGGTTCTTGTATAACAGCCTCCTGATGTTCTGTTTCTACTTCCATTGGGCCGATATTTTCTCTACGGGCCTTATATCCCGTTGCTATTAAGCTTGAAAACATGTCATGCATACTGACACCGGGATTTCCTTCCCCTCAAATAATTTCTGCTTCAATACCTCGTTTTCCTTTCTTAGTTTTTCAATTTCTAAAAACAAGGCATTGGTTTCATCCTTACCTGATGAGGAAGGTTGCCTTTCTTCTTCTAAAACTTCTACTTCCATCTGCGTCTCAGCCGTAGGAAAGGGTTTTGCAGGTATGCTGACCTTCACTCTTTGTTTCGGTATTCTGTCCCCAATTGGTTCATCAATAGTATTCTTCCCAATCCTAACTCCAGTAGGCTAAGTCTAGGTCTCCACCTCTTCTTGAGCTCCTCTTGAAGTCGTGGTCTGTTTCCCTCGGCTTGTCCTTGGTCTTTTTCTCTTGAATTCTTCCCAAGTTTTTCATTGGTCTAGGGAATCCAGCACAATTAGCTTTGTTGGTCCAGAATTGTAATCTACAGATAAACTACGCTTCCCTAGACTGGTGTCTAGTCTAGAACAATAGTTGAAAGACTATACTACCCTTTTTCCTAACTCAGAATAGATACACAGAGAGGATTGGATGCTTACATGTTTCAGTCGCTTCCAAATGGCTTCTTTCTGTCGCTTCCACTACAGCTTCAAATTCAAGTGGTTTTAAATGGCTGAATGCTTCCTGCAAGAAAGAACACTAAAACAGTAGAAGATGCAATAATATAGATATCTATTCAAGCTAGTTAACTAAATCAGTTAAGCATAAACTGCATTCATCAACCAAGATCTTACAATATGGAAAATCAAAGTTAACATAGATGCATGTAGGGAAAAATAAGTACTCTTTATTGATGATAGAAGGAGAGGTTACAACCTAGTGACTAATTTGAAGTGACCTTCCAACAATGTTCCCAAGTCTCATTACAGCATAAGTCTCTCCAGCAGCAGCTCCACAAATCAAACTCTCTATTGAAAATTCTCCAGCATTTCTCTACTCAAATTATTCCTCCTCAAACACTTAGATTTGTGTTCAATTTATAGATGAACTGTAGTTTGTTTTGCAATAAATTTCATTCCAAAAATAGGAAATACATGTTTCCATTCATGTAGATGTCAAATGGACACTTGGATCCGAAGCATGACACATGTGAACCCTTCTAGAAGACACTGGCCAAGTGGAGATTCCAGAACAATGAGAATTTCGCTCCCAATGTGACCAACACACCTTTGAATGTTGGGAAGTGCTCTGCAGAGAAGCCTTGAATGGGGCTACCTGCATATGAAATGCACTTAGGCCCCTTAGAGCTTGCATTGGTGAGCTCTCATATGTATAATAATAGGCTTCAAACCATGGAAAAGCCTTGCTTTGATGAAAGTCATTGTTTGATTCATGTTGTTTCCTGTCTTAGGGCATATAGCAACTAAGATGATAGGGAATGATAGAACCTTTGATCATCGGTCCTGGAGATGATGCCCAGTTAACTAGGTCATTGGGAATGGTGCCCAAATTGACCTATAACAATTCCCCCCTAAAGCATGAGATCCAAATAATAAGAACATTTGATTGAGATGCTTTACACTTTTATGAGCCTGGAAACAAAGCGGAACGGTCACCTGCATCAATCTTACAATACATTACATCATGATATATCCTCTATTGATCATAATTGCTGAGGGTAGGAATTCCCATAGTCAGCACATAAAACAATCTAATAACATGTACATAATTGAGAAAGTCATCTACATTGGAATGTTTCCCAGATACAGACATCGCCTACAGATATAGGCCCATGTTTGGATGAAAATCTGTATGTAAGGTCATTGTACAGATGATGTGTACAACAATCCTGAAATTGCAGCCCAGATGGCTGAAACTAGATCCAGGGTCTTCTTATCTCATTCACTCGATCATTTGAGTACAAGTCTAGCCATGATAATATATGATTTTTTGTCGAACATGGAAAGACATTGTTTGATTACCAGCCAAAAATGTGAGCTGTTAACAAGTGTGAGAGAACCACCATTAATGAAAATGGCTCTCAAGGTACTGCAGTACATTTCTTAAGGCGTGAATAGATGATTTGATGTCGAAAACCAAAAAAAATATTTCGGTCAAAAGTCTGGAAGCGAGGATCTTGTCGATGTTGTAACAAGCCTCATGGTACTGGAATATGATGTTTCTAAGTGAAATTCCTGGATTTTGATTTGTCGTCGACAGGAATTCACCTTATTGCAAACTGGAGTTACTAATTTCAGAGACAAGGGTATGACTTGATATAGCAATTGTCAGTGATGACGGTCATGAAAATGAAGGTTTATGAGTATTGCATATGGATGAGTTATAAATCACTGGATGACTTCTCTTGAACATATCAGCGACACTGTGATGAGTTGGCAGCATTGACCCAAAACTGAAGTGAAGGTATGATGAACCATAGGTGTGAATGAACCGTCAAGATGATTACCCAACCCAAGCAGTCACGGACATGGAGTGAATGAAGTGTCATGTTAAAGAGCGACTTGCTACCAAAAAGAAACTTTGCTTACTTTTCCCAAATTTTCCCCGGTCATTTGTCGACCAATACCTCTTTATTTTTTAACAAGCTTGAGGAGGATAACATTTTCTTGATCTATAATTCAACCCTCTGGGCGAATAAAGAATAAAGTATCACTATTTAATAATTTAACGATTCTAGCGATGAATGAAACTCGATTCTTTCCATGATTGACAAGCCCATCGTTATTTTATGTTTTAACGAGCTTAACGACAGTGATAGCCTGGTCCTTTTTCATGTTTAGAGAGTCTGAAAAAACAGGATGAAAGAGAACTCCAAAAGTACTTTTTCGTAAATTTTTCTCTCAGATTCGAAAAATTGTAAAATAATATCTGAAAGAACCTCTTTGGTCATGTTTAATCAAGGTATTCCTTTTTCGTAAATAATCTATCTCAGTTTGGAAAAGGGTTAAACTTATACTGAGTAGATATCAATTCATTTACTTTAAGGAGCTTGAAATGAAAAGTGCTCGGCAATATTTTCACATTATCGGAGTCTGAAAAGAGCTGAAAGAAGACTCCAGGGGTTCCTTTTTCGCTGTTATCAAAGCTCTAAAAAGAGATAAAAGTGCGCGTCAAATCCTTTTTCGTTTTTATCAAAGATAGAAAAATAAGGAGAAAAAGTATGCTTTGTGGTCAAGTCTTTCTTTGAAATAAATCTGCACGACTAATCTGTTCATCAGTTTTATTTCCTGTTAAAAACAACATCAAATGGATTAAAAATACCCGTTTCATGGTAAAAAACATAATAAAACCATAGTCATAGCAATAAATTTAACTTGCAAGTAATTAAATGACTATATAAAGCAGTTTCACTATTCATTTTTACCATTCCATAGTTACCATTTTCATTTTTGAGCTCTGAACCTGATTTTGCCCCCGAACTTCAGTTGTTGATTGTGGTTGTTTCTGTGGATGGATTTCAACGCCGTTTGATCCAGGTAAATATCATGAACCTCCTCTTCCTTTCAGTATTAATTTCATTTCCATTCTTTGCAAATTTTTAGGGTTTTGAGGCCCCTAGGGTAAGTTTTTCCCAAAATGAGGGCAACGCACCCTTTTACATCAAAACCTATGTTGCATAACAGCTACAGTGAAGGGTTCCTACATATGCAACACACTGTCTCAACCTAGGGAGTGCGTTGGGCGCAGTTCAAGTTTTTGATTTTCAAGATGTGCTCAAAATTTGCCTAGTTTTTTGCAATGAATGGTATCTAATGGATCTTGTGGTTGATTTTCAAGTTTCCATCGGATAATAATGACGATTACATGGAGAGAAAGAGAATATGAAGAACAATATATGATTTCTTTGAATGATCCAGGTACTATAAGAGCTTTAAGGGATTGTTGGCTACTTAAGTACTTTAAATTGTCAGGAACGAGGCAACATATAGAACTCTTGGAGTTCCTTGTTCGAGCATGGGATCCAGCGATAGAGGAAATGCTATAACTATATATCTATATGTTTTCAGAGTTTTTCCTATGTTTAATGTGCAATCCTATTCAATGTTGTGAATGTTTTCTTTACCTATGTCGCAAATGTCTGTCTAAAACTTGATTAGCTAATGAATTAGTTAAAGTGTTCAAATTTCTGAAAATGTGTAGATATTGAACAAAATCAAAATGTCTTTCCAAAATTCAAACTCTTAGGAACAATCTAAGAAGTGTTCGATTTCTAACATTATAAACACTAGTAAGTTGTAATACCAAAAGTTGTGAGTCTAACCTTATGATTATGCGGTTAATACCAAATGAAATGGCATCAGAGAGAAGTTCGATCAATGCGCTATTCTCAGTGATATTGTTTGTTGATATACCAATACAAATCCCTCGAAAAATCACTAACTCGTTGTTTGAAGCGAAAATGGCCCACGCTGCTGAGGATAGATTCTGCATACTACGACTAGCACCATCAGCATATCCAACAAATGGTTCCAAAGATTCAGACATCTGCCATAAAATGTAAAGCGTATTACTAACGTCAACAAAACTCTAAAAAACAAATTAATATAGTGAATGCAAATCAACAACATATAAACAATATAATACAAAAAATTAATACGCTCATGATTAAGCATAGTAACGTTTCAAATACAACCCATTTCTAGGCTGTACCAATGGAACCCCATCGTAATCAACTAACTCATAGGCACCTTTATTAAGAAATATTTTGACAATGTAGGGGCCATGCCATAATGGTTCGAATTTCCCTGTACCTATTACATCAGCTTCTTGATCATAAAGAAGGACCAATTCGCCCTCTAAGAAGATGCGAGGCTGGACATTTGTGTCATATTGAGCCTTTATACATCTCTTATGCGCTTCGTTGGCCAATTGGGCTTCACGACGCATTTCATCTAGATGGATGAGGTTAAGGAGATGCACTTATTCTTCTGAGGTGTCAGGTAACAAGTCTATCGCAAGTTTTAACGATGATATTTCGCATTGGATTGGAAAGATAGCTTCCAGACCATGCACCAATTGAAAAGGAGTAAATCCAGTTGCATTTCTCACAGATGTTCGATTTGCCCACAAGGCAGAGTACAGGATCAAGTGCCAGTTCCTTTTACGAACTCCTATCATTCGTTGAAGCATTCGTTTAAGAATTTTGTTAATAGCCTCAACTTGTCCATTTGATTATGGATAATAAAGAGTAGAATTATCATGTGAAAATCCTAGCTTGGCTGTTAATTCAGACATCATATTGTTGCAAAAATGCTTCCCATGATCCGTAACTATAGCTTGTGGGACCCCAAACTGTGCAATAACGTGGTTGAAGAAAAACAATGCAGTTGTTTGTCCTGTGTTATTAAATGTAGGCATCGCTTCAGCCCATTTGGTAAAATAGTCGACTGCGACAATAATATAACCATGCCCCCCGAACGAAGGAGGGTTACAGGTCATGAAATTGATACCCCATTTCGTAAATGGTCCAGTAGAGACAACATGATGCATTGGCGCTGGCAGTTTGCGGATTTTACGATCATAAATTTGGCATGCATGAAAACTTCTCACTGCGAGGAATGCAATCTCGAAAAATAGTAGGCCGAAAGTAACTAGCACATAGTATCTTCTGTGCAACAGCATATCCAGATAAGTGTCCACCACAAGCTCCAGCATGACAATCATTTAACACTTTTTTGGCCTTCTCATGAGTGAGGCACCTCCTTAAAATGGTATCAACACCACGACGATAAAGTGTATCGCCGACGATAAGATAATATTTTTCTTGGTATCGAATATGTTGCTGATCAGAGCGAGAGGTATTAGGTCGAAAAGTTTGGGTCTGGAGATAAATGATGAAATCCCCATACCAAGGATCAGATGATCCGATCAGAAACAGAGACTCGTCTGGAATAGATGGTTCCGACGTAGTAGGATTACTATCAGAGGGAAGATCACATAGAAGCTCAACCAAAACTAAAGACTTGTTTGACCTGGATTTGATGAATTCCAAATAAAATTCCTGCAAAATGATGATCCATTTTGAATATTTCCCCCCCAGAAATTGACGTTATAGGATGTAAGTCATGGGGTTGCAATCCAAAATTATTGTTGTTTTTTGGAGTAGGATATAATGGCGAAATCTTTGGACAACTTGAATAGCTGCCAAGGCAAGCTTTTCTACATACGAGTACTTAACTTCCGTATCATTGAGATTATGACTCAAATAATAGATTGGATGTTCAATTCCATCTTATACTTGGACTAAAACCATAGATATGGTCATCTTAGCCACGACGATATATAGGAAATAATCGTTTTGATAATTCAGAGGATACATTAATGACGCTCGGACAAGATGGTCCTTGACAGCATCAAAAGAAGCTTGTGCAAGTTGGTCCCAAAGGAAGGGAACCCCCTTTTTCAATAATCGAGTAAATCATTTAGCCAAATCAGCATAGTTTGGAACGAACCTTCTCAGGAAGTTAGCCTTTCCTTGAAGTTTCTATATTTGAAGTAAGTTTGAGGGCGCACTGAACCTTCAGTGGGTCTATTTGAATTCCTTCTTTTGAGATGACGAATTCGAGCAAACAACTAGAACCAACACAAAACACACATTTGTGCAGATTGAGGCATATCTTGTAGTGTTGGTAACGTAAGAAAATGGCTCTCAAATGCTTTGGGTGATTAGTCTAATTTCGTGAATGAGTTGGTAAATCATCTAGATATGGTTTAACAATGTGCTTGATGTCGTTGAAAGCATAATCCATTGCTCTCTGAAAATTTTCCCCAGCGTTCTTTAAACCAAATAGAATTTTCCGATATGCGAATGTGCCCCAGGGACAGATGAATGTTGTCTTATGTTGGTCATCTAGGCGGATATTGATTTGATTGTAGCCGGAAAATCCATCCATGAAAGAAAATATTTCGCATCCAACACAATCGTTAATAGTCTGGTCGATAAAGGGTGTAGGATAGTTATCTTTTGGACAAGCATGATTAACATCCCGATAATCGACGCACACTCTAATGGTTCCTTGTTTTTTCATAACAGGAACGATATTGGAAACCCACTTAGTTAGCAGAACAGGGTAAATGAAACCAGCACGCAAAAAAATTTCAACTTTTGTTTTGATGGCAGCAGCTTTCTTCGAATGAATAGGACGAAGCCGTTGACGCACCGGTTTGACATTAGGATACATATTAATAGTGTGTTCAACTATACTAATATGTATGCCTAGAATTTCCTCGTAAGACCAAGTGAATACGTCATGAAATTCACAAAAAAGAGAGTGATATAAATTAAGTTCTGATGGAGAACAAGATACACTAACATGAATATTTTCTACAACGCCGGGTTTGGTCGAAATATCGATAGAAATTGTTTCTTCGATATTTGATAAGTTTCGTTCATAATCGATTGCATTAATTGGAAAAGAATTCGAAAAGAAATTTTGAATGGATGGGTGATATAGTTCACTAAGATTGTTTTCTTCATAATCTGGAAGATGGGAATGATGATGATAATCTTCCCATGGTTCTTTGTCTGACATCATAGCTTCCAAAATATTTTCATCTGTCAAAAATTTTGAGGAAAATGGATCATATTGAGTACCAAAATCTAATGAACGATCAACCCAAACACTCGGCGACGCTGATTTCGGATTTGCCGCCCAAGCCAAATAGATTGATTGTTATGTCAGCTCAATAGGGTTGGGCGGTAAAACATCATCCAATGTAGAAATGTCAGAAACACCCGTACTCTCCCTTAAGCTAGATGGAGTGGAAGAGATCATGTAGCAGGTCTCTATGCTTGCAATTTCTGCTGACGTCATGGGCAGCGATAATGCAAAGGTTCCCATAAGAGTGGAATGCTTTAAGAGTCCTACACCAATGTTTTGGATTTCCAGTTGGGGTAAGTGAACAAACGGAATGCTTCCAGTTACCCGCGAAGCAGAGGCAAAGAAGGATAATTGATTAATGACTGTGATTGTACCTTTATGTGGAAAGGCAATCATTCTAAAGTATGTAGAAACAATGGTAGTCATCGCATATACCCATGGTCTTCCCAATAAAATATTATAGTCAAGGGGTCCGTCAACAACCTCGACATCAATACTTACTATTTTTCCCCCTAATTCAATATGCAGTTTATTGATAATACCACAAGGTTTATATGTTCTTCCATCAAAAGCCTTCAATGTCGTTGATTATTGTGATAATCGTGGCGAGCCAAGTGACTTCCAACAGTTTAGAGACATTATGCACGTAGATTCTCCCTCATCAATAATAGTACGATGAACAAGGTGATTGAGAAAATTTACTTGGATGGAGAATGCCAATTCTTCTGGTAGCTGTGGTACATAGCCCGTATGATTAAAGACGACAAGGTTAGAATCAGTTGGATCAATTCCACCAATGGCTGACAATAAAGCCTGCTTCTGGGAGGGACAATTTTGTAATACCTCAAGAGCAGACATAGCTAAAGGGGATTAAGCCAAACCTTCAACTATATTATAATTTTTTTCAGCTCTTGCTCGAGGATTATATGTCGATTTATGAATTACTCCCTTCGGTGGCTTAATTGTCAATTCAGGAATAACAGTAGGTGGTACTGATTCATTAGATGGATTTATTGTCAAGGTAGTAGGTTGATCAGTTGGACTACCATAGTCTTTATTCCGCATTGACACCAAAATATCTTGTGAAGGTTTTGTAGTGGATAACATTAACACTTTGGAACTAGGAGATGGATCCGTAGCAACCAAATTTAAGTTTGGATTTGGAAATGGGTCTATCAACACAGCTGATGCATTTGAAGTCTTGATGATTTTTGAGACTTCAGCACAGTGAGGAAAATCCCTAACAAAGTGTTCCTCGTTATAGATTATGCATGGATAATGAGGTTTCTGTGGTCATAACGGTTGATCAGATGATCGTTCCTACAGGTTAGAAGTTTGTTTTTTCTTTGATTTCCCCTTTTTCTTACTTCATGTTTGCTTGTCACTTTTGCCTTTGTCAAATGACACGGTATTAATTTCGGAAGTAGGATTAGGATCAGATGTAGTGGTGTTGTGTGTGTTTACAGTTCCTATCAAGCCGTCTCTGGCATGAGAGTCCCTTATTTGAGGTTTTCTATGGTGTTAGAGTCGGTCTTTACATCCCTCCATTAGAGATCATTTCTCTTTTTGCATTTCATTTTCAGGTGTCTCATTCCGCTCATTCATCTGCATTCCATTAGGGGCATGCCATTATCTGACGGAAGGGTATCTTCACTCGTTTCCCTCATGTTTGTACCTGCTGGGTTGGTCGAAATTTATCAAAATTCATTAAAGTTGATTTCAGTCATTTTCAGTCATAGATGGTCTTGTGGTAAAAAAAAAGCGTCATTTAGTTACTAGGTCTAGGGTTTGGTCTTCATAATGTCAAATAATGCCTGCAGGCCATGAGGATGTCCTCAATAAATTTTCGTTTCAAAATTTTCATCATTAACAATGCTCAAGGATGTTTCTTCTTCAAAACTCTGTTTTGAGAAAGAAATTGTCAAATTAATTGTTTGTAATAAATATGTATTTTTAAATTTTTCTGCCATGAAGTACTTCAAATGCAGCCTCTGGTCCTCCTTTTCCGAAGTCCAATGCCACCATCCCTACAAAAAATCAACCAAGAAACCATCATTTCAAGCCAGAAAATCAAAAGGGAAATTTGAAAAACAGAGTTGTATTAAATGTGAAAAAGTGCCGATGCCAAAAATTACAAAATGGGTTTGTGAGAAACAAAAATTGAATCCACCACTATAAGACATTTTCATTTGTTTTGAAACATTCATTTGCATCCAATAATATCGATTGAAGTCGATTTAAGTGGTGAGAGGGCGAATTGTCATTTCGAAAACCAAGACTGTGTTTACAAGTCTGTGCGGCGCATTGGGTAGTAGCGCAGCGCACACAGGCTGCGCGACACATTGGGCGGTTTGCCACAGTGCATTTTTCCTCTAGCACGACGCATCTAGTGAGCGCAGCACACTGGTCTTGTGCGCGGCACATAGAGCCTCCAAGGAAAAATTTCATCACTGCTTCTCAAATCTTCAAAACGATTCAACTCTTTTGATCCAAGTAAGTGTTGTGTGCCCTTGCCATCTGATTTTAACTCATGTTGGGTGCTATTTGGAAGGAGGAATTCAAGAGTTTAATTGATGAAAAGATAACCCTATATTCATATCAAAATCTGACCCTAGGGTTTGAAATTGGGTGTCAAAACTTGTCTTTAATGCCAAAACACTCTCATTTCATTTTCACTTGTGTTGCCCACCACTGTCACATTATTGTCAATATCCTACCCATATTCCCTTATATCCTAAGCTACTCATATTATTCCATTCCCATTTCACTATCCCAAATCCTCTTATTCCCTATACTAATCTCTTTCCCCACATCAATTATAAATCCCCAAATCCCGAAGTCCCCAAAACAATGACTATCCTCACATCCTTAAATTCACTTGACAATCTCCAGTCTACTTTTCCCACTATCCTTGTTTACCACCACCCCTTCACATTTGACACACATTTGGTATTGAAAGACAAACTCTTGTTTTCACCACATATATCAGCATATACTTGTTATACACATTGCAAAGCACCATGTCAGAGACAAATTCATCATATGAGCAGGAATATGAGCAGGATAGTGATTCAACCGCAGAGCTAAATGTACCGAGGAGGTCTCATAAAAGTGGCAGGCACGACAGAGAAGAGCCCACTTCCTTGACTCAATTGAAGGTTTCCCGCTTGCAATGACATGCTTTCAGAAACATTCATGTTTTTCAGTATTGTGAGATGATTTCTCAGATTCAGCATCATCAGGAGTTGGTTTGCTTATTTGTCCTACATTTGTGTGATGGTCATGTAAACCTTGCTGGAGTGAACTTCACCTTAACACCATAAACCATTTCTCAGGCAACCGGGATACCAAACATAGGTGAAGAGTGGAATAAGAGACAGTAGCTGGATAGAGCATATTATGAACCTTACATCAGGCCTGGTTATATGAGACAGCTCAGCAGGGTGTTTCCTTTCAGATTCTTGAAGGAGTCCTATGCACCATTAATGAAGCTCATCATTAGATACTTCAGTTGCGAGGGTAGATTCTCACGCCTTTATGCATACAACATCCGACTGTTGATGCATTTCACGAGAGTGAGACTGATGAATATTCCATACTTCATGTGCCGAAACATAGAGTGGGTGACTACCCTTGTGCAGAAGAAGACTCCAGAGCAGAAACATAATAGCATTTATCATTATGCGCTCATCAAGATGATTGTGGTACATCAGCTTGGATTGCAGGGCATTGCATGGGAGGAGTTCATTTCCTGTGACTTCTTTACAACCCCTCAGCCTCCTCCAGAGATTGTTCACGATGCAGGTGAGCCTTCACATCAGTTTGAGGTTCCTGAGATAGAGCCTATCAGTGTTCCAGTGTGTTTTACCTATCAGAGAGGCACCAAAGCCTTATTTGCAGCAGCACGACGAGTACTATCTCCACCCAGGGTGGAAGGGGTCTCGTTACCTTCGACAGAAGCATGAGTACTATCTCCACATGGCGTGGAAGGGGTCTCGCCTTCTACATCAGCAGAGGTACAGGACAGAGGCAAGAAGCCTATGCAGGATGAGGGCCCCTTAGGAGGCCAAGATACTAATTTTATATTGATCGATGTTGATTCGAGCTCTCCCATCTCAAAGCTGAAAGAAATCATCCAGGAGCATAAAGCTAAGATTGACACACTTACCGAGAAATTACAGAGAGGTCAGTGGGTTATAAATTACTTGGAGCAGCGGAATAAACAATTGGAGGATCAGAACACACTCATGGAGCTGCAGAGAATCTGCGAAGACTGTGAATTGGCCCGAAAGAGACCAGGTGACATGACACCATTTGAGTGAGAGACTTGCCTTACGAGAGTCAACATTCATCTGGAGAAGCTTTTGGCGAAGGCCGATAGGGACAAAGACATGCTCAGACATATGAAGAACCACTATTGGGCCCGCACACATGTTTGCAGAGCTAGGATGAAGATCCTGAAGGCGAGGTTGAGAAGAGCACTGAAACAGCGAAAAAGGCCTGATCCACTCTAAATCTTGGCCGAATCTTCCTTGGCTGAGAATGGGACATGATGGGAGACATTCACTCCAAATTTCAGCAAATTTGGAATAAATTTTGTCATTTTTGAAATTTTGGTTGCAAAACAGGTTTTTCTGCCTAACACGTCGCGCCACTCGACGCGCGCTTACGTTTGAGAGATCCTCTGGAGGAAAAATTTACATTTTTGGATTTTTTATGGTAAATTATGCATGCTCAGGAATGGTTGAGAGATTTCATCAAGTTCTAGGTGGTTTTAAGGGTCAAAAACACTCCAAAAATGACCTTTCTGCCACCTTTTGCACTAGCAGGAACCAGTCTTGGGAGATTGCAGTTTTGGAGGGGCAAATGAACTCCAAATTGAAAACTTCCACTTGGGTTGGATAGAAGATAGATATGGATTTCCAACGAGATATCATGAGCTCAATGTGGACTTCAAGAAGTGCCCCAAAAATAGGCTCAAAGTGGCGAGGCGCATTGAGTTTTCTGGCACAGCGCATAGAGGATTTTGGTCCAATTTTTACTTTTTCAGCTCAAAAATTTGGCCAGTTTGACTAGTTTCACTTCTTGATGTAATTATTGATCTATCTTGATGTAATTTTATGGATATGATGTAAATTTGGCTCATTTTTACTTGTTCTAGAGGATTCATTCACTAAAAGGTGAAAATTAAGTGAATGGATCAGTTTCCTAGCATATAGAGGCAAGTTGTTTGGTTGCCTAGATTTCAGTTCCATGTTTAGAATTGGTTGAAACAGCTCCTAGAAGGATGAGCTCGAACCCTAGAGGCATGGGAAGGGGTTAGGATGGTCTATATATTGTATTTTCTGAGACATTTTCAGGGTTGGACTTTTGGGAATAGTTTGGCACTTCATTGTACATACATTTCTGCATTTTTGGCAAAGGAAAGACCAGGTTTTTGCAGCACTTGTTGGGATCCTTATGGCTCTGAGATTTGATGATGCTTTTCTTCATGTATCTGTAAGTTTCATTAATGCTATATGTATGCCATTTCCCTTCTCTTTGCTTCTGAATTAAACAAATGAGTAACTAAGGTAGAATTCATTAGTTTGCTGGTGCTCTGCCTTAAACTTTTGTTTAGTTTTATATGTTTTCGTCAGTTTGAAGAGGATCCTTGCACCCTCTTGCCCTATTCAGATCCTAAGCAGTCTTTTCCATCCATTCATTGAATCTAAGACATCAAAACCATTGCCTTCCCTACCCCAACTTGAACTCTGCAAGAAATTGGCCTCATCCCCAAGCCCAAAATTGCCTTTCCATTTTTTCCAACAAAAAACCCCTAAAAATCATTCCCAACTCCTTGATTAATATACCTAGCCTAAAATTAGCACTTATTTCAGTCATCTCAAGCCTTATTGATACATTTTTACTGAGATTGACGCGGAGAGAGCCCTCTCATGTTCTGGTAGGGCTAGCTACCAGACTGAGCGTGGTTTGGTGTTACCCTGAATCCCGCCTCCCTTCAGCCTGAGGTGGATTTGGGAAATAACATAGTGGAAACCATACTATGGAAGAAAATGGTTTGCTTGTTGGTGTTATTTGTTTCATAAGTTACAAACGGAGCCTGAAGTTACGCCAGGTAGCTTTTGAAACGATTTTGCTTTGCATTGGCAGAAGTAGATAAACGTTGCTTCAATCAATCTCCGGTTTAGCTTGTGAACGTGACACTTGAATTGTGAAATACCCCAGTATATTACATCGTTCTATAATTTTGGGTGATTGAGTCTAGAATTTGATAGGTTGAAATAGATCGGTTTTGTCCTTTTATTTTTGAATAGATCAACACACTGGCTTCCAGAAGACATACAAGAGATAATCTTGATCCTCATCCGCCTCCAGTGTATGAGAATCCCAATCTGATTTCAAGAATCCTTCGTCGAGAAAGTCTCGTGATCCCTTTGTTTAAATCTCATTCATGCCCGACTGTATTTGAGTTCCTTGAAGATATTGAGTTTGATTAGCAATTCGAGCTGTCGTTGTTTGAAACTAAATCTGAAAGTCCTACTGGTTCTACTGTCATAAATCCCGAGTTTATCAAGTATCTTGAGATTGAACAAGCTAATAGATCCATTGATAGTTACATCTTGAACATCCAAAACTCTATTGTGGCAACGAATATTCCTGATTTTATCGAATCTGTTTCTGAAACTCTTGGTCCATCAGCAGTTACTTTTGATTCAAAAGTTCACGCTGAGCCTTATTTTATTCCTACCATTCCTGTGCAATCCTCTATTTCTGATCAACAATCTGCATTAGTTCCTCCTCCATCTCCACCACATACACCTCGTACATCTACTGCTCCTACTCCACCCGTTTCTCCAAGACAGATAATAAATCCACCAAGAGCCATGGCTGTGAGATTCACACCTCTTATCTTGCCCCAGAACTTGGATCCCATGCCCGTTGATTATCAGAGTAAAATCCCTTTGTTTGATGGTACTCCTCAAAGTGTGCCCGCTCAGCAGCATATTGATAGAATGACAGACTTATTTGATCTCCGTGAAATTGATGAAGAGAATGTTACCATGAGATTGTTTGTGCAAAATTTTGGAGGTGAGGTATGCAAGTGGTTCAGAGCTTTGCAGCCCAGAAGTATTAATACATTAGAAGAGCTTCAGAGACAGTTTCTAGATCGGTGGGAAATGAAGAAAGATCCACTTCAAATCACTTCTGAATATACCAAGATCAAGCGCAATGCTGGTGAGTCCGTACAAGACTATATTATCAGATTTAATGCGGTTTATAATGCAATTCCTGACGATTTGAGGCCTTCTAAGAAGTCATCTTTGTTAAAATTCCCGGATGGTTTTGATCTGGAGATGGCCTATTCTTTACGAGACAGAGATCCGCCCACCTTAGAATATATGCAGAAAATTGCGGTGAGCATGGAGGCAAATTTGAATGACAAGAGAGCTAGATTGAAAGAAGAGAAGAAAGTTGTGATAAAGGAAGAAGCTTCTACATCTACATCAGATCAACTACTTCGTAAAGTGGAAAAAATGTTCGAAAGGTTCACACTTGATAAGCCCGAACTGCAGGTTCGAAATCCCAACTTCCGTGGTCAGCAGCAGCCCCAATTCAGGATTAAACAATGAGAACAGAGAGCACAAGAACCAGCAGTCCAGCAGCAAGTAAAGACACCTCTTCAGCAGAATTTTGTTGGTCAGGATTCAGATGATGAAGATGATGTAGTAGGGGAGGAAAATCATTTCTTTACTCCTGATGATTTGCCCATTTATATCACCGAAGATGAGGAGTATGCAGAAATTTCAGCTGTACAAAGAGATGAGGATTTTATCTTGGCCAATGATGCAGCTCTTGAGGAAGAGTCGGATGAGTATCAGAGAGGTTATATGAATGCCTTGTCAGCCCAGCAGAAGCAATATTCTCTTAGAAACAGAGATGTTCCTGTCAACCCAATCCAAAAGAGAAAGGAAGTTTCAGCACCTAAAAACGATTCACCTGTTGCACAAAAGAAAGCAAAAGAGATAGTTGATCCCGCTACCACCAAGTCATCATCAACAGAAAAATCAAATCAGCCAATTACATCGAGGGAGAAGGTTGAAAAGAAAGATGTTCCAGCCAAAGAGATCGAAAAGACTTCAGCCTTTAGTTTGGAGAATGAGATTTCTAAATTAAAGGTGTCCATTCCCTTGACTGAACTAATGAAGAACAACAATTATAAAGGTCAAGTTTCCAAAATTTTGAATTTCGATCCCATGTCTGATATGGTGAATATTGAAGATGATCAACCTGAACTGATATTTGGACCAGCTTTAGATGGTGAGTCTCCAGATAGCGAAGTGCCTCCTTTTTATATCAGTCTTCGATTGCATGAGTTTGTATTGCATAATGCCATGTTCGATTCCGGTGCTTCCCATAATCTCATGCCGAAGGCAATCATGGAGAAGTTGGGTTTAGACATCACTAGGAAGTACCATGATCTTTATTCATTTGATTCTAGCATAGTGAGATGTATTGGGCTCATTAAAGACTTGGTTGTTAGTTTGGATCAGATTCCCACAAAGAATGTTTTGATGGATGTAGTTGTGGTAGACATTCCTCCCAGGTTTTATATGTTGCTTTCCAGATCTTGGGGAGAAAAATTGAAAGGGACATTACAATTAGATTTCTCCTATGCAACGATTCCCGTGTTTGGCCAAATGAGAAAGTTGTACCGGGAACAAAAGATGAAGTATATGATTACAACTAAGGAGAAACCGGTCAATCATCCGATTAATTATGTACATACATATTTAGAGTCTTTTGTTTTGTTTGCCGATAGTTTCAATGATGTAGATAGTCAGTTAGTTCAAGCAGAAGATATTCCAGAGATTACCGAGAATTTCAGAGATTTTTTGCAGAAAGAAAGGCAACAACCGAAAAGCACGGTTGAGCAATCAGCTAAAGATAGTGGACAGCAAGCAGAAAAAACAGAGCTAGCACAATTTCAGCATTTTGAGGATGATGAAGAGGGTCTATGGACCATGGATTTCGATGGTGCAGTGGGAAATGATGGTGCTGGGATTGGTATCTGGGTACGCAGTCCTTTTTCCGCTCCAAACAAGGTACCGAGCAATGTACGGGTATGTTCTTACAAATTAGCATTCGATTGTTCGAACAATGAGGCTGAGTACGAAGCTCTGATTGCTGGCCTAAAAATTCTTAGAAAGCTGAATGCTAAGAGAATTGCAGTCTATGGCGACTCCGAATTGGTGATTAAGCAAGTAAAGGGTGAATATCAAACGAAGCATCCCCGGATGCGGGCTTACCGTAATGCTGTTCTGGATATTTTGAAGCAGTTTTCAGATTATACTTTGACTTGTATTCCTTGCATTCAAAATGGAATTGTAGATGCACTTGCTAAGGCAGCAAGTAACTTGAAGATCCCAATGAATTCAAGTAATAAGTTCGAAATCCATGTGAAGCACCGTCCTACCGTCCCGGATAATCAAAGATGTTGGCAAGTTTTCCAAGATGATGATGAGATTAATGATTTTCTGCAAAATAAAGGGAAGTTCAAAGATACCTCAATCGATGTAGAATATGATGATGGTGAAGCTGACGTGCAAGTAAATCAAATGGAAGTGTTGCAGCTGAAAGATAACGTTATTCCTAAAGGTTTGATACCTTTAGAAGAGCTCTTCGATCAGGATGATGTGGCCAAGAAACCAACCTTACGGCCGACTGAAAAAGGAGTTGAAGATGTAAATATTGGAACAGCTGAAGACCCCAAGATGGTGAAGTTATCCAAATCATTGCCACCGGAGGTAAAAGCAAAATATGTGAGTTTGTTGTCTTCATTTGCTGATGCTTTCGCTTGGGATTACTCAGATTTAAAGACGTATGACACCAATATAATTCAGCACACTATCCCAATCAAGCCTAATCAGAAGCCTTTCAGACAAAAGCTAAGAAGAATCAATCCGAAGTTGCTGCCATCGATTGAGAAGGAGGTAAATAGGTTGTACAAAGCAGGAATCATTGTTCCCATCAGATTTTCTGATTGGATTTCCAATTTAGTGCCAGTGCGGAAAAAGACAGGTGAGATTCGATTGTGTATTGATTTCCGAAATCTGAACAAGGTGTCATTGAAGGAAAATTATCCATTGCCTAAGATGGATCATATATTGCAGCGAGTAGTTGGAGCATCTCGCATGTCACTACTTGACAGTTATTCTGGATATAACCAAATTTTGGTCCATGAGGACGACCGTGACAAAACAGCGTTCACCACTCCGTGGGGAACTTTCCACTATGCCAAGATGCCATTCGGTTTGAAGAATGCTGGTGCGACTTTCCAGCGGGTGATGGACATGGCTTTTGCGAATGAGAAAGATGTTTTCCTTGTTATATACCTTGATGATTTGACGGTTTTTTCCAATTCAGATGAAGAGCATATGTATCACTTGAAAGTTGTTTTTCAAAAGTGCAGAAAATATGGTGTCTCGCTTAATCCTAAAAAGAGCTTGTTTGCCATGGATGAGGGCAAATTACTTGGTCACATTATTTCAAAAGATGGCATTCGTATTGATCCAGCACGTGTTGAAGCAATTTAGCAAATTGACCCTCCCAGGAACAAGAAGGAGATTCAGTCTTTTAATGGTAAGATGAACTTTTTACGCCGTTTTGTCCCTAACCTTGCTGAACATTTAAGAGAAATAAAAAATATGCTGAAAAAGGACAGCCAAGTGAAGTGGACTGAAGAGGCGGTAAAGTCCTTTAATTTGGTGAAGTTGGCACTATCTTCAGCTCCGGTGTTAATCAGCCCGGATTACACCCAAGATTTTATTTTGTTTTCCTTTGCTTCGGAGCATACCATGGCAGCTGTGTTAATGCAGAAAAGAGATGGGCATGAGAAGCCAATAGCTTTTTTCAGTCGAACTATTAGAGACACAGCCTTGAAGTACAACATCATTGAGAAGCAAGCTCTGGCATTGGTAAAAGCATTAAAGGATTTCCGGGTATACATTTTGCATTCCCATATTTTGGCTTATGTTCCTAATGCTGCCGTGAAAGATGTTTTAGTACAGACTGATCCGGAAGGAAGACGTGGCAAGTGGATTGCAGCTTTGCTGGAATATGATGTGGAAATAAGGCCCACGAAGCTTATCAAGGGACAGGGGCTGGCGAAGCTTATGGATGAATCGAATTTGCACGCATTAGACATAAATCTGATTGCTACTATGTCTGATGAGGATGAGGAGAATTCGCCACTTCAGGTATCGGAAATGTTTGTTGCTTCCCCGTGGTATTCAGATATCGTGTATGTTCTTCAAAATTTGTCATCACCGCTCGGCATGACTAGAAACAAAGGTAGAACTTTGAAACTGAAGGCTGCAAAATTTTGTATTTTGAATTCTGCACTTTATTGGAAAGATCCAGGTGGTGTTTTATTGAATTGTTTGGTGGAGGAAGAAGCGAAGAAGGTAATGGAGGATTTCCATAAAGGAGACTGCGGGGGTCACCTTTTTTGGAAAACAATAGCCAATAAGATTTTGAGAGCGGGATACTATTGGCCGACATTGTTTGCTGATGTGTATAAAATAGTCAAAGGCTGCCATGAGTGCCAGATTTTTGAAGGAAGACAGAAATTACAGCCATTGCCACTCAAGCCTATTGAGGTAAGCGCCCCTTTTCAGCAGTGGGGTTTGGATTTCATTGGGGAGATCCATCCTCCTTCCTCAGGACAGCATAGATGGATTCTAACAGCCACCGATTACTTTACGAAATGGATCGAAGCAGTTCCCACAAGGCAAGCCACCGATTCGGTAATCATTTCTTTCCTTGAAAACAACATTTTGTCTCGTTTTGGTTGCCCGAGTAAATTGATCACTGATAATGCAGCGGCTTTTAAATCAAGAAAGATGATTGAGTTTTGTGCTAAGTATAAAATTATTTTGGGACATTCAACCGCCTATCATCCGCAAGGCAATGGTTTGGCGGAATCTTCCAATAAATCTCTAGTCAACATCATTAAAAAGTTGTTGGACATAAATAAGAAGAGTTGGCATAAGAAGCTGGTAAATGCGCTATGGGCTGATCGGGTGAGTCAAAAGAAGTCCATTGGTATGTCCCCCTTCGAGTTATTTTATGGAGTGGATACAGTCTTTCCTACCTCACTTGCTGTTCCGGTGGTCAAGCTTCTTCAGGAAGCTGGTAGTGAAGAAAGCCATATGCAGAGAAGGATAAATCAGATGATTCATTTGCAGCAAACGAGAGAAGAGGTTTTCCAGAACACATTCAAGTTGCAGGAGAGAATCAAGAAGATCTATGACAGGAAAGCGAAGGCGGATAAATTCCAATTGGAGGAAGTGGTGCTGAAGTGGGATGCTAGGAATGAGGACAAAGGTAAACACGGTAAGTTTGAAAATATCTGGAAAGGTCCATTCAAGATTGCAGCATATCGAGGTCAAAACGCCTTTCTTTTGAAGGAGATGAACGGTGAAGACTGTCCAGGAGGGCCGGTCAATGGTCGGCTGCTCAAGCGGTACCATTTCTAAGATGTTTTCTGTTGATCACATTGTCATTGTACATATCATTTATTTCAATTTCATTGCAAGTGTGCACTGTGGTCTTTTCTTCAGTTTGGGGCCCGAAGTGAAGGCTATAATTTTGAAGAAGGATTTCAGTTTTGGTTTGAGTCTATCTAGTCAGTTTGGTTTCGGTTTCAAAAGTTGAGTCAGTTGAAGTTAAAGTTTCAGTCAAATAAATTCAGTCAACAGTCTTGAGTTGTTTTGTCAAAATAATGGACTCCATAGCCCAATGGACGAAGGCACTGCCTACTCTCCCAAAGATCTGTCGTTCTTGGCACCTCCCAGGAGCTACCATCCACATCCGAGCCAATGTTAGATTCGGTCTTTACATCCCTCCGTCAGAGATCATTTCTTTTATTGCATTTCATTATTAAGTGTCTCATTCTTCTCATTCATCTGCATTCCGTTAGGTGCATGCCATTATCTGATGGAAGGGTCTCTTCACGAGTCTCCCTCATGTTTGTACCTGCAGGGTTTGGTCGAAATTTATCAAAAGTTCATTAAAGTTGATTTCAGTCATTTACAGTCATAGATGGTATTTTGGTCAAAAAAGAGTCATTTCACTTTCTAGGTCTAGGGTTTGGTCTTCAGAAATGTTAAATAATGCCCGCAGGCCATGAGGATGTCTTCAATAAGTTTTCATTTCAAGATTTTCATCGTTAATAATGCTCAAGGATGTTTCTTCTTCAAAACTCTGTTTTGAAGAAGAAATCGTCAAATTTGTTTTTGTAATAAATCTGTATTTTAAAGTTTTTCCGCCATGAAGTACTTCAAATGTAGACTCTAGTCATCCTTTGCCAAAGTTCAATGCCATCATCCCTGCAAAAAATCAACCAAGAAAACATCATTTCAAGCCAAAAAAATCAAAAGGAAATTTGAAAAACAGAGTTATATGAAAAGTGAAGAAATGTCAATTTTGAAAAATTACAAAGTGGGTCTTTACTAAGATAAAATCAAAGCCATGACTTTATATAGATATTTCCATGTTTATCAATGCCATTTGCATTCAAGAGGTCGATTGAAAGCCGACTCAAAGATGTGAGAGGGTGAAACTTGTGATTTTGAAAAACCAAGACTGTGTTCAAGTCTGCGCGGTGCATTGGGTAAGCACGCGACGCATTGGGCGTTTTCACACAGTGTATTTTTCCTTTGGCGCGGCGCATCCATAGGGCGCGGTGCATTGGGCTTGTGCGCGGCTCACAGAGCCTCCAAGGCAAAATTTATCTCCGCTCCATAAAAAATCAAATCGATTCAACTCATTTTTCTCCAAGTAAGTTTGACAAAGCCTGTTCAGTGATTTTAGTCATGTGTGGTGTGGTTTAGAGGCGAAAACATTAGAGTTTTGTTGGTTTAAAAAAAACAAACCCTATATCCATGTTAAAATCTGCTCCTTAGGGTCTGAAATGAAGTGTTGAAGTTTGATTATTGGTGCTAAACGCTCTCCCTCCATTACTCATTTGTGTTCCCATAACTGTCATACTGTTATCATCATCCCTTCTCCTATTCCCGCCGTCCCATATCCCTTATACCCTTTGTTCCCATGTTTTCATCCTCAAACCCTACCACCTTCTATCACTTCCCTTCCTTCATATCATTGATAAAATCCTAATTCCCAAAACATTCAAGGACTGTTTTGACATCCTTGATTTCACTTAACTTAAGTATATCTTGTCATTTCATTTACTCCTATCTATAAAAACTACCCCCATCACTATCACCCATTCCCATATCACTTATAAAGTCTCCAAATCCCGAAATTTCCCAAGCAGTCAAGTGACTGTCCTTCCACTCAAATTTCACTTGACAGTCCCTTATACCCAATGTAATATTTCCTCATAGTCTCTCATTACATATTTGGCACATTTGGTATTGAAAGACAAACTCTTGTTTTCACCACACATATACTTGTTATACACATTGCAAAGCACCATGTCAGAGACAAATTCATCATATGAGCAAGAATATGAGCAGGATAGTGATTCAACCGCAGAGCTAAATGTACTGAGGAGGTCTCATAAAAGTGGCAGGCACGTCAGAGAAGAGCCCACTTCCTTGACTCAATTGAAAGCCTGCCCGCTTGCAATGACATGCTTTCAACAACATTCATGTTTTCAGTATTGTGAGATGATTGTTCAGATTCAGCATCATCAGGAGTTGGTTTGCTTATTTGTCCTACATTTTCGTGATGATCATGTAAACCTTGCTAGAGTGAACTTCACCTTAACACCAGAAACCATTTCTCAAGCAACCGGGATACCAAACATAGGTGAAGAGTGGAATAAGAGACAACAGCTGGATAGAGCATATTATGAACCTTACATCAGGCCTGGTTATATGAGGCAGCTCAGCAGGGTGTTTCCTTTCAGATTCTTGAAGGAGTCCTATGCGCCATTAATGAAGCTCATCATTAGATACTTCAGTTGTGAGGGTAGATTCTCACGCCTTTATGCATACCACATCCGACTGTTGATGCATTTCACGAGAGTGAGACTAATGAATATTCCATACTTCATGTGCCGAAACATAGAGCGGATGACTACCCTTGTGCAGAAGAAGACTCCAGAGCAGCAACATAACAACATCTATCATTATGCGCTCATCAAGATGATTGTGGTACATCAGCTTGGTTTGCAAGGCATTGCATGGGAGGAGTTCATTTCCCGTGACTTCTTTACAGCCCCTCAGCCTCCTCCAGAGATTGTTCACGATGCAGGTGAGCCTTCGCATCAGTTTGAGGTTCCTGAGACAGAGCCTATCAGTGTTCCAGTGTGTGTTACCTATCAGAGAGGTACCAGAGCCTTATTTGCAACAACACGACGATTACTATCTCCACCCAGGGTGGAAGGGGTCTCGTTATCTTCGACAGAAGCGCGAGTACTATCTCCACATTTCGTGGAAGGGGTCTCACCTTCTACATCAGCACAGGTACAGGACAGAGGCAAGAAGCCTATGCAGGATGAGAGCCCCTCAAGAGGCCAAGATACTAATTTAATATTGATCGATGTTGATTCGAGCTCTCCCAGCTCAAAGCTGAAAGAAATCATCCAGGAGCAGAAATCTGGGATCGATACACTTACCAAGAAATTGCAGAGAGATCAATGGGTTATAAATTACTTGGAGCAACGGAATAAACAATTGGAGGATTAGCACACACTCATGGAGCTGCAGAGAATCCGCGAAGACCGTGAATTGGCCCGAAAGAGACCAGGTGACATGACACCATTTGAGCGAGAGACTTGCCTTACGAGAGTCAACATTCATCTGGAGAAGCTCTTGGTGAAGGCCAATAGGGAAAAAGACATGCTCAGACATATGAAGAACCACTATTGGGCCCGCACACACGTTTGTAGAGCTAGGATGAAGATCCTGAAGGCAAGGTTGAGAAGAGCACTGAAACGGCGAAAAAGGCCTGATCCACTCCAAATCTTGGCCGAATATTCCTTGGCTAAGCATGGGACATGATGGGAGACATTCACTCAAAATTTCAGCAAATTTGGAGTAAATTTTGTCATTTTTGAAATTTTGGTTGCAAAACAGATTTTTCTGCCGGACGCGTCACACCACTCGATGCGCGCTTACATTTGAGAGATATTCTGGAGGAAAAATTTACATTTTTGGATTTTTTATGGTAAATTATGCATGCTCAGGAATGGCTGAAATATTTCATCAAGTTCTAAGTGGTTTTAAGGGTCAAAAACACTCCAAAAATGACCTTTCTGCCACCTTTTGCACCAGCAGGAACCAGTCTTGGGAGATTGCAGTTTTGGAAGGGCAAATGAACTCCAAATTGAAAAATTCCACTTGGGTTGGATAGCATACAGAGAGGGCTTTCCACAGAGATATCATGAGCTCAATTTGGAATTCAGGAAGTGCCCCAAAAATAGGCTCAAAGTGGCACGGCGCATTGAGTTTTCTGGCGCGGCGCATAGAGGATTTTGGTCCAATTTTTACTTTTTCAGCTCAGAAATTCGGCCAGTTTGACTAGTTTCACTTCTTGATGTAATTATTGATCTATATTGATTTAATTTTATGGATATGATGTAAATTTGGCTCATTTTTACTTTTTCTAGATGATTCATTCACTAAAAGGTGAAAATTAAAGTGAATGGATCAGTTTCCTAGCATATAGAGGCAAGTTGTTTGGCTGCCTAGATTTTAGTTCCATGTTTAGAATTGGTTGAAACAACTCCTAGAAGGATGAGATCGACCCCTAGAGGCATGGGAAGGGGTTAGGATGGTCTATATATTTTATTTTCTAAGACATTTTTAGGGTTGGACTCTTGGGAATAATTTGGCACCTCATTGTATATTCATCTCAGCATTTTTGGCAAAGGAAAGACTAGAGTTTTGCAGCACTTGTTGGGATCCTTGTGGCTCTGAGTTTTGATGATGTTTTTCTCCATGTAATTGTAAGTTCATTAATGTTTTATGTATGCCATTTCCCTTCTCTTTGCTTCTGAATTAAACAAATGAGTAACTAAGGTAGAATTCATTAGTTTGTTGGTGCTCTGCCTTAAAATTTTGTTTAGTTTTATATGTTTTCGTCAGTTTGAAGAGGATCCTTGCACCCTCTTGCCCTCTTCAGCTCCTCAGCAGTATTTTCCATCCATTCATTGAATCTAAGACATCAAATTCATTGCCTTCCCTGCCCCAACTTGAACTCTGCAAGAATTTGGCCTCATCCCCAAGCCCAAAACTGCCTTTTCCTTTTTCCAACAAAAACCCCTAAAAATCATTCCAAACTCCTTAATTAATATACCTAGCCTAAAATTAGCACTCATTTCAGTCATCTCAAGGCCTATTGATACATTTTTACTGAGATTGACCCGGAGAGAGTTCTTCCTATTCCTCGTTGGGTAGGGCTAGCTACCGGACCGAAAGGTTGGTGGTACATCAATCCCGCCTTCCTTTCACTCTCGAGGTGGATTTAAAGGCAGGTCGATTACGAGGTATCCACTTGATTAGCACGACCAACAGTAGTAGCCAAGCATAATAAAAATGCTTTCCATCTTCTTATTCCTCGCAAATGTTTTCCAAAAATTTATTTCAAAGGTACTTCCCCCCTTTCATGAACGACACAACCATATTAATTAGACACGGGGGTACCTCTGTTGCATGACACTTATTGATAATTTTGCAGGCAAGGATCGAGGTGGTAATTTTAACTGTCAGGGAATTGACATCTGCAATGAAAAAGCCTCTGGCATTCTTTTCCACACCATAAGTCTTCTTAACTTCATTGGCAACCTTTTTCTGCAGTCCCTTCCAGCCAAAGGTCACCCCTAAATCCTCCCCTTGGTAAGGAAACTTGGTGATCTGATGAATTACCATGTCATTGATTGGAATGGGCTCTCCTAGCCATGAAAAATTATCATGCACTAGGGCGAGCATCTGGCACAGAAAAATATCATTAATTATGTTGTGCCCAAAGTGCGGGATGTTTAGAAGGTTCAACAACCCAGATTCTTTCAGTGCCAACACCCATGTATTTCGTTAAAACTTGATGACTCCTCCACCATAGGGTACCTACTCCAAATAATTCGATGGTGCAAGTTCAAGGAACTTCATGCAGTCAAGCAGGTCTTAGTATTCCAACTTTAGTAAAGTCACTTTTGCGAACATGTTCCATTCAAATGGCACATTCTCTGAGAGCAGCGAAATGTTGAGATGGGAATTTACCTTATTGATGTCCCTCGAGACTTCCAAAAATGGCTTGTGCGATGCCATGTACTTGAGTAGCGGTGACATTAGGTCTATTTCTTCGACAATATCTTCCTTGATTATCACTCATGGTTCTTCAGCCACTAGTCTCTTATTTTTTTTAGATGGGGTCGACTTAGGCTTCAAATTCTTCTTCCATAGAGACTTTCGAGTCTCTGAGGTCTTCCCTTTCTTCATCTTCTGAGGTAAAGGTTTCAACACATGTGTTTCTTCAGTAGGCGCCACAGAGACGGTAGGCTCTATACAGTCATACTTGGATGGATTAAATGTCCTAATCCTCTTTGGCACAACGTCTTGAAAAAGGTTTCTGAGAGCTCAAACATAAACTCAAATAATCACACTCAAGGCAATGGACCCAAATATCCTCGAAAGAAAAGGGAAATAATGCAATCCTTCGTGCCATATTTATAGTGATGACGCGGCCTAAACAACCTGATGTACGTTGAAAAATCCTCATAAATTCTAAAAAAACTCCAAATATTGCATAATCTCATCCATAAATGCAGGTTAGCCGCGCCTCCAAATGATAATAAAGTTGTCTTATCCAAACTAGTTGTTCCAGTGGCTAGTTTTTGACCCAGATACAACTATTTCAACCTCCTGGCGTAGCCTCTATGCGGCTCTCGCAGAGAACTTTTCTTTCTCAATTTTTGTCACACATGCATACTTCTCTAATTCTTGACATACCTTTTTATGTTCAATCTCCCTCTCACAACTATTTGGGCCACTAAGACACATCTTTGGTCATACATTCATTTGGCATGTGCATGGATGGGATCATCCCTATATGGTTTCAACTGAATTCCATTCATGTATCTAGGCATAACTTTGACACTTAAGGTAGCCAGATGTACCACACCACGTTCCGTGATCTCCTGGAAAATATATCGTTCAAGCCAATGGATTTTCAACTTTCCCAAGTGGCGCAAATACTTGTTTTCATATAGCAAAACCAAATCAACCTCCATGAAAATTTTCTGCCTGATGCGCCTGTAATGCCAAGCCTTTTCGTGTGCCTTTTGCACATGCTGATGGAAGCCATAAATGAATCTTTCCTCCTCCATCGCAACTATTTGTGACACTCGATCTTCCATAATACATTTATCAACCATGTTGTTACAGCTACAATGCATAGACTAGGGAAAATATACTCTGTCCGCATAAAATCTTCTTGTCCTTACACCAACCTAAAAGGGTTCTTTCATTTCAATTTCTCACCTGTAGTTCTATATTCGCACAAAACCGTACATACATGCACATCCCAACCATTTTGATTAATGTTGCAGTCTCCAAAATCTTGTTAAGGTCTTCTACCATACCATTTTATTATGGATGATACAGTGTACTCTTCTGATGGTTCATCTTAAACTCCATTATTAAACCTTGAATGGTCTCATTCAAAAAATGTGTAGCTTGGTTGCTCATCAAAATATTAGGACACCCAAACCTTGTCAGGATATTCTCAAAAATGGAGTGTGCAGCATTTTCTGCACTGCAATCCTTAATAGACTTAGCCTCTTCCCATATGGTTAAATAATTTATCGCAGTGATGATATAACACACACCATTTCTTCCCAGGAGGGTTTATCGGTCGTACAAAGTAAATGGCCCATTTATCAAAATTCTACAACGTAACTTGTGGTTGTAGTGTCATTCATCTCTATGTGAGTTTTTCCCCATTCTCTGTAACACATCACAAGTGCGATAATACTCTTTTGCATCATTGTGCATCGTATTCCACCACAAAACAGCCCTCAAAATATTATGCGTAGTTGGTTTACCTACATATTGACCTCCTATAACCCCTACATGTGGGTCTACTAGTATGCTCTGCCTTTCAAACTCTGGCACATTTTTCCTCAATACCCGATCAACTCCCATCTTATACAACTAGCCAATAGTTAATGTAAATTTTGTTTCAGGAAAAACCATTTCTTTATTCTACTTAACTGTATACACCCTAGGCGTGCTTCTAGTGGTCAAGAAGTGGATAATCTCAGTGAAGTGGTCATCAAATAATTTAATGGAAAATAGTTGTGCATCTTATAATCCGTCCTCCAAACTAGTTGGCCCATCTCCACTTTCAATGTGTGACAAATGGTCTTGCCCGCATTCAATTTCCCTTGCTTTACAATCACCTCAAAATCATATTCTTGAAACAATAGTAGCCATCTACAAATATTGCCCCCCCAACATAGGCTTGTTGACCAAGTACTTCAAAGTAGAGTGATTATTCAACATCTTAAAATGACCTCCCAGAAAATAGTGATGAAACTTCTGTAGTGCATAGACCATAACTAACCCTTCTCTCTCTGTTGTCAAGTAATTGTGCTCAACACTTGACAATTTTCTGCTCGTAAATGCAATTGTGTGATCAATATCTCCATCTCCTTGCTGCATGAGTGAAACTCCTAAAATGATACACGAAGAATCCATGCACACATGGAATTCCTCTCTCCACTCTGCAAATATGAGTATATACGCAATTACTATTTTCTCCTTAAGAAACACTAAATAGTTATCGCAATCATCATCCTAGAAAAAAGAGGCGTCTGCCTTCAACACCTTCTCATTGATGCAAGAATCAACACATAGCCTTCAAGGGGATTTTGTTGGAGTGGGGCCCATGAGGGTGATTTGGCAGATGGTGAGTAGAGGAAGTCGAATGAGTTGACAGAGTGATGGTGGTTTAGGGAAATGTCATGGCATGCAGGTATTGTTGGATGGGTAGGCGCTCAACCGAGAAGAATTTTTGGAGGGGCAGGGGGGGTGGTGAAAAATTTGTGAGACTGCCACATTAGGCTATGGGTCTGCCCATTTCAAACCCCCGTGAGTGAAACAAAATGGGGGGGCGGGGGGGAGAATTTCTCCCTCGTCGTTGATCCAGGCGGGGGTAATCTCGACCATTCATATTTATCCAAACTTTGAACTTTGCATTATATTTCATGATCCTTTCCTTTAATACACGAGCTTAAAATCATCTTTAAGAATAAATTAATGCTAACTAACACTAACTGATATTAAACCCTAATTTAAATTTAAAATACACTTGTCAACCTATTCATGCTTCATTTGGAGTGGTAGAGTATTTCTGTCTACTTTTTCTATCTGTTAATCACGATTAGATAATGTGATTTAACGTATTCACTAATCCTAATCTATTTTACATGTAGTATAGTCATGATTAAATAGTGTGACTAGGTTATCTAATCTACCTATCATGTTTGGAATGTGGCGTTTGAGCTAGCAACGCATTTATTAGAGATGTCTAATTATAAACTAATGCATTTTATTTCGTAAGTGGAATTTATGCTTGCTCACTTTTACATATTTACACATTATTTTTGGGGTTTCTTAATATATATTTTTTTCGTTATTCTTATTCTATGTTTTTCTTTTTATCATATATATATATATATATATATATATATATATATATATATAGAGAGAGAGAGAGAGAGAGAGAGAGAGAGAGAGAGAGAGAGAGAGTTATCAATCATTTTCAAAATAAAATATTATTTACAATTTGATCAAATGAAAGAGAATACCTAAGGACCAATGGAACCTATGAATCATAGGACCCTAAGAGTAGCTCCAAATATGGATGACATCCTCCTGGTGATGTGTTAAGAACACCATAGACCAGTAGCCTTCATCCAATGGGCCAATTTTTTATTCCAATTGAACTGTCACATTTGTAAAATATTCATACCTAGGGTAATACATCATCATAAGCTTAGGGCCTTCTCTATAGACTTCAATCTCTAGTGAAAATCACCTGCACTCTTGTAGTATAAAAAAAATGATACTATACACTATGAATGAATTTCTCTAATTGTGCAGGAAATAATGTGTTGACGTCTACCATTTACAGGTCCACCTCGCAATTCACCTCCATTTAGATTTGTTAATAGGAATGCATTGTGGCCCTTGAAGGCTTCAACCTTGAAAGGCCCTTTCCATAAGTTGAAAAATTTACCATGATTTCCCTTATCCTCATTTATGGAATCCCATTTCAAAACAAGGTAATTGATTTGAAATTCATCTTCTTTAGTCCTTATATCATAAATCCTTTTGATCTTTTCTTGAATTATTTGACTTTTAATATAGACTTCCTCCCTTTATTGTTGTAACTGAATAGCCTGGTTTATTCTTCTCTACATGTCGTTGGTCTTCACTTGTGTTTCCTGCAAAATTTTGAGTATTGGAATTCCAAAATAAAGTGGGAAAATTGAATCTTTTCCATACACTATCTGAAATGGTGACATTCCAATGGACTTCTTTGTAGTAACTCGGTAAGCCCGTAGTGCATTGATTATTTTTATGTGCCATGACTTCTTATTCTCCAGTAGTAACTTTTTAATAATATTCACCAAAATCTTGTTAGAGGACTCAACTAGCACACTACTCTAAGGGTAATAAGTAGTAGAGTGACCAAATTTTATTTAATATTAGTTACAAAAATCTATCATTTTCTTCAAATTGAAAGCAAAAAAATCCTTAGTTATAATTTTATTGGGGCAGCCAAACCTAGAGAGTATATTTCCTTCCATAAATTGAATGATAACACAATCTGTGGCTTGTCTAGTGTGTATGGCTTCTATCCATTCAATAAAATAGTTTTTTGTTGTCAAAATCCATTTGTGTTGTCTTGGGGAACTAGGGTCTATTTCACCAATGAATTCTATTAAACCCAATTGCTAAAAAGGGAATTCTACTGAAATTGGTTTTAAGGGTAGAGGCAGAAGCTTTCTTTTACCTTCAAATATCTGGCATTGATGAAAATAGGTGACCTTTTTATGCACATCCTAGAACAAAGTTGTTGAGTAAAAACTAGCTCTAAGGATTTTTTTTGCTATTGATTTCTAGTATAGATGGCCACCACAGTCTCCTTGATGGAATTCCTCCACGAACCTTTCTTATTCATCTTTCAGAAGAAAAAAAAATTTAGAGATACCCATCCAGTATCTTTCCAATATAAATTGTTATCAAGAATACAAATTCTCTTGGATTTCCTTTTAAGGAATCTTCCCTTGGTTTTTGTTAAATAGGAGGAGAATATAAGTTATGTAAGACAAAAATTATGTCTACATACCATGGTCATGTGTTGAGGGAATTTGATATTGGTGGAGTTTCCTTCTCTTCCCGCTCATCCAATTTTGAAAAGAAACTGATATCCAACACTTTACAATTAGATTCTACCATGAGTTTTTCTAACCCTTTTCCTTTAATAAGCTTTGTTGGTCTAATTTAATTTTCATATTCTAGAATGACAGCAATCCAATTTCACCTTCTACCTTTTGGATCTATTTGAGTTAGAATGTCTTTAGCCACTGCACTTGGGACACAAGAAATTATGTCTGAATGTATAATGTCAACCCAAAAATCCTTCAATTCTTTAACCAATGAAAATTATTTTTTTTCCATGATATTGTACTTCAGTGATGCATATCTCAATGTTCTGCTGAAAAATAAAATTGGATTCTCATGACCTTCAGTATTCTTCTGCAAAAAAACAACTGGTATTGTATCATAAGATGCAAAAGAAAATATTGTGAAATCTTTTGTAAAATTGGGACTTATCAAAATTGGTGCAGTTGTTAACTCCTTCTTAACTTTAGCGAAGGAATTCTTTTTGTCATTTTGCCATTTTATTTCAGTATCTTTCTTTAAAATATCAGTGATTGCTTTTAATATTTAAACCAAATTTGATATAAATATCTGAAGGAATTTTTGCTTTCCAATAAAGGATTGGAATTATTTTTTATTCCTAGGGGGATACATTTTCAATAATTCTTCTACTGTGCTAGAGTCGATTCTTATGCCATACTTGGAGATAATGTGTCCTAGCAGTTTACCTTCTTCTAAACCAAACGATGTTTTCTTAGATTGAGAGAGACACCACACTTTTTGCATTTTTCAAAAACTCTCATTAAGTTAAGAAAATGTTCCTCGTATGTCTTTGAAAATACAATGATATAATGTAGATAAATGACTATAAACCTACCTATTTCATCTGCAAAGGAAAGATCGATTACTCATTGGGATGTAGATCCAAAATTCATTAGAATGAAAGGTATTTTGACATACATTAAAGTGCCAAAGGTGTCGTGAAATTTGTTTTCTCTTGGTCCTGTGGATGTACTAGAACCTGATTCTAAACACAAAACCCATCTAACAAGGAAACTCTCCTAGATCCAACAAATTTCTATAGGATATGGTCCATATTGGGAAAAGGATAATTTTCTTTTAGGGAAGCTTTGTTAAGGTCTCTAAAATCAACACTCAATTTAATTTCCATTTTATTTTTCATAATAGGGACTAAGTTTGATACCCAGTTATAATATCTCAATGGTACATTAATTTTTGCATGATACAAATTTTTAAATTCTTTTTCAACTAGGGGTAAGAGCATGGGATTGATTATTTTAAGCTACTATTTGAAAGGTTTGTGTTCTTCCTTGATAGAAATTTTATGTTGTATAATGCTAGTTCCATAAGACTTTAGATCCTCATAACTCCAGGAAAATACATGTATAAATTCTTTGAAAAGATCTAAGTACTTCTGTTTTTTTGTAGAAGGTAAATATTTATATAATTTAACTATCTTGGGCTCTTCCTTAGTTCCTATATTATAATCTTCCACTTCAGCTCCAGTAGGTTAAATTTTAGGTTTCTTAGCCACATCATTAAAATAAAATAATTCTTCTAAGGGGACTAAACCTATAGGAAAATAATTATCTTTTAACAGAAAAATGTCTAACTCCTCTTGATCTTTATCCAATTCATTCAACTTTTCATTGTTTACAATTTTTTCTACCTTCTTATCTACATCACAATATACAACTATATTGGCACAATCGAATTCATCCTTTGACTGAAAAAAAAATTGAATTTGTTCATCATCTCCGAAGACTAGCCAGTATCTAATCTTATTTGGGATGGTTGTCCTATTTTTCACTTCAATTATGTACTTGTGACTTGCATCCAAAATAGTTGAGACTTCCTTTCTCCAAACAAGTCCCAACATTAGGACTTAGATTTGTGAAGTACTTATACAAAATTATTACATAATATCTTGATTATATAGATCAATATTGAATCCTAAAATATCTAAAAACTATTTACAAAAATAGAACTAGAATTTAGGAATTGGAACTGGAGGTGATGGCCCTATTTGTGAGCATGAATGTTGAGGACTCAACCTCCAAATCTATTGTGGTGTTTTTTCTTATATTCTGAGATGGAAACATTTATATGAGTAACTCACACAATTTTTCCCATCCATATTTGGTTGGGATAGAGAATTTGAATAATTTTATATATGCCTCATTAACCTCTGTGTATTTCTGAAAAGTGGGCTTCATGATGAAAATATATCTCAGCTCATGACTTATGAACAAGTCATAATCAATGGCTTCAATAAATTATTTCCCTGTAATGTGCACCTCTATACCTCCAAATCTGGATGAGTCTTGCGAAATATTATTTATATTTTCTTCGTAGTCATTCAAAATTATCAATCCGTCTTCTATATTCATAAGCCTTAGCAATCCATTCCTATTCAGCACCTGCATCCTATTGTGATATATATGAATCCCGATATCAAGATTTTGGCACATGTTCTCAAGTTGCAGCATGAGGTTTCTTTTGGTTTTAACCATCTTTAATTCGAGTATAATATTTGTCCTATCTTCAATCACCAATTGCTCTATTTCCTCTCATTTTTTGAAATTTAAGAGCTTAATGATGGTTGTATCTTCCCTAGGCTTCTGTCTCAAATCTGTATTGATTTGTTTAAGTTCCTATACTAATATTTGTATCAACTCCTGTTGCTAAAACACAATCTGAATGGAAGGCCATGTCTGTGTGATGGATTCATTAATCTATGTCCATATATTTTCTCTGGCTTGAGCAAGAGTATGGTCCATTAATAATTCACTCTGCAACTTCTCAACTCTTAATTTTATTTGATGGCTTTTTTTGTAATTTAGACACATAATAAGTATCAATTTTTAGAATTTTTTATGAAAATACCTTTAGCTAACCCCTTCATATGGAAATTTCCTACTTTTGAAGGTTTATATTATCCATGGGTTTTATTAATTCATTTGTAGGATCAGTTTTCTATGTTGGTTCCGAAGTCGAAGTAGATGGAGCTAGATTTGTGGCCACTACTATTGGAATAAATGTAAGAGGGACTATGGCCAATTGTGTTGGCTTCTCTTTTTCTTTGAGTAGTTCCTCTAACACCTCCTTCATATCTCTAATATGTCTATTCAGTTAAATGATTATTTTGAAAATGCCTTCTTTGTGTTTCTCCATCTCTCCAACCTCCTTAGCTTGTGGGTCATCTGTGGTAGGAAATTTTAGCTGCATCCTTAATGCCTCTATATCATCATTTTTTTTCTTTAATATCTCTATTGTTGCATTCACCTCATTTATATTGTATCTCAATTTGATTACTAAGTCCTCCAGTTACTTAATTTTGGTATATTTGGCCAAGAATGAAATCCATTACAAATTATTTGTGTTTGTGTGCTATTTATTGATCTCTGCAATCTAGATGATGACATAGCAACATTAGTGAATGAATAATACATCATTTCACTAGACTATTTTTGAATTTCCATTTGGTCAATGGGATGGATTTCCTATGCATCAAATGAAATTCATGCTCTTCATAAGCTGCTGGCGTCCTTGGGGTTGGTACTTTGGCATCAAGAATGCTATTTTCATTTTTCCCTTCTCAGTATCAAAGTTTGAAATCATCCTACATTTTGATGGTGCTATTTGATTCCAGAATTGTGTATATGTGTAGGCTTTCAACATCTCATTCCTTTGCTTGATTTCCTTGTACTTTGCAAAGATGCTGGGCTCAGCAGTATCTTGAGCCAAACCAGTTGACTGTGAAGTTTCTGGAGGATATTTTTTGGTTGAAGAAGAAGGGGAGTCGGTGATGATATCATCCTCCCTCGGAGACACATGAGTGCATGTTATCACAATTTTTTCTTATAATTTGTTTCCTAGATAAAACAGTGGTGCAAACTTTTTCTTTTGTTTCTTCTTATAGATTAAGAATTCCTTATCTCCACTTTCTCTGATTGGGGATTATTCTCTTATCCTTTTCTCCTACTTCTCCTAAGTTGTAGGAGTCTGAGAGGTTGTTGTTTGGTTAATATAATACTCTATTTCTCACCGAGGAGTTTGTGTGTAGAGATTTTTCTTCTACTCCACCCTAGGCTTTGAAATAAAACCAAAAGTGTCATAGGACCATGTGAATCTTAGTTTGATATTCATTTGTTTCGGTAGCAAATCAACTTCTCTAACAATAGTTCTAGCATTGTAGAAAAAGGGTCCAACCTGTGCTTTAATATTTAAAAGTACCTTCTTCTTGGTAGCCACAAAATACGCGTTATCCATGTGGATCATTTATCTGATGTACTCTAATGAGAAAATCCTCATAGGTAAAAAAATTTCCAGCATATAGGGTGGAAATTCACACCCATAGACCCTGATCTCTGTATAATTTTGGTATAAATTCTAGTCACCTATATTTACTTGATCAATTAGATGAAATTTTTTCTCAACATATGCCCCTCTCCTAGGCTCCAAGTCACTATTTAGGAGGAAAAACAATGTATACAAGAAATTTTCAACATATTCTGTGAAGGAAAATTATGTGGAGTTTTTTCTAACCAAGGGTTTCTAATTTATTATTAATTTAGCTTCACCCTTCTCATCCATCTTTTGTAGAGTGAAAGAAAACTCATATTCTTAATTGTAGATGAATACATACGCTAAAACTGAAAAATACCTAAAGCCTCCCTCTGTAGAAAACTTACTCATCTAATCATGCATGGAATCTATAAAAAAATTATTGTAATTAAAAACTATAGGCTTCTCTTAAATGGAAGAAATTGAGACGAAGCCAACAATGGCTTCATTAACCCATTGTTCTGAGTGCTAAATGAGGAGATATTAAATAATGGTAATAATTTTCTTGGTTACTTCTGGAAACATGGAAAAGGCATATGGAGGGTTTGTTTTAGGTATTTCGGCATCTTCAAGGAGAAATATCCCAAAGATCTTAGCTCTCTATGGGAAGGTCAAGTTTTTATACATCTTTGTGAGATAGTCTATAGATAATGACTTGGAGGACTCTGGATTATTTGCTTACAACACCTGTGAGATAGCTTTAGCTGTAATGGTGAGGATAGCTTCACCTCTACAGATTACTATTGTTGTTTGGGATGGCACATAACTACTTTGACACCATGATATGAGTTCAGGAAATTGATAAGTTTAGGGAAACATGAAGTGTGGGAGGGAAGAATCCCATATGCCCAGTTCATCTTGCTGGTCTAACAATTTTTTTTTTAACAAACTATGAAGTTCACACAAGTCCAATTCCGATTTCATATATGGAATACCGTACTTGTTAGTATCAGTATTTGAATCCTTCCAACAATGATCAAATTAACTTTTTCATATCATTTAGGGGTCTGATTTTGAAATTTTTATGATTCCATTAGGTCATGCAAAAATTTGGTCACTTGGTGCAGATTTAAATCAAGTTTCACTCTTTTCAAAAACAAATATCACTTGCTAGTTCATTTCATCACTATGTTCAGTATCCATTATTCATGAGTTTTTATCACCTTTTTAATCATGTCATCATGAAGTCTAGTCAGTCAAGGTGTCCATTAGGCCTTATGGTTTTCAAGGTCCATTAAAACATCATTTCCATTGCATAAAATAGGAGCAAGTAAAAGGGTCATGAATAAATTCACTTTACCATGTAAAGTTGAAATGTAATATGTAATTTTTATTCTATTATATAATTTTAAGTTTTCTAAATATGTAATAAGTTCATGGTTCTAATATAGATTCCAACTCAAAGTTCCATCTGCCAAGAAATCTTAAATTTCCAAATTCTAAGTGTTCTCAAATCTATCAAATTATCAAACTCCAAAGATCAAAAGAAAAAGTGAAAGGTAAAGATTCCAATGTTTAAAGTGAATGTGAAGAAGAGAAGTGGGTCCCAAAAGAAAATTCATTCAAATCACCAAGCATAAATCCCATAAAAATGAAACTATATCACTCATTTTCTCTCTGAAACATCAAGCTCCCAATCCCTCAGCTCAAAAATCAAGTTTGGAGAGTCAAAAAACAAGTTTTTGAGCGGCGCTGCGCTCCTAGAGGCAAGGCGCTACACTCCTGCCCAGTTTCACTCCAAGCTTCCAAAAATTTGTGCAAGTGGTCCAAAGCATCATAAAAGGGTTGATACACCTCCTAGGAAGTAAAATTAACCTTTTTATGCCCTCACATTTCCCAATTGCAAATTTAAAGTCTTAAACTTCTTATTTAAATTTGAAATTTTTCACGCTAGAAAACCCTAGTTTCACACTCACATCCATAAATTTATTCCATAGGCCTCACATTCCCTTCCCCATATCACAATAACCCCTATGATTATTCCTACATCACTAAACCCCTATCCCCAAATTTAATTTCCCAAAACTCTAGCTTGTAGGCTACTAGTTCCTAGGTAGCTCTATTATCATACATGTAATAAAATTATAAATCACATTCCCCTATGTGTTTTGATCCCATATCACTACACTAAGTTCCCTAACCCCCTTTTCTATTTCCCCAATTTTTCCTACTCCCATCCCCACTCCCTAAACCTATTTTCCACTCTCCTTTCTGTTCCCTAGGGCTCCTAAACTAAAACACACCATGGAGGAGGAAGATAGAGATTTCATGGAGGAGGAAGAGGACAGAGAGGAAAGAATACCTCACAAGGGAGGAAGGATTTTGAGGCTTAATCCTACTAACACTAGAGAATTGATGGCCTCACCCATTATAGTCAGTTTTTTAAAATATGTTGGATGCTTTGATTTTTGTGAAATGGTCCAAAGAGTTCAACACCACCCTGTTTTGAGCAAAATTTTCATCGCAAACCTTCAAGACAATCAAGTGACCATTGTAGGTGTAACCTTCACCATATCCACAACCATCATTTTTTCCTCCACAGGGATACCTAATGTGGGTGAGAAGTGGTTTAAAGCCGAATACCTGGATGACCAGTATTATTAACCATTCATCAAGCCACGGTACAAAAATGAGGGAAAGAGAGTCTTCCCTTTCAGTTACCTTCTTTATAGGTATGCCCCCCATGATGAAAATCATCATGAAGTACTTATCTCATGATGGAAGGTTCTCCAGAATCTACACGTATCATATCAGATTACTTATGCACTTCACAAGATTCAAGTTGCTCAACATTCCATACTACTTGTTCAGGAGCATGGAAAAAATGGCCTACATAGTACAGAGGAGAGAATATGATCAGAAAATGAATACTCTTCCATCACTCTTTGATCAAAATTATTGTACTCCATCATATAAACCATTTGAAAAATTCATGGGAGAGTTTCATTGCCAATGATGTTTTCACTACTCCACAAGCTCAGCATGTTGAAAATATGCCTCCTCCACCTTGGCCCACTACATCTATTCCTCCATTATCTCAGCCTAATGGACCCATCTCATTGCCATCATCAATATTCCAGAGTAAAATTGGGTCATCCAACATAGTTGTGGTAAAAGAGCCTAAAAATACCAAAGAGGCTTAAAAGGACAATCAGGTGAAGACCTATCACAGGGGACCTAGGCAGGTGTTTTCTCCATATATTGTGGAAGAGGCCTTGCCTTATTAATTAGAAATGTAGGTACACCAGGATAAGCATCATAAAGAGGCATTTTTTCATGAGAAATTCATGCAAGAGGATGAAAACCTCCATGATGAGGAAATAGAGTTTTACCTAGTTTACTTTAATCAGCAATATGATCATGAAGCCTCAATCTTGATTATCAAAGAGAAGGATGCAAAAATTATGTAATTACAAACTAATTCGGATAGAGCTCAATATGTCATTTCATCTCATAATTAGGAGAATAAGTAGCTGAAAGATCAGCAAGTACTTATGGAGCTAGAGCTACTCAAAGCAAAAAGAGGTAAGGCCATGATTTCACTTGATGATCTTGATCATGATGAAATTCAAACTAGTAGAACAAGACCTAAGAAAAGAGGCCTTAAGAGAGATCTACAACAACAAAAACTTGAGGATGAAAAACTCACTTTTGAGGAGAGGACTACCAAAGAGGTTGAAGATGATATAGAAATATGGCTACATAGAATAAACATCCACCATGAGAAACTCCTACACAAGACAAACAAAGATAACAATATGCTCAAAAACATGTCTAACATGTCTATTACAAGAAATAAGATCTGTAGGATTAAACTCAAGCAATTGGAGGAAAAACATAAGCAAACCCTAGCCAAGAAAAAGGAAGGAGATAATCTTTGATATGAAACGAGCTCAAAAAATATAAGAAAAGAGAGATCAAAGCCTTAGAAATCAACCACTTCGAGGGGGAAACCTCCAATAGATTACATAAATGAAATATACTTAGATGATACAAATGACCAAAGCCTCCTTCTTTATATAGGAGTCCATTGGGTGAAAATATAATCCTAGCCAACCTAACAATAATAATGTAAGGGCACAATAATAACAATATTGGGGTTACAGGGGTACAACAATAACAATAAGGGGGTTACACTAACAACCATAAGGGACTATACTAGTAATATAGTGACTTAACATGCCCCTCTCCTTCAAACAATTATTGTCCTCAACGCTTGGGTAGATCCGGATGCTTCTGTATAAAATTCTCATCCTCCCATGTAGAATCTTTCATGGGTAAGTTCTTCCATTTGATGAGATACTGTGAAATTGATCGATTTTGTAGTTATCGAGTTCTTGTTTCCGTGACTGCTTGAGGTTCCAATATGATTTTTCCTTCCTCATCAAGTTCTTGAAATATTGTTTGAAATGGAAGCTTGTCCCTTATAACCTTCTTTAAGCATGAAACATGGAAAAGTGGATGCACTCGCGAAGAAGAAGGAAGCTGGAATTTGTATGCCATAGTACCAATATTTTGCAACACCTTCTAAGGACCATAGTACTTTGGAAATAATTTATTATCATTCTGAGCTTGATTGAGAGCATTAATTTTTATGGTTATAGCCATAAAAATACCCAGTCTCCTACATCAAAATTTCTCTCGCTGCAATGTCGATCTGCCTATTGTTTCATTCGATTTTGTGCCAAATTTAGGTTATCCTTTAAGAGTTGGTGAACTTCTTGTTGATGGTCGATGTGATCTTCCACTACTTTAACCTTAGAATTTTCTCTTAAATAAAATGTGATGGATAGTGGATGATATCTATAAATTTCCATAAATAGGGTCATTTTTGATATAGTATGGAAGGAAGTGTTATACCACAATTCAGAAAGAGTTAACCACTTGATCCATTATGTTTGATCATTAGATACAAAACAATGAAGACATCCTTCCAAACATTAATTCACTATCTCAGTTTTACCATCGGATTGAGGATGATAAGATGAGCTATGAGCTATTTGAGTACCCAAACAAGAAAATAATTTTGTCCAAAAATTTCCAGTAAAAACTGGATCTCTATCACTTACAATAATCTTTGGGTTTCCATGTAGCTTTTGAATTGTTTCCATAAATGCAGTAGCAATTATAATTTCTTTAAATGGATGAGATAATGCACAAAAGTGAGCATACTTGGTAGGGCTATCAACTACCACGATGATGACACTCTTTCCTTTGGACTTAGGTAAACCTATGATAAAATACATTGAAATATCCTCCCAACGTTGACTTGGAATGGATAAAGGCTATAGAAGACCCAGGGTCTTAATTGTCTCAACTTTATTCTGCTGGAAAACGAAAAATTCTGCAACCACATTTTGAATATCAAGTTTAAGCCCATCCAAGAAAAAATCTTTCTTCACCCTATGGTAATTTTTTGAAAATCCTGAGTGTCATCCTATAGGAGAAGTTCACGATTCCAAAAAAATATTTTGTTTTAGCTAGGAATTCTTGCAAATATATAAGTGATATTTCTACCATAAGGAATAATTTTTCCAACTAATTGTATCAGATGTACTAGGATCTTGCTACAAATTTTGAATGAGTGTCCACACTTCTTCGTCCTTCTTCCATTCATCCCCTGCTTCGGTTATCCAATCTGGTTGGATAATAGAAATGGCACAAAGCGATGCTTCCACCTCTTCATCCTTTCTTGAAAGTGCATCTGCAACAACATTTAGATTCCCTTTTTTGTAGATGATTTAAAAATCATAATCTTTATGACCCATTTTCACTGCTCTTCTAAAGATATTATTTTTTCCAAAAAGTGTTTAAGACTACCATGATCAGTTTTTACCTTGAAGTGTCTTCCCATTAGGTAAGGTTGTCATTTCTTAGTGCATGCAGTATTGCCAACATTTCCTTCTCATAAATAGCTTTTTGTCAATACTTTCCTTTGATTGGATGAATTTCAAAACCAATGGGTCTTCCTTCTTGATTTAAACGGCACCAATTCCATTTCCTGAGGAATCACATTCCATAATAAAGGTTTTTGTGAATAATTCTGGTGTAGCTAAGACTAGTGCTAGGCACATTGCCTCTTTAAGATGTTCAAAGGCCTTAGTTGCTTCAGGAGTCCATGAAAATGCATCTTTATTCAATAATGTTATTAGAGGTGCTATTATTATCCCATATTTCTTAACAAACTTACGATAATACCCTGTTAACCTGAGAAATCCTCGCAACTGATTTATGGTTATGGGGATTTTACATTCCTTAATGGATTTAATTTTGTTAGTGTCTACCTTAACACCCTCGTGAGATACAATATGACCCAGATATTCCACCTTGTGTACCCCACAGAAAAATTTGGTTGTTTTTGCATATAATTTTTTTTCCTCCAATAGTTTGAGCACCTTGTCAACATGTTGAACATGATCCTTCCAAGACCTGTTGTAGATTAGTATGTCATCAAAAAATACTAGCACAAATTGTTTAAGGAAGGGTTTGAAAATGGAATTCATCAACCCCTAAAACGTAGAAGGTGCATTGCTAAGGCCAAAAGGCATGATGAAAAATTCATAATGACCCTCATGAGTTCAAAATGTTGTTTTTGAAATATATTCAGTCTTCATTCTAATTTGATGATATCCTAAACAAAGATCGAACTTGGTAAAATAAATTGCTCCATGTAATTCATCCAATAATTCACCAATCACAGGAATGGGAAATTTATCTTTAATAGTGAGATTACTGAGCTCCCTAAAATTTGGACACATGCGACAAGATCCATCCTTCTTGTGCACCAATACTATTGAAGCAAAGAAAGAACTTTGACTAGGTTGAATTATACCAGCCTCTAACATTTCTGCAATCATATGTTCAGTTTCGATCTTTTGGACATAAGGATATCTGTAAGGCCTGATATTTGGAGGGACACTTCCTGGAATCAATTGAATAGCATGAGCATGATCACGAATAGGTGGGAGTCATCTCGGAGTTTCAAACACCTTGGAATGATTTTCCAAGAATTTTTTGGGATCTGGAGAAATAATTTATTTTGATGTTGGAAATTCTAGTGAGCATAATTGTGAAATTACACCTCGTTGTTATTTATTCAGAATATTTATCATGAAATTAAAGCTTATTATCTTTCCCGGCTTCCTTGCTATACCCCGTAATTTGAATTCCTTTCCTTTCGAAAACAAAATTCAAGAAAAGTTCTTGAAAATTAAAAGCTACCATTCCCAAATATTGTAACCATTGTACTCATAGTACAACATCAACACCTCCCATTGGAATATAAAGCATTGGATTATTCCATACATATTCCCCCATGGTTAGCTTGATATTATGGCATTTTTGAGAGAAATTTATAGTTCCTCCATTTGAAACCATCACTTGGAATTCTGGTGTTTGTTATAGGAAACAATTCAATTCGTTGGCTACCTTACAATGAATAAAATTATAGACACTACCCAAATCAATCAACACTATTACTTTTTTCTTCTTGATATGTCCTTCTATCTTGAGAGTTTGAGGAGTGGTAATTCTTGCCAATGCATTACATGATATGGTTGAACTCATTTCTTCTTCTTCTAGGGTTGAGTCTTGGTGTGTATCCTCTTCTTTTGAAGCTTATTGTTCATTTTCTTCCTCTTCTTCACAATGTATGTAAAATAATTTCTTCTTAGAACACTTATGACCCTTAGTGTATTTTATATCACAACAATAGCAAAGTCATTTTTCTCTTTTTTCTTCCAATTTTTGTGGTGTCAACCTTGTAGGTTGTTGAAGCCTAGGAGTAGGAACAATTCCATCCTTATAGATGTGAGTGGTAGGCTTCCTTGTCGCCAAAATTTTACATTCAATTTTTCTTGCCAACCTGAATGCCTTCTCCAATGAATTAGGTTCCCAAATGCAAACCTCATGTTGGATGTCATCCTTAAAATTCCTTATGAAGACATTAGTATTGTGTTCTCTGGAATATCAGTTACCCTTATATTCAATTTTTGGAAGTCCTCAATATGCTCCATTACTGAAGCATTTTGTTTGAGATTTAACAATTGGCTAAAGAAGGTGTTGCTCTTTATATCCTCATAATGTGCTATCATTTCCTGCATAAAAATTGACCAAGTGAAAAAAAATTTATGGGAGAAAAGCCATCGATACCATAGAAATGTATCTTTTTCTAAATGTAAAGTTGAAATGCATACCTTTTGTGTGTTTTGCACATTATTGAGATCAAAATATTGCTCCATATATAGTATCGATGTTACAATATCCTTGCCATCAAACTTCCTCATATCCATATTTGGAATAAGGTGATTCATCCATCCAACATTAGAGTTTATGAAATCACGATTAACATTTATTTTTTCCTCACCATGAGTTTCCTCTACTATTTTTTCGCCATTAGGAAACATTTCTTGTATCAACTTTGTCAAACCTTCCATGTCCGCTTCTAGATCATTATTCATGTTTTCCATGTTGTCTTTCATTTTTTCATCGCTCTTAGCTTCCATGTCATCCATCTTAGCTTCCATGCCAGATTCCATGCCATCCACCTTATCTTCCATGCCTTTCTTCAAACCATCCATCTTAGCTTCCATGATTTTCTTCAAAACTTCCATTTCATTTTTTTGTTGACCTTTGCAAGAGCGAAATTTGGTGCACTTTCTCTTGTAATTTTCACATGTCATGTTGCATTTCTTCATCTTCATGGGTCATATTAGAGCCTGAAGGCTTAATTGGTGTTGAATTATTTTTAGGGGGGAATTTTAGAAGCCAATACTGATATCTATTCAGAAATATTCCCTTGGAATCAATTCAAATTGATTTTTCAAACAAGACTTATGCAATTTGAAAAAAAATACACACCTTTTTCTTTGTTTTAAAGAGCTCTATATTGAAACTAAATTACCTCTATGATTTCTGATATTCAATATCAGAAATTATGTCTTATAGTAACCCTCTGAATCTTCTTTCGAATGCCACAGGTCTGACCTGATTTGGATTCTTCAAGGAAAAGTTATGCCCAATCTCCCACAATGACTTAATTATGGATTGATTTAGTAGAATGAACTTGTATGGCATACCATGTCTCATTGTTTCCCCCTTCGGCTCTAAAATTGAAACATCGAAAACTACAGTCTGTGTGCTTGCGGCCACTTCTTACAAAATTCCAATCTAACGCTCAAAGAGAGAGTTATGATGATTTTCCTACGGTCACCTCTTTGAGATGAAATTCAGGAGCCTGAAAAAACCCTAACATCTACAGATCATATCTCCACAAATATTGTGAACTAAGATCTGAAAATTTTATAGGATTTTCCTTTAATATTCCTAAATTATCATCCAGCTAATAGTAATAGTAATATTCCTAAATTAGCTAGTTAGATGAATAATTGGGCGTGGAGGCTCATAAGATGCTTAAGTAGGAATAAAATCCCTCACAAGATGAAAAGGGATCATGTAGTAACCAGATCAAGCATCCACATGTGTGGACAGGGTCTAAAATGTGTGGACAAAGTCAAGTTTGACCAAGTCAACAAAATTTATATTTAAAGAGTGGATCCTAAATAAAGACAACTCAATGTGAATGAAGATCAATCAAGCTAGTCAAAATGAAGACACCTTGAGTGTGAAAGGAGAGAAGGCATGAAGATATAGTCAAGGTTGATCCAGTCAAGATTGAAAAAATCAAACAGTGTTGTAAATAGATAAGCATGACTAATGGATATAGCGTGATTTTGGTGGAGGAGCCTTTGCATGGAAGCAACCTCATAATGGGTTGGGACTCTTAGTGAGGAAGCTCATTAACTATATAATGGAGGGGATGGAAACCATATGGAGAATGATGCAAGATTATATTTTCTATGTGGTCTGTTTAGACTTCTTGCATACTTTAGTTGTTTAGCTAAATTTTTTGCATTGTTTAGTGCAAGGGTTTTCCCATGTGGGGATTCCCTACTATTTCTTGGAGATCTCGTTTAATAAATATAAGAGGAGATTTTTGAGATGCATCTTCCAATATCCAATGTTGTGCCAATAATTTACCTTCAGAAAAAATGTAGTCCCTTTAATAAACTGCATTATTTCTTAACGCGTGCAGTGGGAGGGGTTAAAACCCCACTTTTATGAGCTAGTTTCCCAGGAGGAGGATTAGCCTTTTTACCGAAAAGTTAGAAGAAGAGTCTACAACCATTTATTTTCATGTTTAGCCATTTTTATGCAAAGCTTCAGCTATATAGCATGATTCAGCGATAGATATGTGGCAGTTCTTCCTTGTACATCTTTTCTGCCAAGAAACCCTTGCCGAGTCATCTTGGATCTATGTAAAAAGAGACTAGATTTATGCTTTTATGCATCATTGAATAATATAGTAGAATATATGATTTTTCTCTTAATTTTCTGAGTATAACCTCCATTAAACTTTTTTTTCTCTTTATACAGTAAATTCTGTGTGTTGCAGTCTTGGGGTTTCATCATTTTTAAGTTGTTTGAGCATGGGAGGCTTGTTTAACTAGGAAAAAGACATTTGTTTCTGAAACTCTTTTTCATGTAAGGCCATTATTACATATTCTAAGGGACACAACCATTATTTTCCACTGTTATAACTTAATATTCAGGAAATAACATTTTTGGGGGAAATATCGTTGCTTTTCCCCACTTGGAGACATTGTATGAAGGCATAGTTTGTTGTTGTGGTTATAATATGATGGATATGTGTTCTATACACTATTATGAGTTTATTTATTGCTGTAATTCCAATTTTGGAATATTTTAAGATATTCCCATTATTGTAGATTTTCCCTATTTTTGGATATTACAGTGGTATCAAAGAAAACCCTTATTTTCTGTAAAAAATAGGTTCTCAAAACTTCTCTTTCTAAATCTACAGGGTAGAAGCAAAGACATCAAAGAAATGGGGAGGGAAAAAAATGAAGATCCCTCAACAAGATCTATAAGATCTATACATGAGGAAGATTCTAAGTCCTCATCTTATGGATATGAGCACTCAACCATATCATCAAATCTACAATGTTTTGTCAGCAACTTCTTCAAGGAGATGTGCCAAAGAGAGAGACTTTTGGTGATTATTTGCAGGAGTATGAATCTCAATTTAAGGAGTTCAAATATCACTTGAACTTCCAAGGGTTTTTCAAGATTAATGAAGAAAGGAGCACAAGGAGCAGGTAGCATGGTGAGGGAAAATTATTTCTATCTAATTTTTATGGATCACCTCAATGTTCAGCTAGGGCTTGGGTGAAGGAGCTAGACACCTATGTGCAACCAAATAAAGTTTCAAAAAATGAGGCCATCAAAGTAGCAGCGTTGCATTTTGAGGGTAAGGCTTATGCTTGGTGGTTGTTTGAATATTTTTCCTTAAAGAAGGAAAATACATGTACCATGCAAAGTTCATTGAAAGAATAGTAGAAAGGTTTGATGGAAAATCATGTAAAACACCTTCTCTAGAGGCTATCGAACCATATCAAACAAAACTTTTGCATGGGTTTGGAGGATATATAAATCAAACTCCGTTTCTGAAAACTATTGAAGAGGATGTAAACATGTCTAATACCTTGCCAAGGGCAAGATCCCCATTAAATGAAGAGCTTTCTTCTCAAGAAGAAGACATGGAGACTCCTCCTTCAAAATAAGACCAATATCTAAGGTCTCTTGTTGATGATGAGGTATTTTCAACTGTTGAGGGGAAGGAAGAGAAGGGTGGGGATAACAGTGCAGTCATGACAAGAGCACATATAAAACCTCATGGAGAGGAGGAAGGAGAAATTAATCCAAGGAGAGAAACTCTTACACTCTTGCAAGGAGTTCCAAAGAATCTCACATATGGAGGTTGTGGCACAATCCATGTGCAATGTGTGCCATCATTATCAAATGGTGAGAATCGGAATATTGCAGAAGATAAAGGGGAGGGAAAGCATTATATGATGAGAAGTATACACCCCTCTTTATTTCAAAATATTGATGCACAAAGAAGGCGGGAGGGTATGTTCAATGAAGGAAATGACAAATCAATCCATACATCTATATATCCTGCCCTATGCCTTGATGTCTCTTTGCATGAAGGAATTCCACCAGGGAGACCCCCTGATTGGAAGAAAGCTAAAGTGTTCTCTCAACTATATGCAGCAACAACATATTTGTATAAAGAGGGAACCTTGAAAGGAGCTACTACGGTGCTGAGAATCATTGATGGAAAGCTAAACAATTTTCTAAAATTGACTTTGCTATCGTCCATTCATCTGTTTCTGCTGGAAAGGAGAGACTCAGAAATCTGTGTTGATATGCACATGGTATCAAAAGGCCACTCCATATCCTTGGAGCAGCAAAATATACTCCAATACATAATGAAAATTGCTGAATATGACAAGAAGGTATTTCCATTCTTGTATGCAGGAGAAAAAATTTGGAAGTTTTGGAGGAGGAGAACCTTTCAAAAGAAGGATGACTCGCCTAAACTTCAATCTTGTCTTGAGAAAGATCAGCTGCAATAGAGGTAGAAAAATAAAGTGGGGAATACTCCAACATGTGACTTTGACATCAAGCATGTCAAGGAGGAGAGCCATCATATGATAGATACTTCATTTTAGACTTCTATAGCACTGTCAATGTTGGGAAACATAGATCCTAATTGGGAGTCGCAACTCTTGATGGAATATTCCAAGTACCTCTTCACATGTAAGGTTCTTGATGGACAAGTGAAGGATGGGAAGTATAAGGTAGTTGATGGAATCATTTATATTCATGATCAGATCTACTTAACTAAAGATTCCCAACTCAAGAGTAAACTACTTAATACAACCTATGAGATCTTCATTTCTAAACCTACTAGCTTCATTAAAACATACCATAGTATATTTGAGGGATTCATGTGGGAAGATTTCAATGAGGGGATGCACTCTCATATGAGGAAGTGCATGGATCATTTGCTAGTTGAGGAGGAACATAGCTCTTGGGAAGAGTTATCATTATTACGTCCTTATTAATTGAGTGTAAGAAGGGGCTCATTCATGAGCTACCTCACTAATTTGAACGAAGTATATGATGAAACTTGTATTGCTAAACATAATAATGTATCTACTATATGCTTGTATTTTCTTAACACTCATGTGCATGCCTTTTCTCCAAGAGGAGGCACCTTTCCTTATGGGTTTCATGAGCCACTTTGGGCCATGAACAATGGTGATATTGGTTATTCCTTGGGAGATCTTGGAGAGATGATTTACTCTTCATGGTGTGATTCATTAACACCAACCATCATACACCTTCACCAAGCATGCAAGAAGGATGGGGTGGAAAACAAGTGTTGGGTAAAACACTTGTCATATCATATCCTATGGAAGTTAGGAGTAAAATTGTGCTAGTTGCACTTGAGGGATCATTGTCCTTCTCCGTTATTACATATGGCAGATATCATGACTCTAATTATGATTCCATATGCTAAAAATGTTCTTATCTTTGTTGAGAACATAGTTGGAAGGAAGACATATTGGTGGGATGTGTCCGGGGGGGAAGACATTTCCCACACTTTTTGCACTACATGCTTCAAGGGGAGCATGGGAAGAGATATGGATACCATAGTAGATCACTTGTTTCTTTATGAGGTAGGCCATATGATTGTTTGGAGCACTTGGGACATACCTCTAATGAGCATTTGGGAGGATATTTTCTATGAATTACCAAGATGGGAGGTGATTCATTTCATTTGGATGATAGCATGGAGGTGGGAGTCCTTCATTGATGATGAAATTCCCCATGATTATCATCACTTCTATATTGAGGAGGCCATTGATCAGAAATAAGGTTTCCATATAGACCTTCCTTTCTTTCTTGAGGAGAGCCATTTGGTTTATCCACCAAAGGCCAACTTGCACAATTGGGAGGAACCACTGGGAGAAATGTTGGAGACTATTGGAGGAAGAGGCCCCATGAGGAGGGGGGGATATTTTGTAGCACCCTTGCAGTTTCTTGAGGAAAAGAAACATTTGGGACAGGAAGACTGTAATATTCCTAAATTAGCATGCATCTAATAGGAATATTAATCTTGCTTTTAAAATCTAGTTAGATGAATAATTGGGAAAGGAGGCTCATAAGATGCTTAAGTAGGAATAAAATCCCTCAAAATATGAAAAGGGATCATGTAATAACCAGATCAAGCATCCACATGTGTGAACAGGTTCTGAAATCTATGGAAAAATTCAAGTTTGACCAAGTCAACAACATTTATATTTAAAGAGTGGATCCTAAATAAAGACAACTCAATGTGAATGAAAATCAATCTAGCTAGTCAAAATGAAGACACCTTGAGTGTGAAAGGAGACAAGGCATGAAGATCCAGTCAATATTGACTAAATCAAACAGCGTTGTAAATAGATAAGCATGACTAATGGAGATAGTGTGATTTTGGTGGAGGAGCCTTTGCATGGAAGCAACCTCATAATGGGGTGGGACCCTTGGTGAGGAAGCTCATTAACTATATAATGGAGGGGATGGAAACCATATGGAGAATGATGGAATATTATATTTTTTATGTTGTATGTTTAGACTTCTTTCATACTTTGGCTATTTAGCTAAGTTTGCTGCATTGTTTAGTGCAAGGGTTTTCTCATGCAGGGATTCACTACTCTTTCTTGGAGATCTTGTTTAAGAAATCTAAGAGGAGCTTTGTGAGTTGCATCTTCCACTATCCAGTGTTGGGCCAAGAATTTACCTTCAGCCAAAATTTATTCCCTTCAAGAAACTGTGTTATTTCTTAAGGTGTGAAGTGGGAGGGGTTAAAACCCCACTTTTATGAGCTAGTTTCCTAGGAGGAGGATCAACATTTTTCCCGAAAAGATAGAAGAAGAGTCTACAGCAATTTATTGGCATGTTCAGCCATTTTTATGCAGATCTTTAGCTATACAACATGATTCAGCCCTAGATCTGCAACATTTCTTCCTTGTATATCTTTTCTGCCAAGAAACCCTTGCCGGGTCATCTTGGATCTATGTAAAAAGAGACCAGATATTTGTTTTTATGCCTCATTGAGTAATATAATAGAATATCTGATTTTTCTCTTCATTTCTAAGTATAACCTCCATTAAATTATCCTGTCTCTTTATGCAGTAAATTCAGTGTGTTTCAGTCTTGGGGTTTCATCATTTTTAAGTTGTTTGAGCATGGGAGGCCTGTTTAACTAGGCAAAAGGCATTTCTTTCTGAAACTCTTTTGCATGTAAGGTGCTTATTACATATTGTAAGGGAAACAACCATTATTTTCCACTATTATAACTTAATCTTCAGGAAGTAACCTTTTTGGGGCCAATATTGCTGCTTTTTCCCACTTGGAGACATTGTATGAAGGCATAGTTTGCTACTGTGGTTATAATATGATGGATATGTGTTCCATACACTCTTATTAGTTGGTTGCTTGCTATAATTCTAGTTTTGGAATATTTTAGGATATTCCCATTATTGTAGATTTTCCCTATTTTGGGATATTACATTTCCTGAAGATTGCAGCTTCACTCTGTAAAAAATTTAGCTTCTGAACCTTCGTAGAAAGAAAGTTATAGTGAAAATTCCACGATGAACGGTTTTAGTTGAAATTCGGGAGCCTGAAAAAGCCCTAACTTCCAAATATCATATCTCCAAAAATATTGCGAACTAAGATTCAAAATTTTATACGACGTTCCTCGGGATTTTAGATTTTCTCTGTAGAAATTTCAGCTTCTGAACCTTCTTAGAAAAAAAGTTATAGCGAAAATTGCACGATGACCTGTTTGGAGCAGCGACACCCAAGAATCCAAAGCTTTGATACAAAATTTTATGAAACCATCTCCAAAAATAGAAGAAAGGAGATATCAACGCCTTAGAAATTTTCCACTTTGAGGGGGAAACCTCTAATACATTACATAAATGAAAAATTATTGTATGATACAAATGGCCAAAACCTCCTTCTATATATAGGAGTCCATTGGGTCACAATATAATCCTATCTGACCTAACAATAATAATGTAAGGGCACAATAATAACGATATTGGGGTTACAGCGGTACAACAATAATAATAAGGGTGCTACACTAACAACAATAAGGGACTATACTAGTAATATAGGGACCTAACAATATTGACATGCTTGTTGAGGCCTCTCTGATTGCTTATCATACTTCATCAGCATACTACAAAACAATTTTGAAGATTTTTTGAGAAAATTTTGAAATTTTGGGTTTTTGTGCAAACTTTTGACATTCTTCAGCATAGTTTGACTATCAAGAGCGTCACGCCCTAGGCATTGCGCTTCTTCTATGGGCCTTTAAATGAAAAAATAATTCCACCATTGGATTTAAAAGGTAGTAAATAGTCAAGTTTGACACTTTGCATAGAGAATTTGGACAATCTGGTAGGGAGAAAAGCCAAAAAACACCTCAAAAATCACGTTTTTGCCCTGATTTTCAGCTAGGCGCTGTGCTCCTGACGAGTTTTGGGAGATTTATCTTTTCGATGACCAAAATTCATCATTTTTTCAAACCAATTACATTTCTAAAACATAGATCGGACATTATTTGCAATGAGATATCCTAAGATGAATTTGGACATTAACAACCCCCTCAGAAACTGAGTTGAAGTTGGTGTTGCGCTCCTAACACTAGCACTGCAATCCTCACCAGTGACTGATATTTCTGATTTTTTCTTAGTTTTTTTATTTTGACCATGGAATATCATGATTTTACTGATGTAAAATATGGATGTAAATATAATTAATTTTATTTTTATTTATTTAAGGGTAAATACATTAGGTAAAAGTCTTTTTGAGGATGAATGAATCAGTTTCACGAAAGTTAGGGATGAGTTAGTTTGACCTCCATGTACTTTAGTTTTTCAGTTCATCTTTTTGTGGATTAGCTCCACAACTCAGGGATTTGACCCTTGAGTTTGGGAAAAGTTGTTTCATGTATATATCTTTCACTTCTTTACTCATTTCATAAGTTGGATGTTGTCATATTAATCAGAGACACTAGTGTATTCAGATTTTGGCACAAATATATTGGATGAGTTGCAGCTATTTTGGTGGGATTCATGTGGTACTATATTTTGAAATAGTTTCTTATTATGTTGCATATCTATCAATGTTTTGTACTTTCTATGTTCATTCCACTTCTATGATATGTTTAATTCTCAAGTTTGATAAGAAGAATACATCTTTTATTCTCTGTTTTTGGAGAATCACCATAATCTGTTTCATTTATTTAGTTTAAAGCGAAATCATGTACTTTCATGCTCTTTTTAGCACCTCACCACTTGGATCCATCTCACCTAAGAACCCTAAAGTTTTATAATAGTTACCTTCCTTGTCCCTATTGGGAAAAATACTAAGAGAGGGGGGGGGGGGGTGTGAATCAATATTTACAATAATCAGAATCTTATACTTTTCTCTTACTGATTTCCATACGCGACTTTGATTAGCCCAACTAGCGTATATAAATGGTATACTAACAAATATACTCAGACAAAATTTATTGTCTAGATAATATTTCAGAAAAATTATTTAACCCAGCTCATCAGTTATACATCGGATAGTTAAGCAGTAAATATGTTCAGTAATAACAGAATAAATCATCACACAAGAGCATCACACATGAACACCCAGATTTAAGGTAGAAAACCAATTTGGTAAAAACCAGCACTGTTGTCGTCTCTATCTTGAATATTTATTATATAAAAAACTCCTTACAATGTTGTACTAATGCAGAATTATATCAGTATGCGGGCATGTACCAGGAGAAGGCTGCAACCTTCTATCATTCTCTAGTTGTTACTGGAAGGGAGCTTCAACCCCCTGATCTTGTCTACCAGCCACTATTAGAAGGGAGCTATGACCCCCTGATTAGAACACCATATTCTACTGGAAGGAAGCTTATGCTTCCACACTGAAGGATTCAACCCTCAGACTCATTGCAGACCATGTTTCATAAATTTTCACACTAGATCCAACAGCTTCAAAACTACTCAACATAAACATCAACACCAATAGACTTAACTCAAGCTTCAAACAAAATAGTGAGATCATTGTAACCAGAACAAAATAATAAACCCAGATTTAAGAGACATGCAGAATCAATTTTAACCCTGATCATTCATTATCTTAATTGCATATGCTACTTCACTTCACTAAACCTGCACATATACACACTTCCCTGCACACCAACTTATGTATAGATCAATGAATACTGAATTTCCAGAATTCTATCAGTCTTAGAGACATATATGAGGCTTTTAGTCACATATCTTTTGAGATTTGCAGAACCCTTATTCAGTCACCATCATTAATCATTCATTGATCAGATTTGTACATATTCAACTTAGCAGCACAAATAGTATTCAAACAACCCGGATATACTTGAACACATCATTGACAGAAAACAAAATTATAACAACAATAAAAAAATATCCTCTCCATCAAGCTTCATAAAACCCTCACTTCAATACACGCTTTATCTGAAATGGATTTGGGTGTATATGCACATTCATCATGACGAACCAGCATATAGATGTAGAAATATTAATCCTGTAGAAATTTTTAGATCTATATACTTACCTAAATTTCTTCACTTCTCTTCAAAAAATAGGGGCCAGTTCACAGATCCAAATATATCATCAATAGATCATGCAAGTAAATAGTCAATTCGGGTCTAGAGATCCTGATCCATCATTGTGTCCATGGGTGCATCATAATTTAAGATCTACGAATAAACAAAACCAATTTCATGTAGATATACTTCAGAGAGAAGTACTCAGTCGAAACCCTTACTCATGCATGCCTTCACACTATGATCTTCCTCTCCTTATGTAGGTTTAGCCTCTATCAATAGCATGAGCCAAAACAACACAAGTCTCGATGGTATTCTTGGAATGAATCGAAAAGACAACACAATGCTCAATATTGTGGGCCAAAAAAATGGTAATGCCCCCTTGTATCATAATTTTCGAGCCCAAAAGGCATACGCAACTTGGCTTCTTCGTACCCATGTGTATCCACGACTTCTCTTCATAAAAAATGTGTATATACTAATTATAGATTTATACATGGGTTGCCTATATACAAAACTATGTATCTACGTGGGTTTCCTTCATCAAACCTGCATATACATTGTGAAATATTACATTTTTCATTTCTCTGGAACTTACTAGAATTCCTTTCTCTGTCACATTTGAAATGACCTGTAGAAACATCATTTTTGTTTATTTAAGAAATATATTCCTATCAAAAGGAAAATCATTATGTAGGTTTCCATCAAGGACAACATATTAAGTCATAATGCCAACAATCTCCCCCTTTAGACTTGATGGAAACCATATTGGTGTTTTATCACCACAACCTGTAGATACATGAAACACCAAATACTCTCCCCCTTTGACATCAAGAGCAAAGCGCAGATATTTTCTTCCCCTGAGCACATGCAGAAGTGTTAAATTTTCAATAAAATACATGACTCTTTAACTCAACAGAGTATGAAATTTCCTATCACAAAGGAAACAAAATTACATCAAGGATCCAACTAAGTGGATTTACATATTGACTCAACTACCCAACCAAGTGGGTTTATAAATTTAAACATGAAAATATTTACATCAAAGGTCTCAACATGACCTTTATATCAAATTACAAATATGAATTTTTATAACCAAGACCAAAGAATCTCAAATAGGAGATCATAACAACAACCAACATAGTGCCAAAAATGCACTCTTTTCATCAAGGAAAACACCCCCCATAAACCTGTGCATCCTGAACACCCATATATTTTCTGTCAACAAAAACCATACACATATTTATACAGAGATACATGCGTACATACATGATTCACCTTCATGCAACCAACGTACCGAAATTAATTTTCTCAAATTAAACATATTTGATAAGTGAGGTAGAGACAACTCCCAACTTCTGTCTGAGATATTCAAATGCTTCACTGGGAATAGTTTTAGTAAATATATCAGAAAATTTTTCTTTGAAGGGAACATACACCAGCTTAACCTTTTTCTCAAGCACTTGTTCGTGTAAGAAGTGATGCTTTAGAGGAATGTGCTTGGTCTTGGAATGCATAACAAGATTTTTTAAGATACTAATGGCACTTGTATTATCACATAAGATGGAGATGGGAGGACAACATTTAATTTGAATATCTTGTAGTGTCTGCATGATCCAAAGAATTTGTGTGCAACATCATGTGGTAGCCACATATTTTTCTTCTGATATAGATAAGGCAATAGAACTTTGTTTCTTGCTGAACCAAGACACTAATCGGGGGCCCATATAAAATGCACCACCACTAGTGTTTTTTTTATCATCAAAATTTCCAGTCCAGTCTGCATCTGTGTAAGCATGAAGAGTGAGATCAACATTCTTTCGATACCATAGACCAAAGTCTTGATTTTCTTGTAGTATTTGAATATTATTTTTACAGCCTGAAGGTGTGATTCTTTTTTATTAGCTTGTAATCATCCAACAATCCCAACTGCATGCATAATGTTTGGTCTTGTCCCGGTCAAATAAATCATACTTCCAATCATAGATCTATACTCTGGTTGAATTAGTATGGGAGAATCATCATGAGAACTAAGGTTACATCTAGTTATCATTAGAGTGTTTACAGGCTTGCAATCTTCCATACCATACTTCTTTAGAATTTTCTTGAGATATTTTGCTTGTGAGAAAAATATGCCATCTATTGCTTATTGTATTTGTAAGCCAAGAAAGTATGTTAGTTACCCAAGTAATGACATTTCAAATTCTTGCTACATAACAAAAGAAAATTTCTAACCCATTGATTCTTCATTCCTCCCAAAAATGATGTCATCAACATACACAACAATAATTAACTGTTTATCATTCTCAATTTTTGTGTATAAGTTACTATCATCAATTCATTTTTTGAAACCTTGTTGTTGAAGATATTTCTCAAGATGGTAGTACCATGCCCGAGGAGCCTATTTGAGACCATATAGAGCCTCTTTAAGTTTGAAAACAAGTTTTTCATCATTTCCCAGAAGGAATCCTTCTAGTTGTTCTATATAAACTTCTTATTCTAGATCACCATTGAGGATAGCAGATTTTACATCCATTTGATAAACTTTGAATTGTTGAAAACTTGAAAAGGAAGGAAACATTCTTATGGCTTCAAATCTGGCTATAGGTGCAAATGTTTCATCAAGTCTAGCTACATGTGTAACGTTTCTTCAAAGTCTATACCTTCTTGTTGAGAACACCCTTTATAAACAAATCTAGCTTTATTCCTAATAATATCTCCATTTTCTTCCAATAACGTTTTTATCATGAGGTCTTGTTCTAGTAAAACACAACCCCCCCATTTTTGACTTGTTTATCTCAAATAATGGGGACCCTTTCTATAAAATTTTTGGCTAAATGCCTTTTAGGATTTTTATTAGGTTAATTATCCTATGATTTTGTTAATTTTTTATTTTCTTTAATATTCTTGTTTTGATTGCTTTGTTACGATCGATTTTTTATAAGCTTTTCATGAATGTTTGTTTCACCTCATTTGGTCAACTGGTTTGTAAATGACACTCCTTTGAAGTCTAATCAATTATGTCGTCTGGGTTAAAAAATGTATAAAATGTACAATATTCCATTTTCGTAACTAAACTAGTTCAATAATGCATTTAGTTTAAATATTAACCCCTAGTTAGTTATTACTAATATTTTTCATTTTTCTACTTATACATCCAAATCACTAAGCATTGGGATTTTAGAAATTTACTTCAATTTTCAAATAAATTACTAATCTTGAAAATCCAAAATGACAAAGTGGTTATAGTTTAGATAGGAAAATCATCTCTTAGATAATTTCATAACTTAAAATCATTAAAATGAAACTAAAAAAAAAACTAATATTTAACATTAAATTTTAAATTAATTAAATTAATTATTATATTAATTAATTAAATTTGAATTTAATATAAAAAAGAAATTTTATAAAATAAAAAAAATAAAAAAAAATTCATTGCATAGGATTTTGCAAGAGGTCCATTTCTTTGAAACTCCAATAATCCTCAAATGTTTATTGTGATGAGTCATAAGTCATTCGTTTTTCTTTTCAAACCCATTCATATAAGTGAAGTGGTAAGATAAGTAACGTAGACTTTAGGGTTAAGTAAGTATAATGGTAGTATAGTTTAGGTTAGTATAATGTTAGTTTAACATGAGTAAAATGGTGAGTGTTAGTTTAGTTTAATGTTAGAGTAGTGGATTGTTAATATAAGTTAGTTTAATTTTTGATTTAATATGTAATATTTAAAATGATTAATTTTAAAATAATTAATATGTAGATTATAATTAATTAAATTAAATTATAATTAGTTATTAATTAGATTAAATAGTTTATAAATATTTAATTATATATTAGTTAGTTAGATTAATATCAATTAATAAATAGTTTATTAAATAATTAGTTTAGTTTTTAATTAATAATGTAATTATAATTAATTAATAGATAATTAAAACTTAATTTAGAATTAGATTATAATTAAATTAGATGAATACTATAATTGCAATTAATTAGAATTAATTAATTAATTATCATAATCTAATTTAGGATTATAATTTAATTTAAAAATTTTATTTTTTTAGCCCAAGCAACAAAAATTTCAGATTTTTGGCAATTTTAATATACCAACTTTAGAGGCTCATAAATGGAGTTTTACTTGTCCAAATGAGGTCCATAATAGCTCATTGGAAAGATAAAATGATGGAGATTATTCCTGAAGAGGTTTTATTTCCAGATTTAATCATTTATTGGGTCTAAAATTCAGCAAAAGATCTAGCTACGAATTTTTAAACAAAAATAGTTTTCTGAGTTTTATTTTTTGTATTTTAATTTGCCACAACTTCTTATGAGCAAAAATTCATTCATCTATGTTTTCATTAGCCAATTAGATCAGCACAAACATCAAAAGAAAGCTTATGTTTCATTTTTATTTATTTAATCAAGTTTTAATTGGATTTATTTTAATTTCTAGATTTGACATTTTGATTTTATTTTTGCATTTTAATTTTGTTTTTTATTTGTTTTTGTAAGAAAACAGTTGAAGAGATGAGAAGAAAAAACTCTCAATCAATGAAAAGGCTCCAGCAATTGAATAATATTATTTGAACCAATGAAAATTGATTGAGCAAAACCATTCTTCAAACAAACTTTCCTATGAAGAATTCCTTTGTAAATATTATAAATAGAAGATTGCAAAATGTAGTAGGGGTTGCTCTCCTCTGCAATTGTAGACTTTTAAAAGCATTTCTGTAATATGAATTTAGAGTTGTAGAAGGGAGGAGAGAAAATTTCAGATCTGAACATTATTAAGGGTTTTTTCTTTATATCTTGAATTATGTATGATGGCTAGAGTCTGCATTTCTGCAGCTCTAGTTTTGAAAGCAGAAATTCAAGTAATGTAAAGGACTATTAGAGACCAGGATCAGAGAAGCGGATTCAATTAACTGGTATTTTGGCATTTTTTTATCAAATACCAGTTTCATTTTTATGTTAATAAAATGGTTGTTTCATTTTATTCATGTTTATGCATTTCTGTTGATATGGATAATTTGTCCCAATACTGTTATGTATCTATGTTCTTATGAATTAAACTATGATTTCTGAGTAACTATTTAGTCAAAAATATATCTTATAAAACTAATTTATTAAATAGTAACGTGTTTCGAATTTCTTCCACATATTATTGTTTAATTATTGGCTTGACTGATTTGACAATCAATATCATTTTTGTGAATTTCTTCCGGAGTGTTGTTGATTTATTATTTCAGTTAAATGGTCTCAATAGGATGTGTTTTGGTATTCACAAACGTCAGCTAATTGAATTTATTCGTTAGCTTGATATTAATTAAAAACCAGACATATTTAAATTTTCATTATTTAATTATCTTGCTCTTAGTTGGGTTAGATTTATATCTACTTAATTAAGATAGGATTTAGATTAGTTTCTTTCGCTTGCATTATAGAATAAGTTTGCATTTAGATTAAGCTCTACATTCTTTTAAGTCCTCTTCTCGAAGAGACAAAATCTTAGTTGTGGTTTAGCTGAACCCAAATAAGCTTAAGGGTCATTCTCTTGCCCGATCAGCAAGAAGAATTGATCTGATATCCCTGTCTATTGGTAGTTAAAGATACATCGTAAACCAATAGCAATAGGGAAAAGGTAATTGGACCTAGTTAAACCAGTCGGAGCCACTATCATAAACGGAAAATGAGCTGTATTAAGGTCTGGATCGGGTGGTTATCCCCCAATGTTGTCGCAACGATTTTCGAGGCTTCAACATTTTTGGCGCTAGAAGGAGGGCCTGAGACTTGTTTTACTTTCGAGTCTTTGAATTCTAACATTTCATTTTTATTACAATGGCTCCTTTAAAACTTCCAATTAGGAGTTGTATTTCTGGACAAGCATCTTCCAATACTCCACCAGAAATAGTAAGACTTTTGTCTCAGGTAAAGTTTAACGGTAAGATGAAAACTTCTGCATTTGATCATACTTTGCAATTCATTCAAAATGTTTCAAATTATCATTTTCAAGGAATTGATGAAGGTATTTTATGCAGGATTTTTACTCTTACATTCTTGGAAAAAGCCAAAAACTGGTGTAAATCACTTCCAGTTGCTTCAATCCACACTTGGGAACAATTTATTACAATATTCCTTTGTAAATTTGATGGATATATCTATGAACAGGTATGTGATGATTTTGAAGATCTACGAAGGTTTGAAGGCGAGTCTTTAATTGATTTTACCATCAGGTTTCGTTTAAATTGTTTAAAATTCAAAACTAAAGATAAACCTTCGAAAAAAGAATTATTATATTGGTTTGAACATATTTACTCTCTTCCTTCCATTCAAAACCCATGTGAAATTATTTCAAACTTTGATCAATTTCCTCTTAATTTCACTGATCAATTTCAAGAAAATATTAGCAGCAGTATTGAAGAAGACACCGCTTTGAAATCTGAAAATCATTATGCATTAGAATCAGAAAATCAGATCATAACCCGGCAAATACTAGCAGCGATTAAAGTTTCCAATAATAAGCAATCTGCTGTACAAATTTCTAAATTCTTTCATGATAAGCAAATTCCAAATTCATATCAACAAAGCAACATTCTTCAAGAAAGCATAAGTAGCCAAGATAATGATCTTAAATCTGAAAATTGCAATGAAGAAAATAAACTAGAGTGCTCAAATAGAGATATTTTCAAATACATTGTTTCGGATTCATATTTTTCTCTTTATCCTGATAATTTTTCTAATAGAAATTTAACCTCTCTTCACATTAAATATATTTCAGAAAACAAAGAGGCTGATCTAAATGAATTTCCAATTAGTTTTTATCAAGATAGAAAATTAATTAGCGATTATTCTTTTGGCATTAATGAACATGAGCTAAATATTACTTCTTGTCTCAATTCATTGAATAAAATCGAAAAGAATTCTAATGAATATCTTGAAGTCATTTATGATAACTACTTTGACATTGAGGATATTGATATGTCTTTTTTACAATTGAATCCTCATGATCAAAGCCTAATCACATGTGAAAATAAAAAACAATCTAATTCAGAAATTGTTCGAAATAGTTCTCATTTTCAAACAAATAATCATACTTATGATTTCAGCATTCAAGAAAACATTCCAATCTATGATTTATATGATGATCAATATCGCATTCCTATTCAGAGTCATACCCTTCTTTCTAATTCACAAATGGGTATCAACAATCACATTATTCTACCCAATTCTTGTGAAGATGAAATTGCTTTAAATCAGCCCCAATTGTGTTGTAACAATAATTGTAACACTAGTATAAACTATGGTTCAATTTTGTTATTATTTCAACATTTATTTTTAACTTCAGATTTATTTTCTGTTTTTAGTGTTAAAATTTTAGATACTTTATGCTGGCATATTGAGCAGCTCAATATTAAACACTCAATTGATGCATTGCCTCAATGGATAAATGAAGATTCAAATTATAATAGTGAACATCAAGAATTATTAAACTTTCAATTTCAATTGATGTTCATTCCTTATCAATTACTTCTTTCTTCTCAAAAGCAGTACCAACAAGCGAGTGTATTTTCACAATATGACCAGCAATCTAATTCAATTAATAATCTTTTGTTGCATTTATCGTACTCCCATCCATTTTTCATTGATCAATTTGAAAGATATTTGGAAAGCTTTCCTTCACGGAAGATCGTTTATAATTTAGCACTTAATCATAACACTAACAAAATCACACAGACCATTGTTGCTGAAAGATCATTTCTACAACCTGGCCTGCCATCTTCTCTTTTAAACCTTTCCCACTCAATAATGGAAATCCATCCAGATTTCTATGATCCAATTGAAATTCAGTTGGAAAGGACATTTCAAGAAAAAGTAATGGTGAATAAGCTACTAACAATAAAGATACATTCTGCTTTCAGATTTAGTTTTTGTAGTTTAATTATATTTGCATTTTTACTAATGTTTGACATGTACATACATGCAAGAATTAAAATGCTTACATGGCTTCATTGGAAGTATGACTATACCTAATCATGTTTCTTTCATTAAGTTAGAAATAGGAATAGATTAATTTTCTTTTATGTTTGCATTTATTCCATTATTTCAAATTTTCAATAAAACAAGTAATGAATCCAATTTCTTTTTGGCATCCATTTCAATTATAGAGAAGCAGCCTAGATCATTTGAAAAACTCTTGAATTATCTCATTATACTTATTTGTCAAGACTTCAACTTTCTTGTTTTTCAAAATTCATAACATTGATCATACATGAAGAAATTCCAAGAATTTTCTATCACTTGACAATTTTTTATTCACAAGTAATTCAAGAACTCATTTTTTACTACTCTAGTCTTCTGATTTAATTTTGGAAATGATGCAATCATTACTTAGCATTTTAAATTAAATTAAGAAAATGATGTTGAACTTATAGAAAAATTGGGAGAACTTGAAGCTTTAAAAAAGGTAAAATTTACCATAAAGTTTCTTCCAGGTACACATTTACAAGTTCATCTATTAATAGTTTCTCTTTTCCTTAGTTTATTTTTTATTCTTATTCTGTTTTATTTCCAGGTTTTCATTTGTTTTCAAAACTTGAAGTAAGTAGCAAACCCATTTCAAATTTGCAATAGGTTCAGGGAAATTTTATTTGTGATTCATTAAAACTTGAGCATTCTTTAACTTTACTTTCATTCATTAGAAAACCCAATTGAAAGTTAAAACAGTATCGCAAGATTCATGTTCGAAACGTTTCAACTTGATTTTCATATTTGTGATGCAAGATCTCCGATGTGTTACCTCATTCAATTTTTCATAAAATACCATATCACATTTCGCATCTCAAAGGTTTTCAATTGAATATATTTCCATTATCTTGAATCACTGATCTCCGATAATCAACTTTACCAATATTGTGATATACACATAATTTGAGACCCGATATTAAATTTAAATCAAGTTCATAAGAAATATCGCGTCCATTCAATCGCAATAGTGGTAGGGTCATAATTTTAAAAAAGCACCGATGTCTCAGACCCGATGCGATATCAAACTTTCATAATAGAATTATCGGGCTCATTCTCCATCGCATATCGGCATATCATATTGTTACATACGCCAGACAATTTTTCGATCTGAAAACCATATCATTCATCGCATTTCACGAAAAAATAAAAAAAATAACATGTCGGTTTTAACTGATAAATTAAAATGAAATGCAAAATCACATATCGCATTCGGGATGCGTTAAAAAGTTTGTTTTTCATCGCAAAGTTTGATCGATATATCGGATCGCAAACACACATATCACTTTAGGCATAAGGTTGTTCTTGCATTCGAAAAGCTGCGATGTGATAAAAGCTGATCGCGATCGTGAATTGGTAAAGTCATATCAAAATTGGTTAAAAAATTAACTTTGAAAGACTCAGGTGGAAAGTGAATTTTCATGAAAGTCGCAAATCGGGAAGGAAAATTGAATACATCCTTGTGCGCTCATTTTAAAAGTTGCAATGCGATGCTCATGTCGATTGCACTCACTTCGCTATTGCTTTTTTCTCTTCCCTCATCACCGATTATTATAAACATCTTATCACCGTTATCGCAAGAATCATATTGGCATTTCTGACATGACTGTTTTCCAATATTCCGATATGCCGATATCAATATCGCTCATCGCATTTTTGATGCTCATATCATAATGCCGAAAGCCACGTCATCCATCGCATTGCTGATATCGCAATCGCTTCATCGCATTTTTATTCATGATCATGTCACTATTTCGAATTTGTGATGCACAATGTGCAATGTGCAAAATACAAATCGCGAGATGCGGTGTGCGATGTGCAATTTGCGACATGATTGTCCACAATCCTAAATATAACATTTTTTCAATAGTATGATCACTCCATCTCATCGCACATATTCTTTTCGCATGATCTCATACCGGAAATTTGCTACTGCAACCCCCGATGCGATAAACTCCAATGCATGCCTCTACATGCAATACGAATCATTCAATAAGGCATTGGGTTAATTTAAAGCAGTCTTGGGTAACCACTATGATACTAAAGCAATTGATGACGAATTTTCAGCATATTCAAATCATTTTGATTTCTCATATATTTCATTTTTAAATAATTCCATAGTTAAATATGAAATTCAAGACCTCTCTATTTTAAATTTCATTATCTTAAGTTTGGTCTTAACTTTAAATAATTTATAAAATTCATGGAATTTGTATAAAACTTATAATATTCTAAGAACATTCATCACTGCAAATTCTCAATCTCATTTCTGATGCATTTGTTTTAATTTCAATTCCCTTGGACACAAAGCATTCTGTTTTTACATTTTACTGCTTGCTTTAGTTTAAATAAAATAAATAATGATTTTGGGTTATAGGAATTTGGTTAGTTTGAATTCTTTATGTTTTTTAATGATAAGTAAAAGAAGAAGTCAGCGAGTATTGCATAAACGAATATCTTTCAGGTAAGGTCAAATGCAATTATCCAATGGTAAGATTGATGTACCCACTTTCATTTATTTCCATTTCATTACTTTAGTCTTAGTTTTTCTTTTTTTAAATTACGTTGAAATTTAAATCTGTTTTGCAGTTCTTCATAAAAGCTTTCAATCACCTGCCAGATCATATTTTGGAAGCCCTATGCTCTTCTCCTAGTTTCATTTCAAGAAAAGGTAATAATATTTGTTGAAACAACTACACTAGGAAGTTTCTGAACCTTTAGTTTGTTCCTTTAAGCATTCATTTTATTAGAAAATAATTAAGAAGATGTTTTGAAACAAGAAAATTGACATCATACATAAATTTTTCATTGTGGTTGAATTTTATGATCACTGTTATCTAAAGCCTAAAACATTTACAACCCTGCAAGGTATAAGTTTTTTGAATCTCGACATAATAAGGAATGATTACATGATTATTTTCTTTTACTTCATTTTGTTGAGACATTAGTATGAACATTCTTGTTAGAGTTTGTGTTTCAAAATTAGAATTTTCCTTTCCACTTTTAAATTTCTTCATTTTTATTTTTGTTTGCTGATTTCTTTTCTCACTTTAGCTTAAGAATTCTTTTCCTTTGGTTTTCAGTTTTGATTTTGGTGACTTTGCCATGATTTATATGGAAGACCTTCTTGTTACCTAACAATGGTTGGCATACATAGGGAAAAAATTGTTAATAGTTTACTACTATATTTTTCTTAAAATCTCTTAATAAGGTTGGTTTTTCTTATTATAAAGGTAGACATACTTAAGGAAGAGATTATAAAACAAGAGAATTTGATGAAGTATCATAAAATTTGAAAATTTCTTTTTCATCCAAATTGTAATTATTTTGAGATTTCAATATTTTATTAAGATCTTTCAAAATTCTATTATTAGTCAAGAAAAGTTATTTATAACCAAGTAAAGACACTTTACAGCAAATCACTTTTAACTCTGAAATTGTCATTCTAAATTCTTAAGGAGTCAATGATTCTCCCTGTTCAAAAGAGTTTTATTTTTCTAGAGTGTAATCCAAAAATATATTTAAACTAAAAAAATAAGAGGTCTCATCACGAGCCTACTTACCATGATCATAGGGGAAAAATAGGCTGACATTACCAACACTGCTAAACAAACCAGGGTAATGGCTTATGATTGCAAACAATTATAAGATAAGGGGTCTTATCACAAGCCAACTTGTTCAGTCCAATTATAACCAGTGAATGGCATTGTCAACTATCTGGCTACTAAACTAGGACAATGGCTTTTAAGAATTCAAAAAATAAAAATAAAAAAATAAACATATGGATTTATCTCTAGGTCAATAATTTTTAAATAGATGGGATTTTGAATCAATCATGATTAAAAGGTAACCTTGTCGAGACTATAGATGTTTGCTGACAACAGTGGCTCTACCTGTGACAAATGAGTACATTTTAAAAGCTAAGCTTTAAAGTGACCCTTGTTTTATCTCTACAACTAATTAAGGACTAATATAGAGTTATGAAATATTTTAATTTATGAGGAATTTTAAGAAAATTACAGTAAGATGAGTATTGCCTTTATTCAGACTAATGAACCTAGTCAAGCATTCCAAAAATAATTTTCTCTTCTTTAATTATTTTTACTTTAATTTTAGAAAAATTTCATTCATATCAAACAGAGATAACTGGTTCTTCTCCCGTATGTCGCTATTGTTGTGGTAAAACACAACCCCCCCATTTTTGACTTATTTTTCTCAAATAATGGGGACCCAAATATAAAAATTTTGGCTAAATGCCTTCTAGGATTTTTATTAAGTTAATTATCCTACGATTTTGTTAATTTTTCATTTTCTTTAAGATTCTTGTTTTGATTGCTTTGTTACGATCGATTTTTTATAAGCTTTTCATGAATGTTTGTTTCACCTCATTTGGTCAACTGGTTTGTAAATGACACTCCTTTGAAGTCTAATCAATTATGTCGTCTGGGTTAAAAAATGTATAAAATGTACAATATTCCATTTTCGTAACTAAACTAGTTCAATAATGCATTTAGTTTAAATATTAACCCCTAGTTAGTTATTACTAATATTTTTCATTTTTCTACTTATACATCCAAATCACTAAGCATTGGGATTTTAGAAATTTACTTCAATTTTCAAATAAATTACTAATCTTGAAAATCCAAAATGACAAAGTGGTTATAGTTTAGATAGGAAAATCATCTCTTAGATAATTTCATAACTTAAAATCATTAAAATGAAACTAAAAAAAAAACTAATATTTAACATTAAATTTTAAATTAATTAAATTAATTATTATATTAATTAATTAAATTTGAATTTAATATAAAAAAGAAATTTTATAAAATAAAAAAAATAAAAAAAAATTCATTGCATAGGATTTTGCAAGAGGTCCATTTCTTTGAAACTCCAATAATCCTCAAATGTTTATTGTGATGAGTCATAAGTCATTCGTTTTTCTTTTCAAACCCATTCATATAAGTGAAGTGGTAAGATAAGTAACGTAGACTTTAGTGTTAAGTTAGTATAATGGTAGTATAGTTTAGGTTAGTATAATGTTAGTTTAACATGAGTAAAATGGTGAGTGTTAGTTTAGTTTAATGTTAGAGTAGTGGATTGTTAATATAAGTTAGTTTAATTTTTGATTTAATATGTAATATTTAAAATGATTAATTTTAAAATAATTAATATGTAGATTATAATTAATTAAATTAAATTATAATTAGTTATTAATTAGATTAAATAGTTTATAAATATTTAATTATATATTAGTTAGTTAGATTAATATCAATTAATAAATAGTTTATTAAATAATTAGTTTAGTTTTTAATTAATAATGTAATTATAATTAATTAATAGATAATTAAAACTTAATTTAGAATTAGATTATAATTAAATTAGATGAATACTATAATTGCAATTAATTAGAATTAATTAATTAATTATCATAATCTAATTTAGGATTATAATTTAATTTAAAAATTTTATTTTTTTAGCCCAAGCAACAAAAATTTCAGATTTTTGGCAATTTTAATATACCAACTTTAGAGGCTCATAAATGGAGTTTTACTTGTCCAAATGAGGTCCATAATAGCTCATTGGAAAGATAAAATGATGGAGATTATTCCTGAAGAGGTTTTATTTCCAGATTTAATCATTTATTGGGTCTAAAATTCAGCAAAAGATCTAGCTACGAATTTTTAAACAAAAATAGTTTTCTGAGTTTTATTTTTTGTATTTTAATTTGCCACAACTTCTTATGAGCAAAAATTCATTCATCTATGTTTTCATTAGCCAATTAGATCAGCACAAACATCAAAAGAAAGCTTATGTTTCATTTTTATTTATTTAATCAAGTTTTAATTGGATTTATTTTAATTTCTAGATTTGACATTTTGATTTTATTTTTGCATTTTAATTTTGTTTTTTATTTGTTTTTGTAAGAAAACAGTTGAAGAGATGAGAAGAAAAAACTCTCGTGGTAATTGATTGAGCAAAACCATTCTTCAAACAAACTTTCCTATGAAGAATTCCTTTGTAAATATTATAAATAGAAGATTGCAAAATGTAGTAGGGGTTGCTCTCCTCTGCAATTGTAGACTTTTAAAAGCATTTCTGTAATATGAATTTAGAGTTGTAGAAGGGAGGAGAGAAAATTTCAGATCTGAACATTATTAAGGGTTTTTTCTTTATATCTTGAATTATGTATGATGGCTAGAGTCTGCATTTCTGCAGCTCTAGTTTTGAAAGCAGAAATTCAAGTAATGTAAAGGACTATTAGAGACCAGGATCAGAGAAGCGGATTCAATTAACTGGTATTTTGGCATTTTTTTATCAAATACCAGTTTCATTTTTATGTTAATAAAATGGTTGTTTCATTTTATTCATGTTTATGCATTTCTGTTGATATGGATAATTTGTCCCAATACTGTTATGTATCTATGTTCTTATGAATTAAACTATGATTTCTGAGTAACTATTTAGTCAAAAATATATCTTATAAAACTAATTTATTAAATAGTAACGTGTTTCGAATTTCTTCCACATATTATTGTTTAATTATTGGCTTGACTGATTTGACAATCAATATCATTTTTGTGAATTTCTTCCGGAGTGTTGTTGATTTATTATTTCAGTTAAATGGTCTCAATAGGATGTGTTTTGGTATTCACAAACGTCAGCTAATTGAATTTATTCGTTAGCTTGATATTAATTAAAAACCAGACATATTTAAATTTTCATTATTTAATTATCTTGCTCTTAGTTGGGTTAGATTTATATCTACTTAATTAAGATAGGATTTAGATTAGTTTCTTTCGCTTGCATTATAGAATAAGTTTGCATTTAGATTAAGCTCTACATTCTTTTAAGTCCTCTTCTCGAAGAGACAAAATCTTAGTTGTGGTTTAGCTGAACCCAAATAAGCTTAAGGGTCATTCTCTTGCCCGATCAGCAAGAAGAATTGATCTGATATCCCTGTCTATTGGTAGTTAAAGATACATCGTAAACCAATAGCAATAGGGAAAAGGTAATTGGACCTAGTTAAACCAGTCGGAGCCACTATCATAAACGGAAAATGAGCTGTATTAAGGTCTGGATCGGGTGGTTATCCCCCAATGTTGTCGCAAATTATTTTCGAGGCTTCAACAGGTCTTAGAACCAATTCCCAACTATGATTAGTTTCAATTTGATCAATTTATTCATTCATGGCTTGAATCTAACATTCATCTTTACTAGCTTGATTTCAATTTTTTTGTTCAATAGTGGATAAGAATGGCAGATAGCTAGGGGATCCTACAAGAGTTCTTCTTGTTTGGACATATGATCCCTTTTCTCCTAAAATTTGAGATTTTGGATGATTCTTTTGAACATACCTAGATGGATCATTTTCTGATATATCTTCTTTTGGTGCTTCATTGGGTTTCCCTTCTATATTGTTTCTATTTGATGAGGGAAAATAAACATCATCATCATCTTCATTTGTTGTTGTTATTTCCCTTTTAGGAGCTATGAGAGACTCATCAATTACTACATGAATACATTCAACAATCTTCCGAAGTATTTTATTGTAACATTTATATGCTTTATTTCTAGAATAGTAACCAAGAAATATTCCTTCATTTGCTTTAGGCTCAAACTTACCAAGTTTTTCATCATTGTTCTTGATAAAACATTTGCTTCCAAAAACATTAAAATGCTTCACAGTGGGAATATTACCGTACCAGAGCTCATAAGAAGTTTTATCGCTGTTCACATTAACATGAGCCTTGTTGAGAATATTTATTGCAGTATGTGTTTCTTCTCACCAAAAGGTATCGGGAGTTCTTGATTCATCAAGCATAGCACGAGCCATATGTTAAACTATTGTATTCATTCTTTCTGCCACGTCATTTTGTTGTGGAGTTCCAGCTACAGAAAATTGTCTTCTTATGCCACAATGTTCACAGAAATCAAAGAATTCATGTGATATATATATTCTCCTTTTTAGTCAGATCTAAGACATTTGATTTTTAGATCTAATTCATTTTCAACCAAAGCTTTGAAGATCTTAAATTTCTCAAATTATTTATCTTTATGTTTCATTAAACTGATCCAACACATTCTAGAGAAGTCATCAATAAATAGAATGTAGTACTGTTCTCCACGAGGTGAATTTTTCCTTACAGGACCACATAGATTAGTATGTATAATTTCAATAGGCATACTTGTTTATCCTTCTTTGGAATTTAATTGCACCCTAGTTTGCTTACCAAATTGGCATGGTTTGCATATGGTACTTTCAGGTGGAGTTATGTTCGATAGATCATGAAATGATCTGAGTCTACTAGATTTTCTTATTTGAGAGAAGCTCAAATGTCCCAATCTTCCATGCCATAAAAAAATTTCTTTAGATTTACACAAGTAGTATTTCTCTTGGACAAATTTCAATATATACAGATTTCTTGGTGTTCTAGCTCCTTTTATTACCGTTTTTCCTATGTCAAGTTCATGTACTACACATTCTTTTGAACTAAAGGAAACTCCATTTCCTTGATCACACATTTGACTCAAACTTAACAATTTATGCTTTAATCCATCCACATACATAACATTGTTAGCTTTCAACTTTTGTTTTAGAAAAAAAGAACCTTTATCGTTAATGATAGTAGGAGATTAATTTCCAAAAGTAACATTTTTTTCCTTCTCTAATGCATTGTATGAAAAGAATTTATTTTTATCACCTGTAATGTGTCTTGAACATCCACTATCAATGTACCATTCATTTTATTCACATTTTGCAAATAAATCTATGCCACAACTTTCAACCTACAAGTCCTTATTTTTCCGTACCTTGGAGTTTGAGGGTATATGCTCTTTTGGCTGAAGTTTGCTTCTACATTTAGATTCTTCATGTCCAAAGTTATTGCAATAAGAAAATTCAATTTCATTTTCAAGAGGAGAAAAGTTGTTATAAATATTCTTGTTCATTCTAGTCTCATTTCTTTACCCTTTTTCTTCTCTGGTCATGATGGTTTTGTATGCAACACATTGAGCAACTTTATGACAAAAGTTATGACATGAGAAACATTGTCCATTAAATAAGAAATTTATGTGATAATGGAACCTTCTATTGATGTTTACGTATTGATCGATACTTCTGTTATTTTTCATCCTTGAATTGAAGTGGTCATGCTTTACTTGGGTATTCTCTTTTTTCTTTTGCCGAGTGATAAAATGTTGTTGGCTGGCTTTAGCTGCATTTAGATAGCTTGGTGTTGAAGATTGAGAAGATTCTTCGATATATCCAAGGCTTGTCTTTATAATAGGAGAGCGTTGAACCTTCATAATTTCATCTAAGGTTTTAGATCCTTTAGAAAATCTAAGATTTAAGGTTTTTACCTTCTCAATTTCCTTTCTTAGACTTACTATTTCACATTTTGATTTCTTATTGTGCTTGTCTTTTTCTATAAGTTGATTCTTTAGAGTATCTATGGCTATTTTATTTTCTTCCAAACATATTTGAGTTGATTGATTTCTTCAAGGAAATCATTTTCTCCTAAAGCATCCATAAATGTATCTTTAGTCTCACCACTTTTCTTTTCAAATGCCATGAGTAGTCTAATATATTGATCAGATTCTCCTTCTTCACTATTTTATAGACCATCACTATCTTCATGAGTATAATAACTTTTTCTATTGATGAAACTTTTCTTATTTCTTTTTTCCAATTCCTTTACATTTTCATGATTATATTTATGAGGACAATTAGCAGCGTAATGACAAACTCTTCCACAAGAAAAAAAATTGAAAGGAAGCTTACATTTGAACCTCCCAGTGCCAAGTTGTAGTTTCTTTACAAAATTTATCTCATCTTCTTCTGAAACATACCTTGATCCTTCTTCTTCTTCCATGTCCTTGCCTTTTGCAGCATCTCCAAAAGCATCTTCTTTGACTTCAAATGGACCTCCTTTTCTCATTTCACATGCAGTTAGGATCCCATGAAGTTGAACAACATCAATAGTTTGTAGATCATGTTTTTATTCAAAATCAGATACTTTTGACTCGAATTTAGGAGTTAGAGATCTTAAAACAATTTCTACAAGAGTGGTGCCAGTTATAGTTTCACCAATATTTCTCATATGATTTATAATCTCATCTAGATGTAAAAAGAAACTAGCAATGCTTTCATCATTATGCATTCTGAGTTTTTCATATTGAATTCTGAGAGTTTGGAGTTTAGCATTTTTTACCTTGGCATCACCTTCATAGCTTAGAATGATTTTGTCACATATCTCTTTTGTTGTATTTAACTGCATAAATTTGACGAATTATGATTCAGTAAGACTCCCCAATAAATAATTGATATCCTTTGCAATGGTTTCATATTTTTTCATTGCTACTTCATCTGTTGGAACTGAGGCTGGATATTAGTAACTGCCTTCAACTATAGCCCATACATTTGATCCAAGAGACTAAAGATAGGATCCTGTCCTAGTCTTCCAGAAGATTAGATTGTTTCTGTTGAAGAGCGGAGGTTTGATAGATGTTGTCCCATCTTGATTGCTCATCTTAAATGATATTCCTTCTAGTGATTAAGCTTCTATAGAAGGACCTTCTCTGATACCAATTCTTGGGAAAATTAATGAGAGGGGGGGGGGACGGGGGTAAATCAATATTTAAAATAATCATAATCTCTTACTTTTACCTTACTAATTTCTATATGCGACTTTGATTAGCCTAACTAGCATATATATACACAGCTATACTAACAGAAAATTGTGTATACTCAGATAAGTTTACTGTTTTGATAAACTTTCAGAAATATTATTTAACCCAGCTCCTCAGCTATGCATCATATAGCTAAGAAATAAATATGTGCAGTAATAACAGAATAAATCACCACACAAGAGCATCACACATGAACACCAGGATTTAAGGTGGAAACCCAATTCGAGAGAAAACCACCATTGATGTCATCTTTGTATTCAATATTTATTATATACAAAACTACTTACAATTTTGTATTGATGCAGACTCATATCAGTACCCAGGCATGTACCTACAGAAGGCTGCAACCTTCTCTCGTTCTCCAGTTGTCACTAGAAGGAGATCCAACCCCTTGATCTTGTCTACCAGCCACTATTGGAAGGGAGATACAACCCCCTGATTAGAACACCAGCTTCTACTGGCAGGAAGCCTATACTTCCACACTGAAGGCTTCAACCCTCAGACACACTGTAGACCATGTTTCATAAATTTTCACAATAGTTCCAACAACTTCAACACTACTCAACATAAAGATCAACACCAATATACTTAAGTCAATCTTTAAACAAAATAGTGAGACCATTGTAACTAGAACACAGTAATAAACCCAGATTTCATAAACATCTAGAATCCATTTCAACCCTCATCATTCATTACCTTAAACACATATCTGTAATATTCCTAAATTAGCATGCAGCTAATGGGAATATTAATTCTTTTCTGAACATCTAGTGAGATGAATAAATGGGTAAGGAGGCCCATAAGCATATTAAGTAGGCATAAAATCCCTATTAATGTGAAAAGGGATCATGTTAATAACTGGATCAAGCACCTTCATGTGTGAACAAGGGATAATATATGTGGACAAGGTCAAGTTTGACCAAGTCAACGGCCTTAATATGGGAGGAGTGGATCATCCATAAAGACAACTCAATGTGAATGAGCATCAGTTTAGCTAGTCAGAATAAGGACACCTTGGGTGTGAAAGGAGACAATGCATGGAGACTATGTCAAGGTTGACCAAATCGAGCATCGATGTAAATAGAAGAGTGGAACTCATGGAGACAACAAAATTTTGGAGGAGGAACCTTTACATGGAAGTAACCTCATAAATGGGTGGGACCCATGGTGAGGAATCTCATCATCTGTATAATGGAGGGAATGGCAGCCATATGGGGCATGATTGATAATATGATTTTATGATTTGGTCGGTTTAGAATTGTTGCATGCTTAAGCTATTTAGATATGTTTGCTACATTGTTTAGTGCAAGGGTTTTCTCATGCAGGAATTCCCCACTCTTGCTTGGAGATCTTGTTTAAGAAATATGAGAGGAGCTTTCTCGACTTCATTTCTATGATCCAGTACTTGGCCAGGTAGTCACCTATAGCTACAGTGCAGTCCCTTGAAGAAACTACGTTGTTTATTATGGTGTTGTAGTGGAAGGGTTTAAACCCCTGTTTTATGAGCTAGTTTCCCTAAAGGAGGATCAACCTTTTTCCGGAAAGCTAGTAGGAGGAGCTGCAACCATTTATTTGTATTATCAACTATATTTATGGAGTGCTTCAGCCATACTATGTGATTTATCCATAGATCTATAGCATATTCTTCTTGTACTTCATGTCTATCAAGAAACCTTTGCAGGGTCATCTTGGATTTCTGTAAAAGAGAACAGATCTCAGTTTTTAAGCCTCATTGATTAATGTATCAGTAGATATTTTTTCTCTCTATATTTTTTAGTATAAACCCTCGGTAAAATGTTTTTTCACTTACTGTAGTATTTCTATGTTTCAATAGTCTTGGGGATGTAGTGTTTTTGGGTTGTTTTGAGCTTGGAAGGCCTGTTTAGCTAGGCTATAACGATTTATTTCTGATTTTCTTTTAGATTTGGTTATTATACTTTCTTATCTAAAGTATCCATGGGTTGTTATTAACTATTATTCTTATAATTCTAGAGAATGTATTTTCTGTGCAAATATTGTTGATTTTCCAATTTGGGAATATTATAGTGGTATTAGAGCTATAATATTGTCTCAGCCTTTGTACTTCAACCATTATGGAGTCTTCTCATAGAAAGGAGAGGATTTTTAAATGGGATTAAGGCAAACCCTTATTTTTTGGAGGGGAGGAGTTCTCAAAACTTCTTCTTGAAACTCTGCATGCTATCAATAAAGACATCAAAGAAATGAGGAGGGAAAAACATGGAGATCCCTCAAGAAGATTTGTACATAAGGAAAGATCTAGTTCCTCATATTATGGGTGTGAGAATTCAACCACACCTTAAGATTTATAACACTCTACCAACCATATGTTGATGACAAGTGAAATGGAGAAAGGAGAGGTGCCAAAGAAGGAGACTCTTGGTGATTATTTACAAGAGTATGAATCTCAATTTAAGAGGTTGAAAGATCACTTAAACTTCCAAGGGTTTTGCAATATTAAGGAGGAAAGGAGCACAAGGGGAAAGAAACATGGTGTGGGTAGATTCTTTCTATCTACTTTTGATGGCTCACCTAAATGTCCAGCTAGGGTTTGGGTGGAGGAGCTAGACACCTATGTGCAGTAACATCAAATTTCAGAAGATGAAGCCATTAAAGTAGCAGTGTTGCATTTTGAAGGTAAGGCTTTTGCTTGGTGGTTGTTTGAATCCTTTTAATTAAAGAATGCAAATACATCTACTTATGCAAAGTTCATTAAAAGAGTAGTCGAAAGGTTTGATGAAAATTTTTATGAAACACCTTCTGTGGAACTAATTAAACCAAAACAAAAAAAAACCTTTGCATGGGTTAGAAGGATCTACAAACCCAAATCCATTTCAGAAAACCATTAAAGGTGGTGAAAAATTATATGATACTTTTCCAAGGGCAAGATCCCCATTTCCTGAAGAGATTCCTCTTTCAAGGGAAGACCGAGATCTAAGGTCTCTCATTGTTGATGAGGTATCCTCACATATTGATGAGGAGAAAGGGAAGGTTGGAGGTAACAACGCTATCATATTAAGAGCACATCCAGTACCTCATGAAGATGAAGATGGAGCATTTTCTCCAAAGAGAGAAAATCTTGCACTCTTGCAAGGAGTTCCAAATAATCTCACATATGGAGATCATGGTATAGTCCATTTGTAGCATGTGTCATCATTGAAAAATTGTGAGATCTTGAAGATAGAAGGAGATAAAGGGGAGGAAAAGCATCATATGATGAGGAGCACACACCCTTCTCTATTTCAAAATACTGATGCACAAAAGAGGCAGAAGAATTTGTGCAGTGAGGGCAAGGAAAAATCAATCCACACACATATACATCCTGCTCTATGCCTTGATGTCTCTTAGAATGGAGGCATTCCACCAGGGAGACTCCCTGATTGGAAGATAAATAAAGTGTTCTGTCAACTTAGTGTAGCAGTGACATATATGGCTAAGGAAGGAGCCTTGGGAGAAGCTACCACAATGTTGAGAACCTTTGATGGGTTCCAAGGAGAGATGATAATTTTTTTGAGTTGGACATTGCCATATCCCACTCAACTATTTGCGCTGGAAAATGATTCAGAAATCTATAATGACATGAGCATGGTGTCAAATGGCCACTCCATAGCCTTGGAGAAGCAAATGATACTTCTACATATAATGAATATTTCTTAATTTAACAAGAGTGTATTACCACTCTTGTATGGATGAGCCAAACTATGGAAGTTTTGGAAGAGAGAGACCTTTCAAGAGGAGGTTGACTTCCATATACTTCAATCTTGTCTTGAGCAAGATCATATGCATGAGAGGCAACAAAAGTGGGTTGATATTACTCCAACACATGGCTTTGGAATTAAGCATGTCAAAGAGGAGAGTTATCGTATGATAGGCACTTGATTTCATATTTCTATAGCGTTGTCATTGTTGGGAGGCCTATATCCATATTGGGAATCCCAAATCTTGGTGGAATATTCCAAGAACCTCTTCATATGTAAGGTTCTTGATAGGAAAGTGATGGATAAGAGGTATAAAGTGGTTGATGGAGTCATCTACTTCCATGATCAGCTCTATTAGACTAAAGGCTCCAAGCTGAAGAAGAAGATTCCACATGTGGCTTATGAGGCACTATTTTCAGGACATGTAGATTCCGTTGAGGCTTATAAAACCATCATGAAGGGATTCTATTGGGAGAATCACAAAGAAGATGTGCACCAACATATCAAGAAATATGTAACTTGTTTAATGTACGATTAGGAGAGGAACAACCTCGAAAGGTTGTTTCAATCATTTCCCCTTTTGATGGAGAGATGGGAAGACTTGGCTATGGACCTCTTCACCAACATGGCTACAAAATATGGTAAATATTGTGTTTCGATGTTTATTTATCAACTAACAATATTTTTTCACTCCTTTACCATCCATTTGCAGCACATTGCTCCACAAGAGAGCAACACTCTTTGTGGATTTCAAGGTCCTTTTGGGACTACATTCAATGATGGAGATGACCAGTTTATGGAGGATTTTGGGTAAGACATGTTTTCCTTGGGTCATATTTAGCCAACACCTAATGTACTCTTCTATTTCCAAGATTTTGAGAAGCTTATGGCAGGAAGTAAGTGGTTGGATGGCCACTTATCACATCATCTTTTGAAACAAAAAAAGCGAGAACAACGCTGGTACAACTTAAAGGACTCTCATCACCATCCAACATGCTACATAACACATATGGTGATGGAATTCTATCCACTATATGTAGGATGGGTTGGTCAAGAGTGATTTTCAAAACTAAATAATGGGCTCATGAGATTCCAAGTACATTGTGGCTTCCTAATGACCATATTATTGCAGCCCAGGATAAGAAATTCCACATCTATCATAAATGGAGAGAAATACAGCGTGAGTTGAATAAATTAATCTCTCCTTTTCAGCCATGTAGCCCCTATATGTTGCAGAAACAAGGGATTGATGATTATTTCAAAGAGCTACAAAGGATGGCTCATTTTGTTTGGATGATAGCATGGAGGTGTGAGTCCCTTATTGTGAATGAGGTCCCCTATGTTTTTCATTGCTTCCACCTTAAGGATGCCATTGAATAGCATGAAGGTTTCAATTTAGACCTTCCATTCCTTCATGATGAGAGCCATTTGGTTTATCCACCAAAGGCCAACTTACACATTTGGGAGGAACCATTGGGAGACAGAATTGCTGCAAAATATCTGAAGCAATGGTGGAGACTATTAGATGTAGAGGCCACAAGAGGAGGATGGGATATTTTGCAGCACCCTTGAAATTGCTTGAGGACAAGAAAAATTTGGGAGGGGAAGACTATAATATTCCTAAATTAGCATGAAGCTAATGGGAATATTAATTTTTCTCCTAACATCTAGTTAGATGAATAAATGGGTAAGGAGGCCCATAAGCATCTTAAGTAGGCATAAAATCCCTATTAATGTGAAAATGGATCATGTTAATAACTAGATCAAGAACCCTCATGTGTGAAAAAGGGCTAATATATGTGGACAAGTTCAAGTTTGACCAAGTTAACAACATTAATATGGGAAGAGTGGATCATTAATAAAGACAACTCAATGTGAATGAAGATCAGTTTAGCTACTCAGAAAAGACTCCTTGGGTGTGAAAGGAGACAATGCATGGAGACCATGTCAAGGTTGACCAAATCAAACAACGTTGTAAATAGAAGAGTGGAACTCATGGAGACATCATAATTTTGGAGGAGGAGCTTTACATGGAAGTAACCTCATAAATGGGTGGGACCCATGGTGAGGAAGTTCATCATCTATATAATGGAAGGAATGATAGCCATATGGGGCATTATTGAGAATATGATTTGATGATTGGGTCTATTTAGACTTATTTCATGCTTCAACTATTTAGCTAAGTTTGCTGCACTGTTTAGTGCAAGGGTTTTCTCATGCAGAAATTCCCCACCCTTGCTTGGAGATCTTGTTTAAGAAATATGAGAGGATCTTTCTGGACTTCATTTCCACCATCTGGCACTTGACCAAGTATTCACCTACACCCACAACAAATTCCCTTGAAGAAACTACGTTATTTCTTATGGTGTTGTAGTGGAAGGGTTTAAACCCTTATTTTATGAGCTAGTTTCCCTAAAGGAGGATTAGCCTTTTTCCGGAAAGCTAGTAGGAGGAGTTACAACCATTTATTTGTATTATCAGCTATATTTATGCAATGCTTCAGCCATACTATGTGGTTCAGCCATAGATATATAGCCTATTCTTCTTGTACTTCATGTCTATCAAGAAACCCTTGCCGGGTCATCTTGGATTTCTGTAAAAGAGACCAGATCTCAATTTTTAAGCCGCATTGTTTAATATATCAGTAGATCTATTTTATCTTTATATTTTTTAGTATAAACCCTCAGAAAAATGCATTGTCAGATACTGCAGTATTTCTATGTTGCAATAGTATTGGGGTTGTAGTTTTTTTAGGCTCTTTTGAGCTTGGGAGACTTGTTGAACTAGGCTATAATTATTTGTTTCTGATTTCCTTTTATATTTGGTTGTTATAATGTCTGATCTAAAGGATCCATGGGATTTTATTGACAGTTATTACACAAAATTCCAAAAAAATCATTTTATGTGCATATATTGCCGATTTTCACATTTGGGAATATTACAATATGCTACTTCGCTTCGCTAAAATTGCGTATATATGAACTTCCTTGCACACCAACTGTTGGGGCCCTTGTTTTTTAAATCAATAGATTTTGAGTTGCGGCGAGTACCTAGCAGAATGCAACCTTGGTACGCAAAAAGGCGTCAAGGTTGCAGAGGAGCAGAGGACAGGTGTTGCAGTTGTTGCGGGAGAAAGCATAGACAGCAGAAGGGCGTGGAAGGAAACAAGCAGTGAAATCCTAGTGAATAGAAAGAAACGAAAGACAACCGAGCAAGAAAGAAGGAGGAACTATCATTCACGCGGGCAGGAGAACAAATAGGCAGCCAACCAATGGATGGGAGGTGGGCGCAGATGGGAATAGGCAACAGGGAGCCATAGGAGAGCTCTTTTTGGTTGCATTGTTCTCCTCTCTTCTGGATTACTGTTGTTTCTCTCTGTCCTTAGGGACTTGTTGTATTTTTCTTTTCTCTATGCTCATATGCTGCTAAGCCTTGTAATAGTTTGCCTCTGACGGCTGATGATTAATATATTCAAGAGTGTTGTTCTGATATGTGATTCTGAATATGAATGAGTGATGTTATAGGCTATGCCTAAAATTTTGTTTCTTGTTAGTTTAACTGGTTTTCTGAAGAATGCATGATATGGAATGTTATGTCCTGACTGTCTAGGAACTTGGTTATTCACCTGTTTGGATGTTGTGCGGATGATACCGATCTACTCCCGATCACACTAGGGTCGTGGCATGCCTCGGGTGAGACTCTCTGCCCTTCAGAGCAGAGTGCAAATGTCGGCGTGAATCTACACTATGGCGGAAAACCTTGTTGGCCCTCAGCCCTGAACCCGAGTCTTCTCTGCAAGACCTGTTCTCTCACCAAAAAATGGTTCCATTGTCGGGACCTAAAAACACATTTGGGTACTATATCATGGTATCTCAGATTTTTGAAAGAGAAATACGAAGCTAGTGGGATAACCACCTAGATTAGTTCATAGCTCAGCAAGCTGAGCTGAGACGACAGAAGGAGAAAAAAATTAAATATTTGGTCCTATTCTTCGACTCTGCTAGTGATACCTACAAAATATTTTGTGGAAATTTCCTAGAATAAATCTACAACATGTTGCAGAGGAGCAGAGGACTGTGGTTGTTGTGGGAACAATCATAGACAGTGGAAGGGCGTGGAAGGAAACAAGCAGTGAACTCCCGGTGAACAGAAATAAATGAAAGACAACCGAGCAAGAAATAAGGAGGAACTATCAGTCACGCGGGCAGGAGAAAAAATAGGCAGCCAACCAATGGATGGGAGGCGGGCGTAGACGGGAATAGGCAAGAGGGAGCCATAGGAGAGCTCTGTCTGGTTGCACTGTTCTCCTCTCTTGATTACTGTGGTTTCTCTCTGTCCTTAGGGACTTCTTGTATTTTTCTTTACTCTATGCTCATATGCTGTTGAGCCTTGTAATAGTTCACCTCTGACGGCTGATGATTACTATATTCAAGAGTGTTGTTCTGATATGTGATTCTGAATATGAATGAGTGCTATTATAGGCTACGCTTAAAATTTTGTTTCTTGTTAGTTTAACTAGTTTTCTGAAGAATGCATTATATGGAATATTTTTCTTGACTGTCTGGAGCCCTTGTTTGGACAGCAAGGAGAAGGTGCATAGCCAGAATAGGGCACAGGTTCGGGCAGACCAATGGAAGTAGAGACGGCTCAGGACAGTTAACTCGAGGTGAGTCAAAAGGATGTGGTCGGGGCCTGTTGGGGCCCTTGTTTTGGAAATCAATAGATTTTGAGATGTGGTGAGTACGTGGTGGAATGCAACCTCAGTAGGTAGAAAGGTGTCAATGTTGCAGAGGATCAGAGGATAGGTGTCATGGTTGTTGCGGGAGCAATCATAGACATCAGAAGGGCATGGAAGGAAACAAGCAGTGAACTCCCAGTGAGAAGAAAGAAACGAAAGACAACCAAGCAAGAAAGAAGGAGGAACTGTCAGTCATGCGAGTAGAAGAACAAATAGGCAGCTAGCCAACTGATGGGAGGTGGGTGCAGACGGGAATAGGCAACAGGGAGCCATAGGAGATCTCTGTCTAGTTGCACTGTTCTCCTCTCTTCTAGATTACTGTGGTTTCTCTCTGTCCTTAGGGACTTGGATTTTTCTCTACTCTATGCTCATATGTTGCTGAGCCTTGTAATTTTTTGCCTCTGACGGTTGATGATTAATATATTCAAGAGTGTTGTTATGATATGTGATTCCGAATATGAATGTGTGTTGTTGTAAGCTATGCTTAAAATTTTGTTTCTTGTTAGTTTAATTGGTTTTCTGAAGAATGCATGATATGGAATGTTATGTCCTGACTATCTAGGACCTTGGTTATTCACCTATTTGGATGTTGTGGGGATGATACCAATCTACTCCCGATCACAGTAGGGTCACAGCACGCCTCGGGTGAGACTCTCTGCCCTTTGAAGCAGAGTGTAAATTCCAGTGTGAATATAGACTATGGCTGCCAATACTAGTCCACCCAAATTGGGACAAACAGTTACATGTACACATTGACGCATTTGGCATTGCGCTTGGTGCGGTTCTAGCTCAACCGGAGGACAATTCAGTCGATCATCCGGTATATTTTTCCAGTCGCAAGTTTTCAACAGCAGAGCGCAACTACACAACAACAGAGCGGGAAGCACTGGCAATGGTGTACTCTCTCCAGAAATTCCGCCACTACCTATTGGGAGGTAAGTTCAAATTCTTCACGGATCATTCTGCATTAAAATATTTGGTAAACAAGCCAGTCTTAGAAGGGAGAATCTGTTGATGGCTCCTACTTTTCCAAGAATTCACATTCGAAGTAATTGTAAATCCTAGAAGGCTCAATGTAGGGCCTGATCACTTGTCCCGACTAGAAAATGGTGAAAGTGGAGGATCTCTAGATGATCAGCCACCGGATGCTGATATTTTCAGAGTAGAAGCCATCCTAGACTACCTGAATGAAATAGCAACCTACCTTACCATGGGACAATGTCCGCAGGAATATACTACAACACAGAAGAAACATCTGATAGTTCGAGCTGCGGAATATCAGCTAATCATTGGGCAGCTATACAAGATGGGGCTGGAACAACTTCTTCAAAGATGTGTTTTGGATCATGAAAGGGAAGCTATACTATGGGAAAGCCACAGTGGTGTCACGGGAGGGCATGTGGGGGCTAAACCAACAACGCGAAAAGTACTACAAGCAGGTCTCTGGTGGCCAACAGTGCACAAGGACAGTAAATTGTATGTTCAAAAATGTGACGTATGTCAATAGACTGGACGACCCTCCCACAGGGATGAGATTTCGATTCATCCCGTAAAGATACTCCTGCCATTCAAGAAATGGGCAGTCGATTTTGTAGGGCCAATTACGCCGCTTGCAAGAAATTCAAATGCAAGGTACATAATAATGGCGACCGACTACTTGACCCGCTGGGTAGAATTTGTGCCAGTAAGGAACTGCATTGCAGATATTTCTTCCAGATTCATATTTGAAAGCATAATCATCCGATTTGGGTGTCCAAGAAGCGTAACCAGCAGCCAGGTTACACATTTCATCAATGACACAATTAAGTCTCTACTGCAGCAATTCCTGATAGAACACCATAAGAGTAGCCCGTATCATCCATAGGAAAATGGCACAGTGGAAGCATTTAACAAGATTCTGGAAAAAGGCCTGACAAATATATGCAACGTGGAGCACTATGACTAGGACGAACGGATACTAGAAACCCTGTGGGCATACCGCATAAGAGTAAAATGACTACATAACCAAACACCATTCCAACTAGTCTATGGCAGAGAAGCGGTCATCCCAGTAGAATTCACGGTACCAAGCCTTCTGATCGACACAATGCTGCATCTATCTGAAGAGGAATATTTAAAGGAACGATTACACGAGCTACAAGAACTTCAGGAGGGACGGTTTCTTGCGGAATTTCACCATACAGTAGAAAAGGAGAGGCGGAAATCTTGGCATGATCAACATATCAAACACAAGACTTTCCAAATTGGAGGAAAGGTCCTATTCTACAACAGGAAGTTCCAAAATTTCTCAGGGAAATTGCAGATGCATTGGCTGGGACCATTTCATGTCATCGAGATCAAACCGTTGGGAGCAGTTCGATTGGAACAGTTAAAAGGCCAAGTTCTACAAGGATGGGTCAACGGAGCATGCCTAAAATCCTACCAGGAGTAAGTTATCCATTTCAATTTCAATAACTCTCGCACCCAAGAGGAGTACGTAGGGTAGATTAGTGTCAATAAGTCTCTCGAACCCGAGAGGACATAGATAGGTTTATCATAATGGAATAAATATCAGCTCAGTTGCGGAGACCACAACGCAACCATTAGTGGTCAGGGAGGGGTAGCGTCCAGCCTGTCGTCCACGTCAGGAAGAAAAGCATGCCGAACATCAACCCACCATCATTTAGCATAGTACTAGTGTTAGTCTGTAGGATCACGAAGATTTGGAAATAATTGCCATAATTAGCATTAGCCATACTGTAATAAATTTTCCATAATTAGACATAACCACCAGCCATCGCATATGCCCAAATCCCAAAACCATAGTCAGTAGTTTCAGAACCCACCTCAGTAGCTAACTGATCGCATGATCGTAACCACAGGAGAAGCCAGGCAAACATTAATTAGTTATGGGGTCTCATCAACCTCACCCGTGCCGGTTACTTACATAAACTGCATGCAGAAAAGCATGAGAATGTCAGAAAAATCCGAGTTAGAGTTAGAAATCTCCAAAAGAGCAAGGGAAGTTGGAGCAGAACCAGAGCAGAGAAGGCATCCAGAAGAGGAGAGTCAAGAAAAGAGACAGGGAACTATTTTTCAGGTATATCAGCGGCGAGCTAATATGACAAGAGTAAGCCCAGAAGTGGTAGAACAGGAGCTAGACAACAGAATTCAGAAAATGGAGTTCCTCATCAGGAAATATGATAGTGTGACCTTAATTGACGCAGAACTCACGAATTCCTTTGAGTTTCCTACACTAAAAAGATAGGTATACATTGAAAATTATACAACAGAAGCAGGACGGGCGGTAGCAAGGGTCTTGCCTGAGTTCAGAGGTATCCAACAGTCCTCAATAATGAATTTGAGGAACTTAACAGTATTTGGGATTACAGGCACTGCGATGCAGTGCACCAAGTTCCTGTTTAGAAGTATTCAAAAAAGCTCTCTATGGCTGGGGAAGGAAATCTCAATTCAAGCCGAAGACATTCACAGGTTTACAAGACTGTCGCAGGAAGGAAGGGACATATCTTCAGTGTTCCAGACTATATTGAAACAGGCAAAGAAGTCAGGGTACACAGACTACTATGATAAGTATGGCACCTGGAGAGGAGGAAAGGGGGAAAATATTGAGTTAATCAACAGGCTAGAGATCAGGTTCGCTTTCTATCTCATTTCCAGCAAGACGATGAGACATTACACCAAAGGAGAGTGTACATTAGACACAATTTCGGTTGCGGAGCACTGTGTCTAGGGGACTAGGCTGAACTAGTGCTCCTTTCTGCTGAAGGAGATGTTCGAGGCATGTGAAGACAACTATAAGAGGGCAACTAGATTTATCTATGGGTATTTTATGATAGCGATGGGCATGTGGAAGTGGACTTTTCCCCTCATCAGGATACCAGTGGAGATAGAAGAAGATCAGTCGCTGGCGATGAAGTTTGTACCATGGAAGGTGTCTAGAGACCCTAGATAGCTTCGAAGTTGAGCAACTCGCTAATGGGTCGATGTTACACCATTTTTTGGTCATCTAACCCAATATTGTTAGATGAACCCAAGTACACCATGTAAGACTAATTTTACCCCAAGTAAAATCGCTTTCACCACATTTGTTTACATTTCTTGGTCATATTTAACCCAAAATAAGGTAATCGATTAAATAAATCATTATTTATTTAATTATTTCCTAAGAATAAGTTATTTAAATCACTATTTAAATACTATTCCTAGTTAAATTTGACTAAATCATTTTTAAATAATTAAATAAACCATTATTTATTTAATTATATTCCCCTTATTTCTCTTAAAATAATAAATAAATCATTTATTTATTTGTTATTTATAAATAAAGGAATTGACCCAAGTCAAAAACCCTTTTCCCTCCAACAAATATAATAAAATATTCCTAAAGGGTGATTCTAGAATATGATTAATAATATTTTATTCATGCACCGAGTTCTAGAACACCCCAATATTTTATTATAAATATGAAGGTTTTCCCCATTCATTAGTCACATCCATTGCATTAGATCACACTAGATCTACTCTTGGTCACCATTTCCATTTGTTTGCATTTTGAACTCCCATTGAGTTCCATGTTTGTTAGGGTTTTCCACATTAACCAAAGAGAGGAATTTTAGATCTGAAACACTCAGGACTTCCAAGAACCCATCCCACTGAGGAGAACTGGAAAACACCTTTCTTGTTTTCCTCTCAGGTGCCCCATTCTTTAATATAATATAAGATTCTTTTTATACATTGTTCTTGTCTTGTTCATTGGATGCATGGAGCCATTTGCATTTTATCTGCTTAATATATTTTATGCTTAGATCTAATTTTATGCAGCAAACTTAAAGATATTTTGCAGCCATACTTGATGTTAGGGATACTTGATATGCATAGCTAAAGTGATCTTTTACGACGAAAGAATCAGACTAACAATTGGCGACTCCACACGGGTTTTCTTTTGCGACCACTGTCGTTTTCTATCTTCCTGCATATCCAGTTGTTTTAGACCCTAGGGTTTCTCTTCCACTTTTTATTTTTTTCCATTTTTATGCTAGTTTTCCCCTCTAAAACCCTCACACATTCAAATTTCTAACTTCTGTGTGTTTTTGGCCTTTTTGCGCAGGTGACCGACATCAGCCGCTACTGAGACGACAAAATTTTCTGAAATCTGCCACCGAGAGTACCGGAAGTGCAGGTCGCACTTTTTGGCCCAAAAAGTGTGTCCTAGGTCGTGGAAAACAGCCCAAAAAGTGCGACCTGAGCGAAAAACAAGTCAAAAACTGCGACCTGGACTTTTTTCTGGAATTTTTCTGAAATTTTTCTGGGTTTTGTCTGAACCTTTGTCAGGGTTGTCTGACCTCCGTCTTCACCCGTTTAGACCTATTCTTGCTCCGTTTTACTCAACTAAGAGGGAATCTTGCCCCTTAGGGCTCTAGTACCCTCCACTTTTTGTGGGCGAGTCTTTGTTGTTTCAGAAGTCTGAATTTTCAGAGTTTCAGCCTTATTTTTCTCAGATTTGATACCTCCATTTTAGATCCTTTTAGATCAGCTCTTCTCCCTCTCAAATCACCTCATATTGTTTTGTTTGGGTCATTTCTAAGGCCACTGCTTTGTCTCTTCTAGTTTTAGCTGATATCCTCCTTTTTAGCAGAAACCTTGCCTCTGCCTCTTTGTTGTTCTCTGCACCACTTTTCAACATATTTCTCCTTTAGATCCCAGTCCCTCCTGAAATTTGATCTATTGGCCTCTTTTTAGCGTGCTTTGCTTAGTTCTTTCATAGACTAGTTTTGAGAGACCCGCCTTCTTGGGTTAGATTGATGCATTGGTAGCTGTTCATTTTCTATTCTTTTAGTCTTATTTACTGCAGATTTCTTTTCCGTTACACAGCACACTTTTTCTTTTACTCTCAAACCGTCTGGGTTTAAACAATTGAAATTAACACACGACACACACTGACCCTAAGTGAACAAGCGCCTGGTTACCACCACCTGGCAAAGACTTTAAAATCAATTGTCACTGCACCTTTCTGCCCTTGACCTCCCTTGATTTTGTCTCTCCCTGCCCTTGTCGGTTTTTTCTTCTTCCCATCATCATTGCACCCCCAAGGCACCTTTCTCGGAGACTTCTTGGCCTTCACACTTATTTTTCACTTGGTTGACTTCCTCCTTCCCGTCGCTATCGAAAATGTCCTCCCTCGAGTCCGCACTCCGCCTCTTCCTCTGATTGTTTGGGTTCTCCCCCTCCTCTTGGTTCCCCCCCTATTACCTTCACCATGTCTAGTTCCGGACCTAGCCCTAACCCCAATTCTACTGCTGGGTCTGTGTCCAGTGGAACCCCTATGGGACCTATCTCGACTACCCCATTACTCCCTTATATGGTTGGCCTCAGTATCCCTGATTTCAATCAGCTGATTAATGATCCTATTCGCCACGATGTTAGTTGGCCTGCTATGCCAACCAAGCTCCCCTTCGACATTCCCAAGTTCGAAGGCCTTGCTAGTGAAGATCCCTCTAACCATATCTGATCTTTCCACATGTGGTGTTCCTCCAATTCCATCACCGATGATTCCATTCGTCTTCGGTTGTTCCAACGCACGCTTACAGGCGAAGCTTCTAAGTGGTATGTTGACCAGCCCACCTCTTCTCATACCACCTTTGTGACCCTTGCTTGCGCCTTCTTATCTTATTTCCAGCTTCCCCCTCGTTATGACACCGGTATCGAACTTTTGACTTCTTTCCGTCAATCGTTTGCGACCCGCCTATTCGATCATGTTAAAGAATGGTGGAGAAGAAAGAGCCTATGTCAAGCCCCTACCTTCGAAGACCGTGTCTACATGGACTGGTTCCTTAGATCTCTCTTACCCGCCATCGGAAAAGATGTCGCATCCCATTTTCCTCAATCCGAAGAAGCTGCCCTCCAAATAGCCTTGAAATATGACCTGATCTATGCTCAATCTGGTTATGTTTATACCGTCCTTCCTGACCTCCCCAGACCCGGTGGCACTAACACACCGGGGGCACCTCATGCCACCGACGGTATTTTTGGAGCTCTCTCTCATCCATCCGCTCAACCTCCCATGAGCTATGGTTTTCCGGGAAGGGGGCACTCACCTCCCGCACTCTCTCCCCCATCTAGCATGCTTCCAGGATCCGGCATGCTCCTCTTCGCCCAACTCCGCCTTACCACACCGTTACCCAATCCTTCTGCACGAATTCTAACACCGCTACCCAGCCCCAGGGCTCCCAACCCAAGCAGGACAGGCCGCTTCGCACAAATAAACCCTGTTCATGTTGCGGTGTTTTCGGTCACTACACTCATGATTGTCCCCTCTTACCACAGATGCGACAGATGTGGGAGTCTCAGGCCACCATTCGGGGACAACACTCCTCTCCCCCTGTCCCCCCCATTACTTCTACCTCTCAGCCCGCTGTGTTTACCGATCCTTTCCCTCTACAAGGATTTGTGGCTACTCAATCCCCTCATGCCCTGGTATCCACTCAACCTTCTCCTTCTGGTTCTTTCGATTACCAGATTCTTATGATGTCCTTTGACCAACCTCTCACTGTTGACCTTAACCTTCAAACTCGGTCTCGTCAATACTCCCCGCCTCTCGTACCGTCTGTCTCCGAGTCCCCATCATCAACTTCTACAGAGCCTCTATAGACACCCAATGGTCCCTTACAACTCCCTCCACCCAAAGTTGAGGTTCACACAAAAATTCCTAAGGGTCCATTACACCGAAATGCTGCCTCTGGTCGAGCTGCCCATTCCTACAGCATAGTAGATGATCTGGCGCAATCTCCAGCTGCCATTTCAACACTGGAACTCCTCCAGTCGTGTCCTTCTCAAAAGAACGCTCTACTATCTGTCGTGGGTGCTGTAGATCCTGCTGATGACCTATTAATTGTTTTTGACGCCCATCAATCAGACCATCCCCCTCTTCCTCCTTCAGTTGCTTTCCAAATCCCAGTCAAAATCCGAAATGCCAATGTCGCTCGATGTATTATTGATGAGGGGGCATCTACCTGTGTAATGTCCGCTTCGGTTTGGAAACAAATCGGATCCCCTGAGCTGGCCCCTTCCACCATCACCCTCCGTGCGTGGGATTGCCATGCCTCCCAACCCATTGGTCTTTTTCGTAACTGCCCTATCACCCTTTCCGGTAAGACTATTTGTGTCGACGTTGAAGTTATCGATGCCCCTCTCGACTACAACATCTTTTTGGGGCATAGTTACACCTATGCCATGTCTGCCGTCCCATCCGTAGTCCACCGCAAGATGTTTTTCCCTCATAATGGCAAGATCGTCACCATTGACCAGTTGTCATATCATGAACCTAAATCTCAGACCTCACCTAAGTCCACCATTTCTACTGTCACCAATAAGAAAACTGTTGATTCTTTGACCAGTGTCTCCCCTAGCATCTACAAAGATTCCTCTTTGCTTGGCACCTTCCCTGGTCCCCCCCTCCTCCTATCTCTGATCTTAGCTCGATGAATGTTTGCATGATGCAATCGTCTCAGGCTGCCCTCCCGCAACCTGCTCCGGCTAGTCAGCAACCTCCACCTCATCCGACTCACCCTACTCCTAGCCCTTCTCCTCAGCTGTTTCCAACTCTCCCACCAGGTCCTTCACCTCCCCCTCACACCCCGGAACCTCCTTATCCTCCCGCCTCGGTTCCCTCCGGCCTCCCCCATTTAGGAACCATCCCTCCTGGCCATTACTCCACCGGTCAAATCCCTTTCCTTGGCCCTCCCCCTGGCGTCTATTCGGTTTCTGTCATGGCCACCCTTTCCCTACCTAATTTAACTTTGGGCATACCGGTATGGTATGTTACTCCTCCAACCGAAACCCCTCCCGGCCACCCTAAACCATACATTGTTGTGACACCAGTTCAACCGATTCCCATTGCTCCTCCCACCGCTACGGTACCTCTAGCCCCATCGCACGACCCTCCTCATGCTAAGACTGCTACGGGTAAGAAAAGAAAAACTCGCAGGGGGGCATCCCAAGATAAAGCCACCGCTCCCGATCCTACTCCCCCTCCACCCACCAAGCCTTGCGCTTTGTGTGATGCTGTCGGTCACGCCACCCATACTTGTCCTGAGTTGCCCCATCTCCAACCCATGGTAAAAGTCGCGTTCCCCGAATCGTCACCTTTGTAACTAGCTCCAAAAAATAGAAGAAAAGAGATATGAACGCCTTAGAAATAAGCCACTTCGAGGGGGCAACCTCCAATACATTACATAAATGAACAATTCTTGGATGATACAATTTACAAACCTCCTTTCTATATATAGGAGTCCATGGGGCCATAATGTAATCCTAGTGGGCCACAATGTAATCCTAGCCGACCTAACAATAATAATTTAAGGGCACAATAATAACAAAATGGGGGTTACAAGGGTACAATAATAACAATAAGGGGTGCTACACTAACATAATAAGGGGCTACACTATTAATATAGGGACTTAACATGCCCCTCTCCTTCAAACAAGTGTTGTCCTCAACGCTTGATTATTTCTTGATGCTTCTGTATAAAATTCTCATCCTCCCATGTGAAATATTTTACAGGAAAGTTCTTCCACTTGCTGAGATACTCTGAAATTGATCGTACTTGTTGATTTCTTGTTTCTATGACTGCTTCATAACTTCTTTCGATATGATGTTGATCTTCCTGTTGTTTCATTAGATTCTGCACCAAAGTTGGGTTATCCTTTGAGAGTTCGAGAACTTGTTGTTGATGCTCGCTGTGATCTTCCACTAATTTATCATCCATATTAACTATTATTTGATCCTTCAAACCATCCAACTTAGCCTCCATTTCTGATTTTAAACCATTTATTTCATCTTCGGTTGCTCTTCGTAAGATCGAAATTTGTTGCACTTGGTACCGTAATTTTGATATCTCATATTGCAATTCTTCCTCCTCATGCGTCATAGTATAGCTTTCTGAGGGCTTAATGGGTATGGAATTATTTTTTGGAGGAATAATAGAACCCATTACTGACAAAAATTCTCCAATATGCCCTTGGAATCAATTCAACTTGATTCTTCAAACAAGACTTATGCAATTCGGAAAAAAAACAATACACACCTTTTTCTTGCTTTTGAGGAGCTCGATATTGAAATTGGATTATCTCTGTGATTGCAGCACTTAAATATTTTAATTTCAGCACTAAATTAGCCCTTTGAATTCTCTTTTTAATGCCACAGGTCTGACCTGATTTGGATTCTCCAAGACAAAGTTGTGTCCAATCTCCCACAATAACCTAATTCTGGACTAGTTCAGTAGAGTGAACTTGTACGACTTGCCACGTGTCACTGTTTTGTCCTTTGTCTCTGAAATTGATAGCCAAGAAACTACAGTCCATGTAATTGTGACCACTTTTTACGGCACTCCAATCCGATCCCCAGAGAGAGAGTTATTGAACTTTTCCCACAATCACCTCTTTGAGATGAAATTCAGGAGCCTGAAAAAGCACTACCTTCCACAGATCATATCTCCAAAAATGTTGCGAACCAAGCTCTGAAATTTTTTGATGAATTTCCTCAGGATTTCAGCTTCGCACCATACGAATTTAAAATTCTTAAACTTCGTAGAAAAAAATGTATAGCGAAAATGCCACGATGACCTGTTTAGGAGCTTGGAAAAAGACATAACTTCCATAGATGATATCTCCGAAAATATTGCGAACCAAGCTCTAAAATTTTTAGACAATCTTCCTCAGGATTTCGGCTTTGCACCCTAAAATTCCACGATGACCTGTTTGGAGCAGCGAAACCCTAGAATCCAAAGCTCTGATACCAAATGTTGTGTAACCAGCTCCAAAAATAGAAGAAAAGAGATATCAACGCCTTAGAAATAAGCCACTTCGAGGGGGAAACCTCCAATACATTACATAAATGAACAATTCTGGGATGATACAATTTACAAAACCTCCTTTCTATATATAGGAGTCCATGGGGCCATAATGTAATCCTAGTGGGCCACAATGTAATCCTAGCCGACCTAACAATAATAATTTAAGGGCACAATAATAACAAAATGGGGGTTACAAGGGTACAATAATAACAATAAGGGGGGATACACTAACATACTAAGGGGCTACACTATTAATATATGGACTTACGTCAAAGTCGCGTTCCCTGAATCGTCAGCCCCGAAACCTCTATTTCCTCTGCCCCCATAACCAAGAACACAAAGGCCCTTCGCACCAACAAACCTTGTGCTTTATGTGGTGTCCATGGCCATTATTCTCACCATTGTCCTCACCTCACGCATTACCATGCCTCTTTAGAGGTCATTTGTGAGTATGAAGTGGAACAGAATCAATCCACCTCACCCATTCTCACTCAGTATGCGTCGACTTTACTCGAGGATCCTCCAGCCACCATTGACATCCCTCCCCCCGATGTTGAGATGTCCTAATTTGTTGCTCCTCTCTTGTACCTATCATCATCCGCCCAACCCTCGGAGTACATCCCCTCCGTATCCACTCCGCCTTTTTCATCTGATCCCCCTTCAGCGCCATTCTTGGGCTCTTCATGTTTTGACCATATTTTTACTTGCTCTTCTGTCATCTCCCCTGATGACCCATTTCTGCACCTTTCCACCATGAACGATGATCTCGGTAGCTTTGCAGCCTCTTGCGGTTTCCACCACCTTCCCCTCTCTTCACCTAACCCCGATACTCCCATCCGTCTCTATGATGTACGTCACAACACAAGTCCCCGATCTTCCTCACTTCTCTTATCTTGTGATGCTGTTCCCTCGACCCTCTCGTCCACTCATTACATTGGTTACGCCGATGGCGCGAGTCGGTATTCCCGAAACCTCGCCTCAGCCGCCTGGGCCATCTTTACCCCTGTGCATACCCTTGTTCTTGCAAATGGGGTCTGCATTGGTACTGCCACCAATAACCAGGCCGAGTATGATGCTATTCGTGGTCTCTTAGCTGACGCTCTCTCCCATCGCATCTTCCATCTGCAAGTTTATTTAGATTCCCTGCTTATCGTATTAAAACTTAATGGCATCTACCGTGTGCATAATCCTATCTTGTTTAGACAATATTTATGGGTGAGACTTTTGATACAGGAATTTAGATTTATTTCATTCAACCACATCCCTAGAAGTCACAATCACTACGTAGATCAGATCGCAAACCATGTTCTAGACTGGCATTTATCACACATAAGACAATAGCATCCACAAAATCCACATAAAACTCATATACATATAACATGTGTTTTAAAGTCCATATACTTTTGAAACATATGACATGCCCATAGCATGTTACAAAAAACACTGCTACAAAAATGGGGGGCACCACTGGCCCCTACATCACTACTAGGGGGCACCACCTGCCCCACACCTAGTCACTCTCCGGAGGATCCCGTGCCAACGTCTCTGCTCCCGCAGCTCGTAGATCATGCACCGTCTGCCCGGCCATCGCCATGCGTCGCATGATCCCTCGCCATTCCGAGGGGAGCCCAATACATAGCTCTATGTATAGGTCGTCTAAATCTTGCCATCCACGCTCCGACACACCGGTCAGCAGCCCCTCACATCTACGACGGAGGTCCTCCACCAGTGCGGCCTTCTCTTCATTCTGTCATGTCCTCGATCCACTTGCGCCTGTAGCACCTGCTGCTGCTGGTCGTCCCATATATCCGGCCGGTTTCACCGGAGCTATATCTACATCCCAAATAATATAAGGATTAGTACCATGAATACTAGTCACAAACTATAAAAAGGAACATAATAGATTAGTTGCTTGTCACTTACCATCCGGTCCCCATACTCGACCAGGTGGCAGCGGCAAGTCCGGATCTCCCCAATAACTCATCCCACTATAAGGATAGTCATATATGTATAACGGCATCTGGTCCCAATGGGCAAAGAAATCTGGTCGAAACACCCTCCCGACTGCCCCTCCTCCTCCTCTACTCAATAGTCGTCCCCACCGACGCATCCGGGGCTCTCTCGGGCCCCCATCAGGCAACTGTATACGAGGTCGTAAGGTCGGGATCTTCTCGAAGAAGAAAGAGTGCAATACTGTCCCATATGCACAATCATGATTCATTTGTCGCTTACATAACAACAATTGTCGTTTCAGCAACACCAACATCATCTGGGCCCACCCATAGTAGGCCCCACCCAACACACTCTCCACAATCATCATCTGCCCTCCAGTGATGTGATGGAGCACCTGACTGCCCAAGATCCGCAACACTACTGCGCCCACTGCCCGGGTCTCCAACCTCTCTAGCTCCCCAATAGATATTCGAGTCCCTTTGACTCGGACACTCGGTCAACAATGTCGCTCCACAAACTCCATAATGTTACGCCCCCGTGGTAACACTAGTTGCGTATTTCCCACCATCCCCAACGGTGGGAGACCAGTCAAGAAATACAAGTCCTGGACCGTCAACTCGATCTTGTGACCCTGTACTACAAACGCCTCCTGATCCGGATCACAATAAATGATAATCCGGGCCAACAAGGGCTCTCCAGCCCTCATCAAAGGGTTCTCCAAAAATTTCAGAACCCCATGTCTAGCCAGTGCATGACGGACACCCTGATCCGCCTGGATCTCCGTCCGTAGTGTACCCAAGTCTCTCTCTCTCCACTTTATTCGTATATCTGCCATATCTGCATAAAAACATCACCTTTGTCAGCATCCAGATCAAAAAAACTGCATTATCTTACACCAAAACAGAATTTCAGCCCATAACAACACTGAAACCTCCCATACCTAGCAAGTCACACTTTTTAGGCAAAACCTAGGCCAGGTCGCACTTTTTAGGCCAAAACCTGCATCCCAGGTCGCAACTTTTGCCCCAAAAAGTGCGATCCGACCGTAATGAGGAATTAGGGACAGTTTCTGGAATTTTAAACCCTAATCTGCAATTTCAATCCATCAAAAACAAAGCTTAGGATTAAGCCTCCTACCTGCAACTGACGGATTGCAATTCCAACGGTCGGTTTGTCCGCTACGATCGCCGCAAGATTTAGGGCCTTCTCTTCTCTCCACATTCACCACAGCTCCACAAGCAAATGAATGATTTTGGAGGGAAAACACCCTATGAGAAGAAAACCCCTATTTTTTCTTTCACCCACTGCGACCAAACCGTAGTCCCATTTGACAAACCGTCTACACCGTTGGAAAGCTCTCACCGAGCACTCAAATGGGTGTTTGTTTGTTTTTCATGTTTCCATACTTCACCAGGACACATTTTGTCCATGAAGGACCTTTTCATCTCTCCTCAAAATTGAATTCCTTCACTTACAACACTTGTACCTGGGGGCACCACTTTGCCTCCTTACTTGTCTTTGTTCGTGTTGATTTTCATCATGAGATACCCCCTTGTACTCATGTTTTTATGGTTCCCCATCGGACTGTTACTGTGTGGCAGCACCATCGAGTTACCCTTGTTTAGAGCATCCGAGTTGAGTCATCATCAGTCATGGAGTCTCTCTCGCATCCCTTTTTATCTCGCTATAGTCCTCCATCCTTCATTGCTTGGTCCCCCCCTCGAGTTTCACAGTATGGCCCTCAATCCCATTGTTCCCTATCCCTCTTGATATTGTGTCAGTCGCTGCCAAGCCATCCCTGCTTTTTATGCTCTAACAAGGGAAGTCGTCCATCCGCCACTTAGTATCCCTCATTTTCATCATCATTAGTGTCCGTCTATTCGTCGCTCCACTATTTTCTCTTGTGCCTTAGTTGGGGTTCCCTTCTTGCCTCACCCATGGTGGACCTACTTCTGTCGACATCAGCTCATCTAATCCAGAAGTCAGGTCTAGGGGGCAGTTTACCTTGGTTCGCGCTCTTTTCAGCCTGATCGTGATCTATACACTTGACGGTTCAGTGATGCAACAACAGCTATTGGTGATACCCGGGTGTGTGTGAGATGTCTCAACCCTCAGGAAGGGGTGGCCCTGCAGGTAGCCCCCCACATACCCGGATGACTTCTTCATTCCAGCACTTGATGCAGCTCCTCTCATTTGATGATATCGGCCTCAGTCGCTTGCAGCACCTCTTCGATTTGCACGTATCGGTCTGATTTCGTGAGCCCTTCCTCGTGTGTAGGGGGCATTTGGGTATATTAGTATCTCATGTACTACCATATTATTGTATAAGTCCTGACGATTATTCCAGGCATCGCATGTATGTGGGATTCATCATTCTTGATTTCTGGCTCATGATTAGGCCAGCACTGGTTTTACTATCGCGTTTCGTGGTTTTCCGGGCGCCTTATTCTTTGTACTATTGTCTCGGCGGGCATAGGTATGCCTCCCCCGCCGCCTTTCAAATTGGTACCACATCATACACTTGAGACTTGCTGCACCTGTAAGTCTCGTCTCCTCAGGGTCTAGTCCTCCACCACTTTAGATTACCTTACATTCCTCTCTTTCATTTCTATCTTACTGTTTCTTGATTCAGTTCTTACAATGTACTTCGGTCATACGATTTGCTCCTAACACTCATACGTTGGGGGGCAATCTGTTACACAATTTTTTGGTGATCTAACCCATTATCGTTAGATGAACCCAAGTACACCATGTAAGACCAATTTTACCCCAAGTAAAATTCCTTTCACCACATTTGTTTACACATTTCTTGGTCATATTTAACCCAAAACAAGGTAATCAATTAAATAAATAATTATTTATTTAATTATTTCCTAAGAATAAGTTATTTAAATCACTATTTAAATACTATTCCTAGTTAAATTTGACTAAATCATTTTTAAATAATTAAATAAACCATTATTTATTTAATTATATTCCCCTCATCTCCATTAAATAATAAATAAATCATTTATTTATTTATAAATAAAGGAATTGACCCAAGTCAAAAACCCTTTTCCCTCCAACAAATATAATAAAATATTCCTAAAAGGTGATTCTAGAATGTGATTAATAATATTTTATTCATGCACCAAGTTCTAGAACACCCCAATATTTTGTTATAAATAGGATGGTTTTCCCCATTCATTAGTCACCTCCATTGCATTAGATCACACTAGATCTACTCTTGGTCACCATTTCCATTTGTTTGCATTTTGAACTCCCATTGAGTTCCATGTTTGTTAAGGTTTTCCACATTAACCAAAGAGAGGAATTTTAGATCTGAAACACCGAGGACTTCCAAGAACCCATCCCACTGAGGAGAACTGGAAAACACCTTTCTTGTTTTCCTCTCAGGTGCCCCATTCTTTAATATAATATAAGATTCTTTTTATACATTGTTCTTGTCTTGTTCATTGGATGCATGGAGCTATTTTATATCTTATCTGCTTAATATATTTTATGCTTAGATCTAATTTTATGCAGCAAACTTAAGGATATTTTGCAGCCATACTTGATGTTAGGGCTACTTGATATGCATAGCTAAAGTGATCTTTTACGACGAAAGAATCATACTAATTTCGACATTGTAATAGGTCAACAGAGGATTCCAAGAAACCTACTGGATGGATATAGTGAGCAAGTCTGGTTTGGAGTCATGCCCAAGCACACGTTCCTCAGACCCACTTGTCTACTAGAGACAACGTTCCAGATGAGGCCTTTGAAGTTCCAAATTGATGAAGCAGCCTTTCACACATAATTTTTTTCGTGGCCGGGGGTTGCAATGGAAGTTAGAGACAGGGTGTACATGTACATATTTGACGAGATGCTACCACACTGGTTTCCAGGAGAAACGACAAAGGAGGTAGAAAACAGGGTTTCAAACCTGCAACTCCTCCCAATCATTCAGCAACTGAAAAATAAGGTACAAAGCTTTAATGAAGAGATTCAGGTGATAGTGAGTAGTGCTACTCCATTTACAACTTTTTTAGAATACCAAGTCTCCCAGTTGAACCCATCTCCAAGAACAACCTCCATCTTTGCACCCATTCCCAATGTATTGTTCAGTTAACCAACCCTAGCAACCACACTGCTGGTGGGGAAAAGTAGATCTGCGAAGCCCGCAGCGCCGTTGAAGGCCAAGAGGGCCAAGGTTGCAGAATCAAGTCCGGTGGTCAACCTCACAGGAGAGGATCCACCCTGAAAATTGAGTGCAAGGGTACTGATCCAAGAAGATCCAATAGTTGAGATAGGGAAAGAAAGTGGGTTACCACCTCACACCCCCATTAACCCCTTTGATTTCCTGAACATCTGCATATCACCACCTCGTCCAGATCCACTACCACCTACCACCTCATCTGTCTCCCGCGAACCCCACGGCTCCACACCATCCACCTCATCTGCCACCATGTATGATCCAGTTATTAGGAGAATACTCAATGGGGACCACATGACAGAGGTTAACTCTTTTACAGAAGTAGTACCCCCAACCAACCCTACTGTGGTCCCATAGACTACTTTTACCAAGCTCATCACTCAGACAGAGTAGAAAGTTGAATACATAGCTAGGCCACTCCCACAGCCTACTCTGCTCCAACCACCCAAACCAGCAGATCAAGAGGGGTGACCATACCTAAATATGGCAGACTCTGCACCCCAGAAAATTCCACCATAGTCACCGCAAGACCAGTCAGCAAGATTAGTTTCCAGTGGGCAACCACTCTAGGAGCGAAGGCCAGATCAGGGTACCTATGGTGCCGAGAGCATGGAGACATGGGGGACAGCTCAGCTGTACCATTTCATCCAAAGGGCAACACAATAGGCCACGAAGCTCCACTCAGACCTACAGCAGAAATTTGAACAACAACAGAAGCAGATAAGAAAGCTTACTGAACAGCATGAGCAGCTGACAATGGAAAAAGAGTAGCTACAGGGACAGCTGGAAACAGTGGCCAGGATTTTCAGGGAAGTATGGCCTAGAGTGATGGCCCACTATAGTCAAATACTGGATGACGTGCAAGAAACAAAGGTAGTAGGGTGCGCGATCCACCTTAGGGTGGCATATTCAAACCTCCACCAGGAAAATACGAAACTCAAGGCGGCATTGGCAGCATGACCCGCATTGCCTGACCCAACAGTTGTATACTCAACACAAATATCAGAGAAACATGGCCAAGTAACAAAGATGCAGGAAGTCCTAAGTACTGCAGCCAGAGATGCATATGACCTACTGAAGGGTCTGCAAGAATGCTCAACGGCCCTCACGGTGAACACACAGCCAATTTCGGCCCAACTGCAACAGATCTCCAAGGAAATACAGGAAGCCATGGATCCCACTAGGCTAGACCAATTGCATTCCCAGGCAGATGTACTAGAGGTCCAAATTCAAAAAATAGAGGAGACTTTGACGACAGCCAAACAGGAAATCTGAGAGCTTCAAAAAACTGTAAATATCAGTGCGCAAATGATGCAGCAATTGGCCTCTGAGGTCGATACACAGATCAACATAGTATTTGGCACCGTACCGGCAATCGTTGGGGAGGAAATTGTCACAAAAATCACAGCTGAGACCGACGAGTTGCTACAAGGGTTGCAGCAGGACATGGCAACCTTCCAAGAGCTTAAAGCTTCAGCTCTGAACAAGGTCCCAGAGTTGGGGCCCTTTTTCGGACAGCAAGGAGAATGCGCGCAGCCAGAATAGGGCACAGGGTCGGGTGGACCCATGGAAGTTGAGATGGCTTAGGACAATTGAATCGAGGCGAGTCAAAAGGATGTGGTTGGGGTCTGTTGGGGCCCTTGTTTTGGAAATCAACAAATTTTGAGTTGCGATGAGTACATGGCGGAATGCAACCTCCGTAGGCAGAAAGGTGTCAAGGTTGTGGAGGAGCAGAGGACAAGTTTCACGGTTGTTGCGAGAGCAAGCACAGATAGTGGAAGGGCATGGAAGGAAACAAGAAGTGAACTCTCAATGAACAGAAAGAAACGAAAGATAGCCGAGCAAGAAAGAAGGAGGAACTGTCAGTCGTGTGGGCAGGAGAACAAATAGGCAGCCAGCCAACGGATGGGGGGCGAGCGCAGATGGGAATAGGCAACAGGGAGCCACAGGAGAGCTCTGTGTGGTTGCATTGTTCTCCTCTCTTCTGGATTACTGTAGTTTCTCTCTGTCCTTAGGGACTTGTTGTATTTTTCTCTTCTCTAAGCTCATATGCTGCTAAGCCTAGTAATAGTTCGCCTCTGACAGCTGATGATTAATATATTCAAGAGTGTTGTTCTGATATGTGATTCTGAATATGAATGAGTATTGTTATAGGCTATGCTTAAAATTTTGTTTCCTATTAGTTTAACTGGTTTTCTGAAGAATGCATGATATGGAATGTTATGTCATAACTATCTAGGACCTTGGTTATTCACCTGTTTGGATGTTGTGGGGATGATACCGATCTGCTCCTGATCATAGTAGGGTAACATCACGCCTCGGGTGAAACTCTCTACCATTCGGAGAAGAGTGTAAATGCCAACGTGAATCTATACTATGATGGAAAACCTTGTAGGCCCTTAGCCCTGAACCCGGGTCTTCTCTCCGAGACCTGTTCTCTCACCAACACTAACCTACGTATATATCTATGAATACTGAATTTCGAGAATTTTATCAGTCTCAGAAATAGATCTGAGGCTTTCAATCATATATCATTTCATATTTGCAAAACCCTTATTCAATCAACATCATTAATCATATTTAATCATTCATTGATCAAATTTGTGCATATTCAACTTAACAACACTACAGTATTCAAAGAATCCTGATCTAATTGAAGACTTCATTGACAAACATCAGAATTATAACAATAGTAAACAGATAACCTCTCCATCAAGTTTCAGAAAACCTTGACTTCAATACGCAGTTTATCTGAAACAGATCCACGTGTATACACGATTTCATCATGATGAACCAACATATAGATCTAGAAATATTAATTATGCAGAAATTTTTAGATGTATAAACTTACCCAAATTTATTCACTTCTCTTCAGAAAACATGAGCCATATCACAAATCCAAACATCTCATCAATAGATCATGCAAGTACATAGTAGTTTCAGGTCTAGAGATCCAGATCCATCATTGTATCCATGGGTGCATCATAATTTCAGATCTATGATAATAAAAAAACCCATTTCATGCAGATATACTTCAGAGAGAATTATTTAGTTCAAAGCCTTACACATGCATGCCTTTTCACTATGATCTTGTTTTCCTTATATAGGTTTAGCCTAGCCAAAACAAAACAAGTGTCGATTGTATTCTTGGATCGAATAAAAAATATGACACAATGCTCAATAATGTGGGCTAAAACCATGTTAATTCTCCCTGGTATCATAATTTTAGAGTGAAAAAGGCATAAGCGACTTGGATTCTTCGTACCCACATGTATACGTGACTTCATAAAAATTGCATATATACTAATTCTAGATGTATACACGGGTTGCATGTATACAAACCTGCATATGTATGAGGGTTTCCTTCCTCAAACCTATGTATACGTTTTGAAATATTAACCTTTTCATTTCTCTGGCACATACTGGAATTCCTTTCTCTGTCGCATCTGAACTAACCTATAGAAACATCATTTTCACATCTCTAAAAAATAGGTTCCTATCAAAACGAAACTCATCAAGTAGGTTTCCATCAAGAAAAACATATTAAGTCTTAATGCCAATAGCGCCATCAGATGTCTACAATTATGATCTTATTTCCCCTGACCTAGTTATCTCCTTGACCTAAGTCACTCATCCAGCACCCAAATCAATCAATCAAACCCTTGTGATACTATACCCAGCCTAGAACCTAATTGATCTAGCCCTCTTGGTTGTGATCCTTGGAGAGAGCCCTCTCCTACCTAGTAGGGCTAGCTACTTGGTGAGGACTTGGCCTATGGTTACCTTTGTTGGTATCTTCTTAGCCTCAGAGATCCACTAGAGAGATAAAAATTCTAAAGGTCATCAATTATCAAGTGGTACAACTCAATGGGAGGGGGAAACATTAGGTTTTCTTCAATTGTCTTACCTTTATTCCTGGGGGATTTTCCTTTTGGGACCATAATCAAACAATAGATCAAAAGGAGGGATAGATAGAAGATCGAATTACATGTATCTAGCAGTTATTTGGCAGGTATAGAGGTGGGGACAATGATTTAATTATGGATAAAATGCGGGGTCAATACATGAATTACAACAACAAAGTGGATTATTGGTTCCTGTGATAACTTGAAATCCTGTGAAAATCAACTGGTAATGGAAAAAAGTAATGAAAAGGGATTTTACAATTCTTCTCTATCAAAAAGATTAAATTGATTAATTTATCATTAAATTTTTACCGTTAGAAGGTGATCAGGTTCGTTGCACGAGAGTGGGAGGCATTTATGGTTGTAACGGTTTGTTGACAGGGCTACAGAGTGCTAGGTGGTAGTATTTAAATGGGAGCGAGTCAAATCTGCTGAGGGTGAATTGAACTGAAGGGGAATGTGTGGGAGTGGGGTCCATCAAGGTGATTTGGAAGATGGTGAGTGGAGGAAGTTTTCTGAGTGGGCGGAGGGATGGTGGGTTAGGGAAATGTCATGATGTGCAGCTATTGTTGGATGGCTATGCGATCAACAAAGAATTATTTTCAAAGGGAGAGGGGGGGGGGGGGAATGCGATGAAAAAAATGGAAAATGGGGGTATGAAATGCTGTGAGAGCAGCACATTAGTCTGTCGGTCCGCGCATTTCATACCCCCACCACGATTGAAGCACAATAGGGGGGGGGCGGAATTGCTCCCCTGTCATTGAACCGAGTGGGGTATTCTCGACTATTCATTTTTATTAAGAATTTGAACTTGGCATTATGTTTCATGATCCTTCCCTTTATTACATGCACTTAAAAGCATGCTTAAGAATAACTTAATGCTAATTAACAGTAAATGACTTTAAACACTATTTTAACTTTAAAAGACACCTATTTAACTATTAATGTTGCATTTGGAGTGGAAAAGCATTTTTGTCTATTTTTTCTATTTGGTAATGATTAGATGGTGTGATTTAACTTATTCATTAATCCTAATATATTTTACTTTTATTCTAAACACGATTAAATAGTGTGATTAGGCATCTAATCTACCTATCCTATTCGGAAAGCGGCATTTTAGCTAACAAAAAATTTATTCAAAATTTCTAACTATAAACTAATGCATTTTATTTCTTGAGTGCCATTTAGGCTTGCTCACTCCTACACATTTACACATTTTTTGGGGGTTTCTTGATCTTTCTTTTTTTTCTTTCTCTTTATTCTATTTTTCTCTTTTTCTCATATATGTTTTTTATACCCCCTTTTCATTTCTTTATATATATATATATATATCTATATATATATATATTCTTTGTAAACCATTTACGAAATACAATATTATTTACAATTTGATCAACTGAAAGAGAAGAGATAAACATCAATGGAACCTATGATTCATAGGACCCAAACACAAGGAAAGAGAATGTGGCTACATATTTCTTGTTAGGACTTACCTTGCCCACAGAAAGGGAAGAAATGGTGGATGATCAACTTTAACATCATCATATGTTTTCCGCCTCGGTGAATTCTCCTTGGTTTTATGTTATACGGGTGAAAATGCGAAGATGGGTAACATTTTTATGAAAAGTCGGGGCAGAATTTTTTTTTCCTCCATAGTTCGGCCAAAATCTTGTCATAGTTCGGCCAAACAATCTAGGAGTTCAGCCAAACTATTGAATTTAGTTCTGCCGAACTTTTTTTTCCATTTACAGTGATGGCGTACTGACGGCAATGGCGAACAGATTTTTCACCTGAGTTTGGAAAACCGGCAATAAAAGTTCGGCTGAACTATTATTTTTATAAATATATCGCCCGCAATCATTTACGGGTTTTTGTTCACATTCGCGTGCTCTTATCTATTGCTCTGTCGTGCCCTCTTATCTGTTGCTCTCTCACGTGCTCTTATCTGTTGCTCTCTCGTGTCCTCTTATATGTGCTCAAGTTCGTCGCTCAGGTTCATCACATTCCCACATGCGGTCTTATCTATCGCAGTCCAACTCAAGGAGGTAAGATTTTTAATTTCTGCAAGTCTTTTTGTATTTGTTGTTTTTATTTTGTTTTAATTTGTGTTGATTTTATAGTTTGGTTTTAATTTTTATTTTATTTTTTAACTTCTGTTGATTTTATTTTTTGCAGAGGTCTTCGACGATGTCTTCAGTGTCCTCTACAACAAATTCAGCGTCTTCATCGTCTTCAACATCCAGGTACGTTTCAGCATCTTTAGCGTCTCTTTTTTTTTTGTTGTCTCTGTTTTTTTGGCCCTGCCTCTATTTTTTTGGCCCTGTCTCTGTTTTTTTGGTTGCAACCTCAGGTTACATTCCTATCCAATAGGTTATGGGAGTTTCACCATGTAGTTTCACAACAAAACATTAGAGGCCGGTGGATGCTGAGGCACAGTGCTCCTCTTTTTTATATATTAGTTTATTTGTCAGCATAAATGTGGGGATATTTTTCAGAATATATGATAGGAGAGTTTCTTCATGTTGTTCCACAGTACAATAGTAGAGGCATGTGTCCTTGGAAACTCATATTTGTTATATAACATCAACATTGCATCATAAATGCGGGAGAATCCCCGAAATATAGAACCAGAGTGTTTCATTATTTAGTTGTAGAGAAAATGTGTTTAGAATAAAATAAAACAATATTTTGGAAATTAAAATCATTGTGATTCATTGAAGATTAGATCATTGAACAAGTAACTTTTAAGCGTGCAAGCATGTCGTTCTCTGAGAAGTAAAATAAGTGTTTTTCATTAGAGATTAGAAGAGATCCTTAGATCCTTTTACAAGAAACAGTTAAGTCTCCAATAAAATAGTAAAATAGTTGTCATTACGTGGCTGATTGTTCGGCTGTCCTTGGATCCTTTTACAAGAAACAGTTAAGTCTCCAAGAAAACAATAAAAAAAATTTCATTGCATGGCTGAAAATAAGTGTTTTTCATTAAATATTAGAGGAGATTCTTAGATCCTTTTAGAAGAAAAATTTAAGTCTCCAAGAAAACAGTAAAACAATTTTCATTATGTGGCTGACTGTTCGGCTGTCCTTAGATCCTTTTACAAGAAACAGTTAAGTCTCCAAGAAAATAGTAAAACAGTTGGCATTGTGTGGTTGACTGTTCGGTTGTCCTTTTATTTATGAATGTGTGAATGAAAGAAATTTTAACTTCATGAGACTAAAATTAGCTTATAGAACTAAGAGTTTCATATCCATGGTCTCAAACAATGAGAGAGAAAAAACCTTTTATATTCCACATGTAAAACACAAATTAGCCATAAAAAATTTCCATTGAAACCGTAAGTGATTTGATACAAAACATAGGTTTTAACCTAAGAGTAAATGCCCCTACATATAGAAGTTTTTCATTTTCATATCCATGGTCTCAAACAATGAGAGAAAAAACATTTTATATTCAATGTACATGTAAAACACAAATTAGCCATATCTCTAGAATAGATCTAAATAGAAGTTTTTCATTTTCATAGCCAGGTCTCAAACAATGAGAGAGAAAAAAACCTTTTATATTCAACATGTAAAACACAAATTAGCCGTAAAAGTTTCCCATTGAAACCATAAGAGATTTGATACAAAACATAGGTTTTAAACTAAGAGTAAATGCCCCTACATATAGAAGTTTTTCATTTTCATATCAATGGTCTCAAACAATGAGAGAAAAAACATTTTATATTCAATGTACATGTAAACCACAAATTAGACATATCTCTGGAATAGATCTAAATAGAAATTTTTCATTTTCATATCCATGGTCTCAAACAATGAGAGAGAAAAAAAACCTTTTGTGTTGAACATGTAAAACACTTGAATTAGCCATAAACGTTTCCCATTGAAACCATAAGTGATTTGATACAAAACATAGATTTTAACCTAAGAGTAAATGCCCCTACAAGTCATTCAACATGTAAAACACTTGAATTAGCCATAAACGTTTCCCATTGAAACCATAAGTTATTTAATACAAAACATAGGATTTAACCTAAGAGTAAATGCCCCTACAAGTCATTCAACATGTAAAACACTTGAATTAGCCATAAAAGTTTCCCATTGAAACCATAAGTGATTTGATACAAAACATAGGTTTTAACCTAAGAGTAAATGCCCCTACAAGTCATTCAACATGTAAAACACTTGAATTAGCCATAAAATTTTCCCATTGAAACCATAAGTGATTTGATACAAAACATGGTTTTAACCTAAGAGTAAATGCCCCTACAAGTCAATCAATCTCTTGAATAGTTTTAAATATAGAAGTTTTTCATTTTCATATCCATGGACTTGAAAACAATGAGAGAAAAAACCTTTTATATTCAATGTGCATATAACTTATTTAGAAACAAAAATTAATTTAATACAAAACATAGGTTTAAACCAAGTATATAGTTTTCATTTTCATATCTATGGTCTAAAACAATGAGAGAGAAAAAAACCTTTTATATTCAGCATGTAAAACACAAATTAGCCATAAAAGTTTCCCATTGAAACCATAAGTGATTTGATACAAAACATAGGTTTTAACCTAAGGGTAAATGCCCCTACAAGTCAATCAATCTCTCAAATAGTTTTAAATATCTAGGAGATTTTCATTTTCATATCCATGGTCTCAAACAATGAGAGAAAAAACCTTTTATATTCACATGTATGTAAAACACAAATTAGCCATATCTTTAGAATAGATCTAAATAGAAGTTTTTCATTTTCATATCCATGGTCTCAAACAATGAGATAGAAAAAAACCTTTTATATTCAACATGTAAAACACTTGAATTAGCCATAAAAGTTTCCCATTGAAACCATAAGTGATTTGATACAAAACATAGGTTTTAACCTAAGAGTAAATGTCCCTACAAGTCAATCAATCTCTCGAATAGTTTTAAATATGTTGAATTTTTTCATTTTCATATCCATGGTCTCAAACAATGAGAGAAAAAATCTTTTATGTTCAATGTATGTAAAACACAAATTAGGCATATCTCTAGAATAGATCTAAATAGAAGTTTTTCATTTTCATATCCATGGTCTCAAACAATGAGAGACAAAAAAACCTTTTATATTCAACATGTAAAACACTTGAATTAGCCATAAAATTTTCCCATTGAAACCATAAGTGATTTGATACAAAACATAGGTTTTAACCTAGAAGAGTAAATGCCCCTACAAGTCAATCAATCTCTCAAATAGTTTTAAATATCTAGAAGTTTTTCATTTTCATATCCATGGTCTCAAACAATGAGAGAGAAAAAAAAATTATATTCAACATGTAAAACACAAATTAGCCATAAAAGTTTCCCATTGAAACCACAAGTGATTTGATACAAAACATAGGTTTTAACCTAAGAGTAAATGCCCCTACAAGTCAATCAATCTCTCGAATAGTTTTAAATATCTAGAAGTTTTTCATTTAGTTTTTCATTTTCATATCCATGGTCTCAAACAATGAGAGAAAAAACCTTTTATATTCAATGTATGTAAAACACAAATTAGCCATATCTCTAGAATAGATCTAAATATAAGTTTTTCATTTTCATATCCATGGTCTCAAACAATGAGAGAGAAAAAAACCTTTTATATTCAACATGTAAAACACAAATTAGCCATAAAAGTTTCTCATTGAAACCATAAGTGATTTGATACAAAACATAGGTTTTAACCTCAGAGTAAATTCCCCTACAGTCAATCTCTAGAATAGTTTTAAATAGAAGTTTTTCATTTTCATATCCATGGTCTCAAATAATGAGAGAAAAAACCTTTTATATTCAATGTATGTAAAACACAAATTATCCATATCTCTAGAATAGATCTAAATAGAAGTTTTTCATTTTCATATCCATGGTCTCAAACAATGAGAGAGAAAAAAACCTTTTATATTCAACATGTAAAACACTCAAGAATTAGCCATAAAAGTTTCCCATTGAAACCATAAGTTATTTGATACAAAACATAGGTTTAAATATAACCTAAGAGTAAATGCCCCTACAAGTCAATCAATCTCTTGAGTAGTTTTAAATATCTAGAAGTTTTTCATTTTCATAGCCATGGACTCAAACAATGAGAGAAAAAAACATTTTAATTCAATGTACATGTAAAACACAAATTAGCCATATCTCTAGAATAGATCTAGAAATAGAAGTTTTTCATTCTCATATCCATTGTCTCAAACAATGAGAGAGAAAAAAACCTTTTATATTCAACATGTAAAACACTTGAATTAGCCATAGAAGTTTCCCATTGAAACCATAAGTGATTTGATACAAAACATAGGTTTTAACCTAAGAGTCAATGTATGTAAAACACAAATTAGCCATAGCTCTAGAGAATAGATCTAAATAGAAGTTTTTCATTTTCATATCTATGGTCTCAAACAATGAGAGAGAAAAAAACCTTTTATATTATACGGGGTCAATGCCAATGCCAATGCAAGATTCATCTCTCATTTTCATAACCATAAGTGATTTGATACAAAACATAGGTTTTAACATAGGTTTTAACCTAAGAGTCAATGTATGTAAAACACAAATTAGCCATAGCTCTAGAGAATAGATCTAAATAGAAGTTTTTCATTTTCATATCCATGGTCTCAAAAAATGAGAGAGAAAAAAACCTTTTATATTCAACATGTAAAACACTTGAATTAGCCATAAAAGTTTCCCATTGAAACCATAAGTGATTTGATACAAAACATACGTTTTAACCTGAGAGTAAATGCCCCTACAAGTCATCAATCTCTCGAATAGTTTTAAATATCTAGAAGTTTTTCATTTTCATATCCACGTTCTCAAACAATAAGAGAGAAAAAACCTTTAATATTCAACATGTAAAAAAAAATTAGCCATAAAAGTTTCCCATTGAAACCAAAAGTGATTTGATACAAAACATATAGGTTTTAAAACCTAATCTAGTAAATGCCCCTACATTCAATCTTTAGAATAGATCTAATTAGAAGTTTTTCATTTACATATCCATGGTAGTTCTATAGGCAGAGTCTGTAAAGGGCCAGGTAGCCTCTGGATCTCATCTTTTATGAAAGGTGACATATCTAGTAAATGCCCCTACAGTCAATCTCTGGAATAGATCTAAATGCCCCTATAGTCAACATGTATATAGTATTTAGAAACAAAAATTAATTTGATACAAAACATAGGTTTTAACCAAGTATATAGTTTTTCATTTTCATATCCATGGTCTCAAACAATGAAAGAGAAAAAACCTTTTATATTCAACATGTAAAACACAAATTAGCCATAAAAGTTTTCCATTGAAACCAAAAGTGATTTGATACAAAACATATAGGTTTTAACCTAATCTAGTAAATGCCCCTACATTCAATCTTTAGAATAGATCTAGAATTAGAAGTTTTTCATTTTCATATCCATGGTAGTTCTATAGGCAGAGTCTGTAAAGGGCCAGGTAGCCTCTGGATCTCATCTTTTATGAAAGGTGACATATCTAGTAAATGCCCCTATAGTCAATCTATGGAATAGATCTAAATGCACCTACAGTGAATGCCCCTACAGTCAACATGTATATAGTATTTAGAAACAAAAATTAATTTGATACAAAACATAGGTTTTAACCAAGTATATAGTTTTTTGTCTCAAACAATGAGAGAGAAAAAACCTTTTTATATTCAACATGTAAAACACAAATTAGCCATAAAAGTTTCCCATTGAAACCAAAAGTGATTTGATACGAAACATATAGGTTTCAAAAAGCTAATCTAGTAAATGCCCCTACATTCAATCTTTAGAATATCTAGAATCTCTAATTATAAGTTTTTCATTTTCATATCCATGGTAGTTCTATAGGCAGAGTCTGTAAAGGGCCAGGTAGCCTTTGGATCTCATCTTTTATGAAAGGTGACATGTCTAGTAAATGCCCCTACAATCAATCTCTGGAATAGATCTAAATGCACCTACAGTAAATGCCCCTATAGTCAACATGTATATAGTATTTAGAAACAAAAATTAATTTGATACAAAACATAGGTTTTAACCAAGTATATAGTTTTTCATTTTCATATCCATGGTCTCAAACAATGAGAGAGAAAAAACCTTTTATATTCAACATGTAAAACACAAATTAGCCATAAAAGTTTCCCATTGAAACCAAAAGTGATTTGATACGAAACATATAGGTTTCAAAAATCTAATCTAGTAAATGCCCCCACATTCAATCTTTAGAATATCTAGAATCTCTAATTATAAGTTTTTCATTTTCATATCCATGGTAGTTCTATAGGCAGAGTCTGTAAAGGGCCAGGTAGCCTCTAGATCTCATATTTTATGAAAGGTGACATAGATGAGAGATGAATTAATAGATGAATTAGAATTATATGGGGCAATGCCAATGCCAATGCAAGATTCATCTCTCAAAGATGAATTAGTTTTAAGACGCTCTTCTTCAAAAATTCAAGATTCATCTCTTAAAGATGAATTAGTGTTGAGACGCTCTCCTTCAAAATTTATTCATCGACATAATTTGTTTACACTTTAAATTAAACATTAATTTTCTGAACTTTATCTTGAATTTAATTTAAATTAGTTATTTAAAAAATTAATTGTAAATGTCCACCGTAGATATATATATCATGGAGGATGAACGACGAAGATCAATAGAATCCCGTATCTCTAAAAGAGGGGAGGATCAGGGATCGGGATCGAGAGTTGTTCATGGTATTTAAATATAATCTTAAATCTCCATACATGTGTGTACATATGGAATTGATTTTTTATCAACTTTGTGAGTTAAATTAGTTGTTAAAATAAGTTTCATTTTTTATTTTTTAGGAGCTAATAAGAAGAGAAGGGTCTCTACTCCAACCATGGATGCCCAGGGTTCACCCAGTCGTGGTATGGTTTGAACGCAATTTAATCAATGAATATGTACGTGTGTATTTATATGTACATGAATGTATTTTTCAATTGATTATAAATTCGTATTTGTTTATGAAGCTTCTCTCTCCTCTCGAGAGGTTGGTGGTGGTTCAAATCCCCTTAGAGGGCCATCAATAAGTGGTAGAAGGTTGTGTGAAGGGGGTGATATTTATTCTCCCAGAGGCCAATCAACGGCTGGTGGTGTTGGTTCTCAGCAGGGTCGTTCTGGGTCTCAACAGTTTCAGGGTGGAGAAGATGCTAACCAACCACGTCGAGGTTGCCATCAATTTCAATATTTTTTCATTGAATTTGTACAAATTTGTTTACATGTTTTTTTTTCTAATATACAAAATTATATATATATATATATATATTGATGCAGAGGCTGAAAATGTTCCAAATATTGGTCAAATAGACGCAGGGCAGAATGCTACATTCAAGAAGAAGGTTGTCTACCCACCACAACTTATCCGACCGACATTACTGATATACCATGGGAAAGAAACATGGCACAATGCACCTTAAAAAGGTTTCAACAACTTCATGCAAAATTGTGGAGAGATCTTGTGGCTTTGACTCTAATTGCTGAGAGTTGACAAAGCCTCAAAATAGTTACACATTCATTGGGTGAAATAGTAAATGTGTACAAAAATTTTGGGCCAACGACTGATACATTTGTAGAACTCGTGAGAAAGAGAAAGAAAATAGTAATGGGTCGTGATAAATGGGAGGATGTAAAACAAAGAGTTACAAAAGATATGGCCAAGTCAATGTTTAATTTCAAGGAAGGGCCAAAAAGAAAAATGCTGAAGGTGCAATATTTCAAGCACCCCGATATAGCTCACTATTTGTATGATAGGCACCTTGCAGCCTATGGAAGGCTCCCATGGAATGACGAGGTTCCTGTTTATTTTGCACAATTTTTTTACGCAGATTTTTTTTTTTTGAAAATGAAACCCAATTACAATGACCTTCCGTCAGAATTTTTTGGTCTGGGGAAAGGTCGATTGTATGACCGTAAGGGCGCTAAGCGAGATGTGGATTTGCCTTGCCCTGAGCCGCCATTGGTGAGTCGACCTTTTCGGGTCAAAACTCTGTGGTCAGAGATGGATGCGACTTCTCAAATAAGTCGAGAAGCAAGGGATGTCATGATCGACAATGTTTACAGCGGATTGGGTGGAGTCAATGTTTATCTAAATCGACAAAGAGCATGTGAGAATGCACGTGCCAATTTTGTGTATTGTACAGATGAAGAGATTGACAACATGAATGTTGAAGATATCCGAATATATGCAAAGAATTATCACAATGTTTGGCAAGACTTAATTCTTCATGAGGAAGAGGGCACGGGAACGGTATGTGTTAATGACCTTAGGGTTCAATTATTTTAACACATACATGTGTACAATTTGTAATAAATACATGTATATGTATTTATTTGTATGTACATTAATCTAACAAAAATGTATCATTATATGTTAAAACACCATTTGCAGTTGTCACGCATGATGAATGACGAAAATTTTAATATCACGTTCGAGACCTCTGGTTCAAACAATGCAGATGGGTCTCACCATCAAGATATGTTGGAAAATGTTAGTGTTTTTTAAGTGATATTTTTTAAATAAATAGTTGTGCACACATGTACATGTATGTATATATAATGATAAAATGTTTTAACAGATTCCGATTCCGTCTGATGTTTTTGGGATGGCGGTACCTTCTTCTTCCTTGGGAGATGTACCTTCTACTTCCTTAGGAGATGAGCCACATCCACAACAAGTATGGAAAATTTTTCACTTTTAAAATTTATGTTTTTAAGTTAAATATATATATAATCCACCTCAAAAAGTTCCATTAAAAATTGAGATATATATATCTATATCTTGAGTTATTTTAAATTTTTTGAATTTTAGGTTGTTGGAGATTTTCATTTGGAGCCTCTCTTAGGAGATGTCCCAAATTCACCTGCAGAAGTATTCAATTTTTCACTTATATATATGTGTGTGTGTTTTTTTAATTTAGTTATAATTTATAAATTGTTGTTTATTTAAGTTTTATTATAAATTGAGATCTTGATCTTGAGTTATTTTATACTTTTAAAATTTTGAATTTTAGGTTCCTATAGAAGATTTCTTTAATCCACAGACTCTAGCAACAGAGAGAGGAACATCCACACCATTTCAACCATTTGAACAAGTTGTCTAACTTTTTTTTTAATATTATTGAAAATAAGTTTATATATGTATACGTGCATTTTCATCTGAAATTTTTTAATATATATATATATATAACTGTACATGTATATTGTACAGTTTACCGTTGCAGATGTTCCCATGGGGGGGGAACTTGTAGCACGTGAACAAATGGAGAGGGAACCTCGAGGTATTGCATGATTTTTTTTTATATTTTGTTTTTTACATGAAGTTCTATATATATTCTCATTCATTTTTAAAACATCAAATTTTAATGTTTGTACATGTGCATTGTGTACAGGTTTCCCATGCTTCACATGATAGTGCGCGGATTGAGACCCTGATAGGAAAGACACTACATCCATCTCTATTTGATGGACATGATTTGTAGATTTGATTTCAAGATTTAGATAGTCTTAAATTTACTTTTTTTATATATTATCTAGATGCACTGTCATATATATATATATAACTTGATACAGTTTGATACTTGTGAGATCTACAATTTTTGGACATATTTTATGAGATCTACAATTTTTGGACATATTTTATTACAATGTTAATATAATTTGTTTTGTTCCAAAAAGTTAAGTTTTGGATGGTTTTAGTACTTTTGGCATGTGAATGTGAAGTAATGTTGTTATATAATTTGTTTGGTTTTTAAAACTTTTAAGTTTTGGATAATTGAACTACTAGTAATGTTCTAAACTACATTTGGCATGTGAAGTAATGTTGTGATCTATAATTTGTTTTTAAATTAAAAGTTAAGTTTTGGATGGTTTTAATCTACATTTGGCATGTGATATAATGTTAAATGTTTTTATTGGATAGTTGAACTATAATTGGCATGGCATGTGAAGTAATGTTACATGATATAATCAAAAAGTTTTTAAAACTCAAGTTTTTGATGGTTTCAATCTACATTTGGCATGTGATATTTAATGTTAAATGTTTAATGTTTTTATTGGATAGTTGAACTATAATTGGCATGGCATGTGAAGTAATGTTACATGATATATATCAAAAAGTTTTTAAAACTCAAGTTTTGGATGGTTTCAATCGAAATTTGGCATGTGATATTTAATGTTAAATGTTTAATGTTTTTATTGGATAGTCAAGAACTACAATTGGCATGGCATGTGAAGTAATACGTGCATGTGAAGTAATGTTGCATGATCTATAATTTTGGATGGTTTCAATCTACATTTGGCATGTGATATAATGTTAAATGTTTTTATTGGATAGTTGAACTATAATTGGCATGGCATGTGAAGTAATTTTGCATGATATATAATCAAAAAGTTTTTAAAACTTGAGTTTTGGATGGTTTCAATCTACCTTTGGCACATGTGATATAATGTTAAATTTTTTTATTGGATAGTTGAACTACAATTGGATGGCATGTCAAGTAATGTTGTGATATAATCAAAAAGTTTTTAAAACCCAAGTTTTGGATGGTTGAAGTACATTAATCATGTGAAGTAATGTTGTGATATAATCAAAAAGTTTTTAAAACTAAGTTTTGGATACCATTTTAATCTACATTTGGCATGTGATATAATGTTAAATGGTTAATGTTTTTATTGGATAGTTGAACTACAATTAGCATGACATGTGAAGTAATTTGTTTTGATATAATCAAAAAGTTTTTAAAATTCAAGTTTTAGACATGGTTGAAGTACATTTGGTAAGTTTTAAAAAAAATTTCACTCAAACAATAGTATGTAGTATGTAAATTTTTCATTAATGCACATAGAACATATTCGACCATTGGACAGACAAATTTTGTACTAGATTTTCAATCAGGAATAGAGATGTGGGTCAAATCCCACCAAAAGTCGAAGAAGTGCTCCGAGTCTCTTGTCTGAAAGGAATCTTCGTACAAAATTATACTGCGGATAATTTATTTACATTGTGGATACTTTTTACCAAAAAATCCCACAAGAAAAACTGCGTGCATTGAGTTCATGTATATATCCAGTACATGCAACATTTTTCATCAATGCACATAGAAAAACTACTTTCAGTTAATTGCATTCTAGAACATATATATTGAGTACGTGAAACATTTTTCATCAATGCACATAGTAAAACTACTTGAACAGTTAATTGCATTCGAGAACATATACATATATATCCAATATATGTATGCAACAGTTTCAAAAATGCATGTATAAAAAAGCCACTTTCAGTTGATACTCTAGAGTGTGCATGTACCAAAACAATTTGTACATGTGCAAACACTTGCACAGATAACATAACAAGGCAGCTCAATTTTTAATTGAGTACTGGAAGTTCTAGAACATATAATCCAAAGAGAATAAATTGTTGGGCAGTTCAATCAAAAAAATTCCAATGGAATGCCATCTTCAATAATCCGTTCATGATCGGATTTTGACATTTTCCATTTCTTAATATTCGTTTTTTTCTTTGATTGAACCTCGATCAACTTTATGCGTGTTGCACACACCAAGTGACTATATTGACAACTTATGAAATCAGGTTCATAGTCTTCAAAGTAAACAAAATTCCCACTTTGATTAGTTTGTCTGAAAAAATAACCTTTCAGTATAATAGATCCTCTTTCATATGGAAATCTGTGATCATTATAGTCTTCTAATAATTTCATTTTTCGTTCAGTGCAACGCATCAAATAATACTTCACATTTTCATCATTGTCAGTAGGTGCAATTACAGCAAAAACATCTCCTGTACAATAAAACAAACTTCACAAAATTATACATATTCAAATTTATTTCTAGATCTTTATCATTAGAAAGCAATTCAAATGTTACCTTCTCTAACAAGATCAGAAACTCGATCACCATCAGATGATATTGTAGTCTCCTCTGATTGCATTTCTTCAAACATTGCAACGGACATTTTTCCCTTTGTATTTAGCTCTGTATGTTTCCAATCTTTTACATACATTTTGTTTTCACAAACGTCATTGGATTTTGTGTTGTCTATGCAAACATCACAAAAACAAGAATATTTTATTTTATCCAATGCAAACACATTTCTGGACGACTTTGTTTTAATTGAATGCAATTTTCGAGTCCCTTTTATTGTTTCAACATCATTTCCAATTGATCTATCTACGTCTTTGATCCCAATATGCCAAAAAAACCTTTATATGGAAAATTTAAAGAAGAATGTAAATATGATATCAAAATACAATCAAAGATAATCATTGTGATAAATGTACACTGTTTATTTAATTAGATATTCAATAAAAATTAAATTGAATGTACCTTCGCACTTCCCTTGATCAGTTAGTCTCATGGCTTAGAGCAGCGATGCACCATTGAACAACTTCTTTCGCGTCCACAAGTCGGCTTGCAGAGGGGTTCATTTGATATCTTCGAAGTGCTCGTTTTATGCATGCCCCTGCACCATCATGTTCTCCTTTTCCATGGCCAGTCTCAAATAAATTCCAACAATGTTTAATGTAGGTTTTCTTATGAAGACAACACAACCAAAAGAATGATCGTGCAGATTTGAATTGACCTGCGCATCCATCTGACCATATCCAATGTTCATTGAATGTTATTCCACGATTTTTCAAGGAATCATAAATTTTTCCAAAACAATGTTGTACAAAATATGTATCATGTGTACGATCGTCACTGATATAAAAGTGATATTCTTTAATAATATGTCGATTTTCACTGGTGCTTTCTATATGATCGACGTTTTGTTTAGCATGTCTATATAGAATATGGACGAGCATGGAGACTTGGTCAAAATGATAGTATTCACTCTGAATTTCTTTTTGTGGAACAAATGTGTAGTTTTCTGCAAAATCAATCACTGACAAAATGGTCCCTGGTGGAAAAAATTCACTAGATTTTTTGAATTGCAAGTCTTGCCATCGAGCTCTATGGGAATGCTTGGTGTATTTGTAAATTTATGCCTCAAACTTTCTCAAAAATTCTATCACAAAAATTTCTTCTTCTCGTAATTCAATTCTTTTAACACTATTTTCACCTTGAATCGATGTATGGATATATTCATATCTCTTCCATTTCACTTTCATGTTGGACAATGATTGATCATTTATATCAGTACGATATTTGTTTTGAAATTTAGTCAAATTTCCACAATCATTGCATTTTTTACCACCAACACATTTCTTTTTGTAAAATAGTTCATCACTTTCTCTTTCACATAGAATTTGAGATATTAAATCATGGATAGTGGAAGGAGGAGGTGAATCCTTCCATAATGTTCTACCAAAATCAAGGAATGTGTCATAATATAACTCAAATTCCACATGATAACAGCAACAACAAGTGTCGCGTATGGTGATAGGTTTTACATACCATGGTTTTTGTTGAACAAAAGCACTGATTGAAACATGAATTTCATGATTCTCTTCTTTGAACTTGTTGAATAAATCTATCTGAGTGGTTTCCAAGAAATATTTTTCATGTTCTTCGTACTGATTTCGTGCTATTCTTCTTCGCATCACATGCCTTGCAGTTGGCGAAACACACGAATTGTTCTTCCAATATTCATATATTATTTTTTTAACATTTTCTCCAAGTCTATCTTTATATGGTTGCCTACAAATAGCTCTCCAACAAGAAAGTTCATCATTTACATCTATTTGCAACCAAAATTTCCAATGTTTGTGCAAATATTTTCGTGAGGTTCCTAATGCTCGTGCTATAGATTTTACCAAGCGATTCTCTTTAGTACTTGATGAAACCACTGCCAATATGTATTGCTCTACGTACAACTGAAACATTTTTATGTCTAGATCTTTTCATTGAATTTATAGCACTATTTATATTTTGTATCACATTTTCCTTCATTTTTTTATCTTTGGATGATTTTCGAATACCCAATAAAGTCGTAGCTTCTTTTAATTTCCTTAATGATAGGAGACCTTTCAACATTTGGGCTTGAACTGGCACATTTTCCTTTATGAAATGCTTCTAAAAAATGCGGTTAACATGATATTGTATATAATGGTCAGCTTTTTTATCTCCATATGTGTGAGTGTCAACATTTTCTAACATCTCGTCATCGACATTGATTTCATCTGTACATATTCGAATGAATAGTACATAATAAGTTTACATATTCAATAAATAACTAAATTAATAAATATATGTATAATTTCAATAATACTTGCATGTGTTCAACATATATATATTCATACCTTGTGATTCAATTTATTCACTTTAATATCTTTCATCATTTTCACCATCTTCAATCATTGGTTCAATATCTCTTTCACTTTCTCTTTCAAAATTTTGTATCTCATCATCAATGTTTTGAGGAATATCTCTCTCTGTTTACATTGCAAAATATTTTTAGTTCATCAAATAAAAATTAAGCTTCACATTTGGAAAATTTTAAGTATATCTAAATCATAATATTTACATTTACATACATGTTTCAACTTCTAGTTGAGGTTGATTTCCCCCCGCAATATTTGAGAGTGCTTCTATCTTTCTTTTGCGAGATTTTCTTGTCTCTTCTCTACATTCCTCAGGGTCTCTTTTTCGATCATATTTTCTCGTATAATATCTTTGATTTCCCATGATAATAGAGTATGAAGTTCAAAAAATTTCCTTCAAAAATTTAGACAAAAACCCAATTTAAAAAAACATCACAAAAGATTTAATTAAAAAAAAACTCATTATAAATTTTTTGCAAAATATACATACTCCAATCCAAAACACTTACTTTAAAAAATTCAAGAAAAAATTGTCTTATAATAATGAAACGAAGTTCAAAATATTTCCTTCCAAGTCCTACAAAAAAATATCATTTAAAAAGTTACACAAAAACTCATTTAAAAAAATCATTATAAAATATTTACTTCAACCCAAAACCAAAAAATGTCCTTTCGAAATTAATCCCGAATCCATACTTCAAAAAAAAAAAAGCCCAAAAAACTGTATCACAAACCTCCAAGAAAATTCTTTAAACCCAAAAAAATTCCTTACAAAATGAGATCAAATGTACGAAAATAATGTGTCTCAAAGAAAAGTCCTTTGAAGTCCTTTGAATGTACTTCCAAGGAAAGTCCTTAAACCCAAAACAATTCTTTGCAAAATCAGATCAACACTTTTGTAAAATCAGACCAAAAGTGCGAAATATGCTGTAAAATCAAACCAAAAGTGTGAAATATGAAAAAATAATGAATGGTTTTGCGGCAATTTATATTTCCGCGAAATGTTTTTTTTGAGGGGCTTGGCGGTACTTTTCGGCCGACAGAAAGTTAAGTAAAATTTCGGCCAAACTTTTAATAAATAGTTCGGCCGACTATTTTATCATCTGATTTAACGTGTCGTCGACACAAAAATCATTTTGGCCAAACTTTTTTTAAGAGTTCGGCCAAACTAACATGTCACCAGTGACGCAGAGCCAATCCATGAATACGTTTCTGTAACTTTGGACTGACTAAACTCCATGAAACATTATAAATTAAGTTTCAAAACCAAGACAAGCATTTTCAGAATTGAATCTACTTTCAGGAAATATAACTTTCATGAAATTTCATAAATATTTACTAATTTTAATTAACTTTGTAATAAAATGGATGTAAACAATTTCTGAAGTTCATTGTGATTCAGTGAAATCAAAATTTTGTATCTTCCAAAATACATTGTAAAAAACATTGAAAAAATTATCGTACATTACATTGATTCGTTGTCTCTAATGGGTAGCTTTTAGATTTTTAGATTATAACTTATATGTTAAGAAACTTCTTGCGTCGCGAAACATATTCAAAATATGCAGTGTTTCATAGTGGACCAGTTCAAAAGATTCTAGTAATTATGATATGCATCCATTGGCTTTGTAAATATGAAGAAACCGAAGTAGACTCTGTCTATATTGTTGTAACACATTTTGTTTCTCAAAAACACAATTTTTCGAAGAATACAACATTGCGTATTAACATGACTTCTTATGAATCCGTTGATTGCTAAAAATCACACACTCAAAAAAACTCTAAGTTGACATAACAAATGTGCATAAAAAAATTCCAAAAAATAAGTAATAGAAAGCTAAAAAAAAAAATTGACAACTTTTATTTTTATCGCAAAATGAAATTCTAAACAGAAAAATTGTTTTAGCTTGCAAAAAGTTGAAGAACTGAAAAAATGAAAGTTTTTTCTCAAAAAAGGGCAAAAAGTGTAACCCAACTTCAAATTTTCACCCATACCCAACTACTTGGTTCCTAGGAGGTTCCCTCCTAATCTATCCTCCAAAGAGAAAAGAAATATTGTCGATAAATGTGTCCCATTCACTTGGATTGGGGGAAATATTTGCATATTAGAACCAGGTCATATATTGAGAAGATTTTTGAGGGAATAGGAGGCATTTAACATCGTGTCATCCTGCCATAATGTATGTTGTGGGGGGCACTTTTTTGCTAAGAGGAAAACATTCAAAGTTCTAAAATTAGGCTACTACTGGCCCACTTAACATAAAAATGCAAGGAGGTACACAACAAAGTTTGATCAGTTCGAAAGGATGGGTAAGACCACACCTAAGCATGAAATTACCTTACAACCTCAAGTAACACTACAGCAATCTAAGGCATGGATCTCATTGGACCTATTGATACCACATCAGGAAAGAAGAAATATATCATTGTGTGAACTGATTACTTGACCAAATGGGTTGAAATAAAGGTATTAAAGATAGCAACTAAGAAAAAGGTTGTTGAATTTATGAGGGAGAAAATATTCTAGAACTTTGGTTTTCTAAGGGAATTAGTCACTTATCGAGGATAAAAAATTACATCAAATCTTATTGAATATCTCATGAAACAACAACACATCAAGCACATGACATCTAGTGCCTATCACCCTTAAGCGCATGGGAAGGTTTAAGTCAAAAACAAAGAATTGGAGAACATCCTAAAGCAGGTTGTTAGAAACAACATAAAATATTGGGAATACAAATTTGTGGAATACACATTCTCCTACAATACCATTTAGACGACCACCAATGTATTCACTCCATTTGAACCAGTTCAAGGCAAGAATTCCCCGTTTTCTATTTAATTTGAGTACAACACCTTAAGAATGGAAGCTCAATTATACTTGGACCTTACTACCGAAAAATATGAGAGGCTTCTCCAACTCAATGTTCTAGATGAATTTAGGCAGCAAGCTCTCCTACTTACTGAATAAATCCATATACAAAGGAATATTTCGTATGACAAACAAATTAAAGAGAATAATTTTGAGGAAGGAGATTGGGTCCTCATGTATGATTCCAGATTAAAGTATTTGAAGGGAAAGTTAATGACAAGATGGTTATGTTAAATTTTTGCAACTAGAGTTGAATTCCACATTGGAAAACTTATATGGTTAAGATTATAATTTCACAAGATTACTCTTTTCGACAGGACCAAAATAGAACTATATATCATGCCAATTAGGTAAGAAGAATTAAGTTACAAATTATTTTATTTTATGGGTTGACCTAAATGCATGTGGATTCGGTCAAATACCCAAGAATACCTTAGAAATTTATAAATAGAACCAAACCCAAGTTCATTTGCACACATTTTCTCATGATATCTTCTTCATTTTCTCTTGGTATTTTTTCATATTTTATCTTTTTGGCTCGCACAGGTATGCTAGGAGAAGCTCACGGTAAGGATTGGGATTGCAGGCAGGCTCTTGAATCTTATCTAGGTTTTCTGTGCCATAACTACAGGAAGGTCATGGGAAAATTGTGGCTAAGGTTAGCCAGAACCACAGGCATCCCATGCCAAGGCCATATTTGAGCTAGTAAAGCCATGAGAATAATTTTTTTATGGCGCAACTAGGGTTCCAGGCTAATCATACCCTTAGCCATAGGTACAAAATTCTTAGGTTGTGGTTATGGGTGCTCCAACAGTGGGTAGACCTTATTAAGGCCATGGTTAAGAGATTTAATGGTAATATCTCATTTTGATCATAGTGAGTTTCTTGCATAGAGTCATCATTCATCCATCACACAGTCTGAGTCGCTTTAGTGCAACCATTTAAATAGTCTGGATCTAGATATAGAATTGGGCAGATGAGATCACTTATTTTTGGTGATTCATCAGATCCATGCTTATTATATTGTAGATATGCATATCTAGAGACCTGAGATGTTTCTTTCCATTGCATATATGTATTGGTGTCATTGTACTCTCTGCTGATTTTTTTTTATGACGATCTATTGAAGAAGAAGATTTGAAAGTGTTTCCCCCACAGTGGGGTTTTTCCCTGGTCTTGGACCAATATACTATCTTATGTGGTTGTGCTATTATCTTCTTTGTAACTGCATGCATTTTTCTACCTTCATTTATTGTTTATGGCTCTTTGCACTGCTTATATTTGGATGTAGTGTTAATGAATGTAAATTGGGCTAAATTAATTAATACATCATAGAAAAATATTGAATAATTAACATGGTATTATATATATGGTGAAGGATAAGACCCAAAGAAGACAAGTAGTGAAGCCCTCATTATCAGAAAGAAAATCTACAACCCAAGGTCAACATGTCTTCCTCTACCTTCAAGGAGCACGAGAAACTGGATGATCCATCTAACTTCGTTGCATGGAAATTCAAATTGTAGATCATTGCTAACAACAATGATGTGATGGAATACATTCAAGGAAGGATACCTGAGCCTTCAGAAGATGCCTACACCACCATGAGGAATATATATAAGAAAGGTGAGTCCAAAGAAAAAAAAAATCATAGCTCATGGTTTACAAGATAATTTACTTGCATATGTTGGGAATCTAAGAAAATCTAAAGGCATGTACGACAAAATATCCAACATGTATGAATTGAAAAATATAAATGAGATAATCACCTTGAAATATCAACTCAAGAAAGTGAAGATGAACAAAGGTGAAACTGTTCAATCTTACATTATGAGGACCTCTCATCTTAGAGATAAACTGTAGAGGGTTGGAGAGAATGTCATTGACAAAGAGATGGTTGTTGTGAGCCTTAGAGGTATTCATTCTGTTTGGGAAAAAATCTTGGCTTCTATCAGTAACAACAATGTTCTTCCATCATTTGATGAAATAGTTTTAAATATCACTCAATATGAATCGAGAATGATAGCAAGAGGGAGGATTCAAAAGAATGAAAAAGGAGAGCATGTTGCATATGTCACCCATAACAAAATAAAGAGATCAAAAGGAGGCCCTTCAAGAATACCTCCTCCTCAAAGCTCCAAAGGAAGGAATTATAAATCACTAGCCCATATTAAATTCTACAACTTCCACAAGGAATTTCATTATGCATGTGACTGCCCCGATAAGAGAAAGAGGTCACGAAAAACCTCTAGAAGAAAATCCAATGCTAAAGAATAAGGGACAATCAAAGGAAGAACCGAGACAAAAAATATTAAAGGAGAATATATTATTCAAGCGATCGTGAAGAAGAATGTCACTCTCACAACAATTCAAGGTATCCCAAGTATGAAAGAAATACAGTAAATAAAACTGAATACGTTCTGAAATTTTCACTTACTTTTTCTTCTCCACCGGATTTGTGGGATAGTTGGTTGGTTGATACTGGGGCCACTCATCACTTCCCTTGATACAAAGAAGTCTTCTCTAATTTGGTAGAGAGTGGGACCAAGTTTAAAATTATTCTTAGAGATAACTCCACTCAACCTATAAAAGGATTTGGATCTATCAAGTTGAAGTTGAACTTCGGGGAATTAGTATCATTGATGATGTTATGTATGTACCAAGACTTATGAATAATTTTGTTTCTATATCTGCATTAGAATATAAAGGCATGAGGGTTTCCTTCATCAATTGATAGGCCTTATCTTGGCCTGTTGATTCACATATTAAATATGCATTCACATTAGGACTGAGATATTAGGGACTCTAAAAAGTCACATCAAGGATACTTCTAGCATTTCTTCACAACACCAATCATCTCACTGAATTATGGCATCGCGGGATGGATCATCCACACTATGATTCTCTTCTGAAATTGAAGAGACTTGTATCAGTTGTTCCTGATGTCCAATCCTAGCATGATGGATTTTTTCAAGTGTGTGCAAGTGGAAAGAGAACAAGGGGGTCATCCATCCTATGGCTTCATCAACCCATTGTTCTGAGTGGTAAGAAAGGAGATATCAAATAATCTAAATAATTTTCTTGGTTACTCCTAGGATCATGGAAGAGGCATATGTAGGGTTTGTTTTAGGATGTTGGCCATCTTCAAGGAGAAATATCTCAAAGCTCTTAGCTCTCTATGGGAAGGTCAGGTTTTTATATAGCTCTATGAGATAGTCTATAGATAATGACTTGGAGGACTCTTGATTATTTGTTTACAAAATCTGTGAAATATCTTCGGTTGTAATGTTGACGATAAATTCACCTCTACATATTACTATTGTTCTTTGGGATGGTGCATAACTACTTTGACACCATGAGATGAATTCAAGAAATTGCTAAGTTTTGGGAAACATGAACTGTGGAAGGGAAGAATCCAATATGCCCAATTCATATTGTTGTTCTAAGAAAAAAAAATTTAACCAACTCTGAAGTTTGACCAAGTCAAATTCACAGTTGGTATATGGAATTTTGTACTAAATTTCAATAAGTATCAAGTGGTACCACTCGATGGGAGGGTGCAACATCGGGTTTTATTTATTCATCTTACCTTTATTCTTGGGGGATTTTCCTTTTGGGGCCATAATCGAATAGTAGATCAGAAGGAGGGATATAAAGAAGATTGAATTGCATGGATCTGGTAGTTATATGGTAGGTACATAGGTGGGGACAATGATTTAATTATGGAGAAAATATGGGGTCAATACACAAATTACAACATGAAAGTGGATTATTGGTTCCTGTAATAACTTGAAAACCTATGAAAATCAGTTAGTAATGGAAAAATTGCAAGGAAAAGGGATTTAACAATTAATCTCTATTAAATAGATAAATTTTGTTAATTTGTAATTGAATTTTTACCGTTAGAAGGGGATTGGGTTCATTTCACAGGAGCAGGAGACATTTATGGTTGTAATGGTTTGCTAATGGGGCTATGGAGTGCCAAGCGGCAGTATTTAATAGTAAGCGAGTCAGATATGGTGAGGGTGAATCGAACAGAAGGGGAATTTGTGGGAGTGGGGTCCATGAGGGTGGTTTGGCGGATGGTGAGTGGATGAATTTTTCTAAGTGGGCAGAGCGATGGTGGGTTAGGAAAATTTTGTGGAGTGCAGGCATTGTTGGATGGTTAGGCAGTCAACAAAGAAGTATTTTCAGAGGGGGGCGGGGGGAGTAAGATGAGAGAAATGGAAATGGGGGGTATGAAATTATATGAAAATGACGCATTAGTTTCTGGGTACGCCCATTTCGAACCCCCTCGTGATCGAAGAAAAATGGATATCGAGAGGGGGGAATCGATCCCCTGTCATTGAACTGAGCATGGGTGTAATATCCCAAAAGGGAGAATGTAGTAATACTTAAACACAATATAAGAACTTCAACTAAGTAAAAAATAAATCTCAAGACAACATCAAAATTTACAGAGAAGATGAGACATTTTATTATATGGAGATGAATTAGTTACACAATGTGCAGAAAATGAGTAGATATAGCCCAAGACAAGGCCTATAATCACCCTACAATGGTCCTGCAACTAGCATTGCATAAATAGTGAGCTTATAGAAGAAATATTGTGTTTTCCCTACTGCTGCTCATATAAATGTAAATTCTCCAAAGGAAAATACAGATCTAGGGAGCTTAGGAGCTCTGATGATGCCAAGATTCAAGATCTGGCCAATGTGATGGGTTCCCAAGATAACCCAGAAAGGGTTTTCCAGATCTACAACTTTGGAAAATCACCCTCATAGGGCTTCATCCTTTATCTGTTGGGATTATAGATCTGAAGCTAGATCTGAAAAATATATGGCTAAAATATGTCACAATATCAGATCTAAGCTTGAATGGTTTATCCCTCCTTCATATCGAGAAGCTAGAAGCTCTAGATCTAGCTTCTCAATCCTCCAATGATGATTACAGCTGCTGCAACACAACTATTCATAAAAATTGTGTTGTAAGGGAAAGAGAGGCTTTATCTTTGTTGATGTATGCTACAATAAAATAAAGGCTGATGGAAATACTAATGGCAAGATGAGGGGATGATCCCTCACAGGATTACTAGCTGAAATGCTAGTAACTTCCTTCCTCCTTTGGATCTACAATATGGACAACGTAATTTTGGATGGAACTATTGCTGCTAGGAGGTCAATAACTCTTGGCCTAATGCCAGATCTGATATGAAGCTCTAGGAATGTTGATCTTCAATCCCAAGGTGATAGGAATAATCGTCCATCGGTTCCTCAACTAAAATGTTGAAGGAAAACCTCCTCCTCTCAAATTGATCTTCATAAATCTATAATTTCTGAATATGGATGTTCTGGGGAAATTAGGAAAAGATATGTGGCACCAATTCCTGATGTAGAATTAAGTACAATACTCTTTCCAGAGCTACTCAATGAAAGAGGTGGGATTCCTGACCAGGAACACCCTGTGCTAGACGGCATTTGCAATCTTTGCTAAATATCCCAAGAAAGCAATGGAATGTCACATGACAATTCCAGATCTAAACAGATCCTCAACATCAATAATCTCAAGCATGTCTTCATTCTTGCCTTCATATTCTTTATATAATGGTTGGGTCTTCCCATTCCTTGGCCCTCATCTAAAATGCGATGTGCATGTGGACAATATCCTCCATGTTTGACTGTGTTTTCTATCCAAATCATCCATCATGTCTAGGTGCAATGTACACCCTCTCCATCATGTGTGCATTAATTTCAAAAATTCCTCCATAATCTCACCATGAATGCTCCATGATCTTTTGTTTGATCTCGTCAATATCTTAGTTAGCTGTGTCAACTTCCATGATCTATCTCATTAATGAGACATGATCTCTAATTCCATTCAGATTAGTAGTTTCTCAACGACTTCATTATGTAGATCTAGGCTTAGTTAATCCACATTCACACACAAAAGTGGATATTTATTCATATTTAGGATTATGGGTCCCTCCACCCTTTTATTTACTTAATTCATTAAGAAAATTAATAACTCTAACATTCCAAATATCAGGTGAAAATTTGGGAATATTACAGTCCTCCACAGAAAAATGTTGCTTGTCCTCATGCAACTAAAAAAGTGGATGCTACAGAAAACATCATCCCTCCGAATGGAATCCTCAAGTGGAAGGCCTGCCCATCTATCACAATGTGTCATGCATGTCCAGCTCCAAAGTTGCCCCTCTAGAATGTCTAGAATGGCTTCCAACTGAAAATTTAGATACCCATCCTCATCAATGAATCTCCAAGTAGCAACCATATGGTGACCAAAGTTATCCTCTATACATGAGATACATAAGATAAAGTGGCTCATTACCAAAGTGGAAAGTCCCAACTCATGAACTATCTCTCCAACCCATGATACATAGAGTAGATTACATACATCAATGCCCTCATCAATAGCCATGTTGGCCTTGTAGGAATTAAACATCACATCATCATAGTGAGAAACAAGAAGTAGAGACATATGGGAAAACATGAAAAATTTCAAACCATATTCTCCTAATAACAACCAATGCAGCAAAGCCTCCTACTGTCATGCTAGATCATCATGAAAACAAGTAAGACAACCATACTCTCTCAAAAGAAGCCACTGCAACAATGCTTCTTGTTGCCAAATCATTAATGAGAATATGAGAGCGATACTCTCTCAAAAGTAGCCATCTCAGCAATTCCTCTTGCTGCCATACCACATCATCATTGTACCAAATGTAGTGGCCATATTCTCTCAAGAGAGGCCACCTCAATAAGGCATCCTGCTGCCCCATCACATCATCATCATACCATGTACAATGACCAAAATATTCCAACAGAAGCCAACATTATAAGGCCTCTTGTTGCCATCATCCAATAGTGTCATGCAATGTATGGGAAGAATTCATTCCATACTCTCCCAATAGTAACCATAGCAACAAGGATTCTTGCTTCCTTCTTCCATTATCATGACGCAAGTCATGGAGCAACAATATTGTAATGGACATGTAAGATGTCTCATCAAAATAATACAAACAAGCTCCCTTATATCACATCATATGAGATTTATGCTTTCTCCCAACCCCAAGTACATACATGAACATGAGATACATCCCAAATAGAAAAACATGTAAATACATGAGACATATCACAAACAAGAGTAAATACATGGACATAAGATATAACATGTGATGTCCAAACTCTCTTCTCAACAACCAAAGTAAGCATGCCTTTTTCTTATGCATTCTATCATTGAGGCATAAGGCATGAGACAAGAAAATATGAACCTTTGGGTAGTAACCATACTCACCCAAGAGAAACCGACGCAACCATGCTTCTTGCTGCCCTGTATCATAGATCTGCAAGTGGTTTGGACACCCCTTGCTCCATACTATCAACTATTCATCCCAATGTGGATGATGGATATCATTCTGCAAATACTTGGTATCCTCCCATTGTACGACACCAACCTCCTCAAACTGTTGAAGAACTTTTCACTCCATGAAATGTTGAAGTGCACCTCCGATGAGATCTCTTGATGAGATCTTCTTCTCATCCATGGCCTTCCAAAACCAATGAGGTTCTGGATATACTGTAGGTAGAAGTCTCTCTTTGAGATGTGAGATGCTCATTGAGAACGTGTCATCAAGAAAGGAGAAAATATTTCTCATATTAAGATGTCTACCATTCATCATCTTAACCTCCATTACTTCATGAGTGAAGCTACCTTCAGAATGCTCCAAGAATAATGGGGCTTCTTCATTATCACTGCTACTAAGTGACAGCGCTGAAGATCTACAAGGTAATACATATACTGTGTCAAATCAAGGTACAATATTGATTTCATAACCAATCATTTCACATAGGATCATGCTCATCTCTTCTTCTAGAACTCTACACTTCAAATCAAGATGTTGAATGTAGTCCATCCATGAAAAACTAGGATAGATTTTCATCTCCTCCTTGATTAGATCAAGGGTCCTCTATGCTGTGATAGTTTGCTGCTTCAAATAAGCATTTGGATCTAACCCTTGGTCATGCATTGGCCCTGATGGAATGTCCCCATAAGTTTCAATAAGATCTACTAAAACAATAGGTGATGAATTCATATGCATACCTTGGATCAACTGATGTGTGGGAACCTCTTGAAAGAACACAAGAGTTCATCTAACTGGGACAATGGTGTCTCCAACTGTTGGTAAGAGAGATGGTTGATCTTCTACTAATGTACCAACGTTGGAATCTTCCTCCTCTTCCTCATGCATCTCCTAAATCATGCATGGTACTCTATGTGTTAAGAGCTCAAGATGATTTTGCAAAGTTACAAGTGTCTCTTCTCCATATGTAAGTACTTCTGCAGCTGGTGGTGAATGTAGTGACCTCTTGTCCAGAGTGACAAGAATGACATCCTCCTTTGTTTCTTTAGGAAATTTTTCTTTTTGGCCCATCTCTATCTTCTTCACATCAAAATTCTTCCTCAACTTGTGAAAGTAATCTGAATATTTAGTCACCTTTACATGCTCCATGTGACTAAACCACCAAACCTTGGCTTCACCCAAGAGATGAAGTGCAGTAATTTGGACAACCTATTTTTCAGCCACAATATGTCACATGAAAAATGAATCTAACTCTTTCCTCCAAGCCTTAAAAATGCTTGAGGAAGACCCATCAAATGTAGGCAAATATAATCTATTGTGCCTCTACCTACTATTGCTGCTATAGGATCTTCTTTCTTCTTTCAGTTCAAAGAATTCTTGGAGAGTCAGACTTTCTTTGAATGCTCTAGAATATGCTTTGTACTCTTCAAGATACAGACTGAGATTCTCATGAGTCTTAGGTTCTCTTATTTCTTCATTTATATACCTCTCACCTTCATCAAAGAAAGTGGGCATAGTAGATCTATGATTCTCCGGTTTTCTTTTCTGTTGATATGAAGTGCTTGGACCTTCCTCTTCAAATCTTCTTATTGGATCCTTCCTTTGCCTTCCCTTCTTCATTTGATAGACCTCATTAGAGAGATCTTGCATGGATATAAAGATATGAGTGGAAAAACTATCCTCCTTCATGATACATCTCATCTATATGCTTCTTCTTTTGCTGCAAAATATGAAGTGTCCACAAGCTGAGCCAAAGATCATGATCTGATACCACTATAATATCCCAAAAGAGAGAATGCATTAATACTTAAGAACAATATAAGAACTGCAACTAATTAAACAATAAATCTCAAGAAAATATCAGAATTTATAGAGAATTTGAGCCATTTTATTATATGGAGATGAATCAGTTACATAATGTAAAGAAAATGAGTAGATCTAGCTGAAGAGAAGGCCTAGAATCACCCTACAATGGTGCTGCAACTAGCACTGCATAACTGGTGAGATTACAGAAGAAATACTACGATGTCCCTGCTTCTGCTGATGTACATGTAAATCTTGCAAAGGAAAATGAATATCTAGGGAGTTTAGGAGCTCTGATTATTCCAAGATTCAAGATCTGGCCAATGTGATGGGTTCCCAAGATAACCCAGAAAGGTTTTTCCAGATCTACAACATTGGAAAATCACCCTCCTAGGGTTTGATCCTTTATCTATTGGGATTACAAATCTGAAGCTAGATATGAAAAATATATGCATAAAATATGTCACAATATCATATCTAATCTTGAAGGGCTGATCCCTCCTTCATATCTACAAGCTAGAAGCTCTAGATCTAGCTTCTCAATCCTGCAATGATGATTACAGCTGCTGCAACACAACTGCTCATAAAAATTGTGTTATAAGGGAAAGAGAGGCTCTATGCCTGCTGAAATATGCTGCAATAAACTCCAGACTAATGGAGATACTGATGGCGGTGAGGGGATGCTCCCCCACAGGATTACTAGCCAAAACGCTAGCAACTTCCTTCCTACTTTGGATCTGCAATATGGACAGCGTAAGTCTAGATGGAACTACGACTGCTAGGAGGTAAATAAATTTTGGCCTGATGCTAGATCTGATATGAAGCTCTACGAATGTTGATCTTCAAGCCCAAGGTGATAGGAATAATCCTCCAATGGTTCCTCAACTGAAATGTTGAAGGACAACCTCCTTCTCTCAAACTGATCTTCAAAAATCTACAATTTCTCAATATGGATGTTCTGTAGAAAGTAGGAAAATATTTGTGGCACCAATGCCTGATGTAGAATGAAGTACAATACTCTTTCCAGAGCTACTCAATGAAAGAGGTGGGATTCCCGACCAGGAACACCTTGTGCTAAACAACACTTGCAATATTTGCTAAACAACCCAAGAAAGCAATGGAATGTCAAATGACAATTCCAAATCTAAACAGATCCTCAACACCAATAATCTCAAGCATTTCTTCATTCTTTCCTTCATCTTATTTATATAATGTTTGGGTCTTCCCATGCCTTGGCCCTCATCTAAACTACGTTATGCATCTGGACAAGGTCCTCCATGTTTGACTGCGCTATCTATCCAAGTCAGTCATCATGTCTAGGTGCAATGTACACCCTCTCCATCATGTGTGAATTAATTGCATAACTTCCTCCATCATCTCATCATGAATGCTCCATGATATTTTGTTTGATCCCTTCAATATCTTAGTTTACTGTGTCAACGTCCATCATCTCTCTCATTAATGAGACATGATCTCCAATTCCATTCACATTTGTAGTTGCTCAACTACCTCATCATGTAGATCTAGGCTTAGTTAATCCACATTCACACACAAAAGTGGATATTTATTCATGTTGAGGATTATGGGTCCCTCCACCCTTTTATTTACTTAATTCATTAAGAAAATTAAGAACTCTAATATTCCAAATATCAGGTGAAAATTTGGGAATATTACAGGGGGTAATCTCGACTGTTCATTTTTATCCAAAGTTTGAACTTGGCATTATGTTTCATGATCCTTGCCTTTATTACATGCGCTTAAAATCATGCTTAAGAATAACTTAATGCTAATTAACACTAAATGAATTTAAACACTAATCTAACTTTAAAATACACCTATTTAACTATTAACATTGCATTTGGAGTGGAAAAGCATTTTTGTCTATTTTTTCTATCTGTTAATCATGATTATATGATGTGATTTAACTTAATCACTAGTCCTAATCTATTTTTATTTTAGCCTAAGCATGATTAAACAATCTGATTAGGTTACCTAATTTACTTATCCTATTGTGAATGTGGCATTTTAGCTACCAACACATTTATTCAAAATTTGTAACTATAAACTAATTCATTTTATTTCTTGAGTGGCATTTAGTCTTTCTCACTCCTACACATTTACACATTATTTTTGGGGTTTCTTGATATTTCTTTTTTTTTCTTTCTCTTTATTCTATTTTTCTCATATACGATTTTTATACCCTCTTTCCATTTCTTTATATATATATTCTTTGTAAATCATTTGCAGAATACAATAATATTTAAAAATTGATCAACTGAAAGAGAATAGCTAAACATCAATGGAACCTATGAATAATAGGACCCTAACACATGGAAAGAGAATGTGGTTGCATATTTGTTGTCAAGACTAACCTTGCCTGTAGAAAGGGAAGAAATGGTGGATAATCAACTTCCATATGAACATATGTTTTCCATCTCAGTGATTTATCCTTGGTTTGATGATATATCCAACTACTTCGTTCCTAGTAGGTTCCCTCCTATTATATCCTCCAAGGAGAAAAGAAATATTTTCTAGAAATGTTTCCCATTCACTTGGATTAGGGGAAATATTTTCATATTAGAGCCAGATCAGATCTTGAGAAGATTTTTGATGGAATAGGAGGCCTTTGACATCCTGTCAGCATGCCATGATGGATCTTGTGGGGTATACTTTGCTTCTAAGAGGAAAAATTACAAAGTTCTACAAGTATGCTACTACTGGCCCACTGTTATAGGTTAATTTTGGCATCATCCCCCATGACCTGGTCAAACTAGACATTGTCCCTAGGACCAATGAAATATTTTCTATCATCCCCTATCATTTTACTTGCTACATGCCCTAAGAGAAGAGCAAATCATTCATGACTTTTATGGTGATATTTTCAAGGTTTGAAGTATATGTTATATCACTTATGATCTCACCAACGTTGCGTCTCAAGGAACTAGCTACATTGTATATGTAGCTCCCTCCATTCAAGGGTGCACTTCAATGCACTTCCCGACATTCAAGGGTGTGTTGGTCAAATGGGAGTGAAATTATCATTGTTCCAGAATCTCCACAGGGCCAGAGCCTTCTATAAGAGTCCATATGTGTCAAAATTCGAATCCATGTGTCCATATAACACCTATAAACTTGGAAACATGTCTTTCCTATTATTAGAAAGTCATTGATTGAAGAAACTACCTTCAATTTCCCTATAAATTGAGTAAAAATCCTAGTGCTACGTAAGGAATAATTTTGGTAAAGAAATGTTGTTGGATTCTCAATTGAGAGAGTGATAGAAGTGATTTGCTGCTCATGAGATGTTGATTGTGATGAGGTTGGGATGAAGCTGGAGTTGGTGACATCCAATCGATCATTCGTTGTAACCTACCCCTTCTACTCTTTAATAAAGATTGTTGTTCATTTTCCAATATATGGATTTTTTTATGTTTCTATTTCTCATTCAATGGACTCTTGAATGATATATATGTTTCATGTCCAATTGATTTAACTGGTTAAGATAAATAGGCATCTATATATTGCAATATCTTTTTTGTTCTCTGTCTATACTTGCAGGAATCAATTTGGCGATCTAAGTTGGATTAGAGGCTACAACAAAAGTGACAGAAGCTGAATAGGAAGCGCTTCGGTGACAAGTAGGTTCTTCTATCTTTCTGTGTGTCTATTTACTCTTAGAGAAAGTGATAACAAATTCTTTAATATACTTTTCTAAGTGCATAGCACCACACTTAGGGAATTTGATTTATCCATAGATCATAATTTTGCATAACAAATTGGCATCTCCGTTGGGGAGTTTCCTATCATTCCTATTGTTTTTTCCTATGCTTATCCACCCAATAGCATCTACGTTCAGTTACTATAGTTTTGAATCAAATAAATGAATTAGAAGTGTGTTATGTAGCTTCAATTTTCACTCTTTTTTGCTCCAAATTCACTGTTGGTCAAGGCATAATGCACTGTATCCCACTCAGAGGTGCATTGCAACACATTGTCTCCCTTGAGAGACTGCATTTCCCCCTTATCCAACCAAATTCCATTTGAATTCTTTATTGCCATCATTCTCAACTATTTGTTTGTTGTGTTTTCAATTGTCTGATACCTCATAGAGACCAGTGAATTTTCCTGATTCTTCCTCATTTGAAAAGTAAGTTTGTTCAATGTCTCTTTAAGTGTTTTTATTTATCATTGACAAAGAAAATTCAAAGTATTTTATTTCTACATTAGGTTCATTTTTTTCGTAAAGGAAATTTTTGTTAAATTCTTCGTTTCATGTAGGAAAAATTGTAGTTCCATTCTTTGTTTTCCCTGAAAGAGAAATTGTTGAAATTCATCATTTCTCAAAGAAGAAAACACTTGCCTTTTTTGTTGATTTGTGCATATAGTTTCCTTCTTACATTCAAATTAAGGGGACTGAAAAGAAAAACCTACACTTGCATATACTGAATTGTGTGTTTTTCATAGGAGCAAGTTTGGAAAGCTGCATTTTAGTTTGTACTCTTTATTGTTTGCTCTCAAAAATGACTACTCTTTCCCTTAGTAGCCAGGATTTTTCATCGAAAAAGCTAAAACTAAAATATTTGCTTATCATTTTAGTTTTCATTTTAGGAATTTCCATCACATCATAGTGGTGAACCTCGAAAGGAAAATTGATAAATAATATCAACTTAAAATTTACTTCAATTTACCTAAAAAAGCATTGGAATCATAATGATAACATTTATAAGGTCTAGGCTAGAGATGTGTTCCGACATTGTAAAACATAGCAGTTGTCGTTAATTGTCTGCGATACATTCTGAGTGTGATACCTCAGTCCACGCATGTAAGTATATCGTAGCTTGTTCACATACCTTCAGGTATATCGGGTGGTGTTCTAGTACAAAAAGTATAAGGGGCTGATCTCACTGTGTGGTTTCACATTAGATAGCGCTAATACAGACTTGGGCCTCCACGTACCTTCAGATATATTTGGGAGGAAAATTTTCGGTTTTTATCCATCCATAGTGAACCGAGCCGACTACCTTGTAAATTTTGATACATCAAACGTAGCATTCAGGGAGATTGCTTTCCCGTACTTCTGGGTCCGCTAGGAGGTATTCTATAGCCCACAGTTTCTTGGTAAACCTTTTGCCTAGAATTACCAATTTTTTTTTTTTTTTTTTTTTCATAAAATAAATCATTCATCGTGGAAGAAGAACATCCCTTTCCCCATATTTCATGTAGAATAGCACTGAAACCACCTATACCACTAGAAGCCACTTCTAGTTGGCGAAGGCGACATCGCTCTGCCAAAACTAATACTATCAGTACCTCTAGTGTTACGTCATCCTCACATGTACCAGAGTTAGCACAAGTTGTTCCTACAAATCCAAATTTATCTACTGTTGTTGAGATGGAGCCCTCACAGCTACCTATGTTCATGATCCATCCAATTAGTGAGACCATACCTCCCGAACCTGACGTTGTTCAACTGGAAGTTAATCCAAATCCTATCACTTTTTTTCCAGAATATCTACATCCCCAAGTCGAACGACTGGAATTTGTTCCTGTACCAATCGCCCCACAATCTATTGTAGCCATTGCATCTCCCATATCGTGTAGTCAACCTCCTAAAATATACTTTGGGCCTGATGGTGAAGTCCTTCCACCTTGTTTAATTTCAATTTAAGAAATACCAAAAGATGAAACAAATTTAACTCCAACTCATTTTGGGCCTGAGATTTACCTATACGAGTATTTTCCTCAATCACCTGCCTCTGCTTTTGTTGATCCTGTGTCTATTAGAGTTCCCATAGATCTAATAGGGTGTACATTTGGTCGAATAGCCATGCCTGATCCAACATCTTCGGCTGGACCATCTATTCCAATTGCGACAACACCTACTCTCACTACCTTATCAATGTTCACGACTTCACCATAGTCACATCCATATGGTGGCCCTTCCGTCCCACCTGGTTACCAGTCTTTATCTAGAACCTTCTCTAGTGCATCCTCAAACCCATGGACTTCACCAATGTCATCCTCTGTTATTCTAACTGGTAATTCTATAGTGAGTACTCAATATTTTGATCCTTTATACACATCATTAGGGCAATATCAAGCCATTCCATCTGGTTATATTCCATCCAGTACAATTTCAACTAGACTCCCTACATTTGGAGAACAATATTTTCCATCTCATTATACTCCTCATGTTAAGGGGCAACAAATGGTCACCCATATTGATATTACTCTGTCATTATTTGATCATCCTAATGTCAGAATGAATGTTTGTCAATGGCAGTCCACTCTGCCTATCCAACCACAAAGGGTTGTACACTCGTATCAACTGGTTCAACCTGTTGAACCCACATCAACTCCACTTGTTAATACATCTTCAACCCTATTATAGACTCAAACTATTGTACCTCAACCGTCTCAGGTGGGTCCTTCAACCCAATACCCTTAAGTGTTGGGTGCTCAAACTCCAACTCCTTCGACAAGTTTACAACCACCATCTGTATCTGGAATCATTTATTCACAAAGGTGGGTTACCATATTATGCGATGTCATAGCCACAAATAGGTTATACCTATCCTCAACCAAATCCAAGCTATCATAGTTTGGGTTATAATATTGGTGGAAATACTCCTTGGCAACCACAAGTGAAAATTCCACAACCTTCATTTCAATAAGTAACGTACCCAGATTTTGGTCAACATAATCCTTAAGTGTTTGCTTATCAAAACAACCCCTATCTAGGTTACCAGTGAAATATTCGTTATGTTGGTGCTCAAAGGCCTATTGCCCAAATAATTCCATCATACCCTGGCTATGCTAAACCTGACCTTAATCAATAGTTTCCCTTTGTTTCAACTTTAGAGTTACCAGATTTAAATCGGCTCACCAATGACCTAATCAACTATGCTCCTTGGTGGTCAGTGATGCCTCATAAATTACACTTCGATATTCCTAAGTTCAATTGAAACCCTTGGGAAGACCCATTGACTCATGTTATGACTTATCATTCGTGATTTTAATCTAACTCTCTAAATGATGACTCTGGTCGACTACGTCTTTTCTAGCGTGTGCTCACTGGTCCGACCACAAAATGGTACATTGAGTTACCAAGAGTTTCTTTTGATAATTTCACTGCTCTAGCTACTGTCCTTTTGACCCACTTCCAGTTACCCATACAATATGAAACTGGAACGAAATTCTTGACTAATTTTAAGAAGACTAATGCTACTCATATTTCTGATCATATTCATGAGTGGCGTCGTCATCTTAGAATGGTTAAGGATTTTTTTCTTGATCAGCTCCTTGCTGTGTGGTTCATTAAGTCCCTACTACCATCTATAACCGAGGATGTGGATAAGGGTGGCATCATCACTAAAGATCACGTCATTTCTTATGACCAATATTTAGACTTTTTTTACACTCAATCTAGTACGCTCTATGATAAAATTCCTAACGCATTGCGATCTAGTTTTATTGTTCCTCCTCCATCAAAGGATGGTCATGTCGGAGATGGTATGATCAGTACTGCAAGCACACATCACTCTACTGTATCTAATCCTACGCCTTCTTCCTAAATCCATTCCATGTCATCTGAAAAGAGAAAAAGCGACAAGCATCCTCGAAGTAAGAAAAAAGGGAAATCAAAGAAAAAAAAAACTTCTACCCCACACGAAAGATCATCTAATAAATTATCTGGAAATCAGAAACCTAGTTACCCTTGCATAATTTGTAATGAGGAACATTTTTTTTGGGATTTTCCTCACCACATTGAAGTCTCAAAAATGGTTAATACCTCGCATGGGTCAGTTGTGTTGACAGATCCATTTCTGAATCTGGACACAAATTTGGTTGCTACACATCCAACTTCTATTTCCCAAGTGCTTATGTAGTTTGTCGCGAAGCCATCGACTGATGTTTTGGTGTCAATGCGTAATAAATATTATGGTAGTCAGGCTACTAATAAACCTACTACCTCTATCATGAATCCATTTACAGAATCGATACCACCACCTGCTATTCCTAAATTGACAATCAAGCCACTGCAGGGAGTCATTCATAAACCGACATTTAATCCTCGAGTGAGCTACTCAAAATTATAATATATTTGAATATTTGGCTCGATCCCCTTCAACTATGTCAGCACTTGAGGTGCTAGAAAATTGTCCTTCCCAAAAGCAGGCTTTATTGTCGACAATTGGTGGAATTGATCCAACATTTTCCAATCTCGTAGTATTTAATAATATGGGCTATGTGCTACAATTACTAGCAGAATTGGCATTCTCCATCCAGGGAAATTTTCTCAATCACCTAGTTCATCATATTGTTATTGATGAGGGATCATCTACGTTAATTATGCATCTAGACTGTTGGAAGTCACTTGGCTCGCCGCACCTATCTCAATCACCAACGACGTTGAAATATTTTGATGGATGTACATATAATCCTTGTGGTATTATCAATAACTTGCATGTTGAACTAGGGGGGAAAACAGTGAATGTCGAAGTTGAGGTCGTTGACGGACCCCTTCACTACAATATTTTACTCAGAAGGCCATGGGTATATGCTATTACTATGATCATCTCTACATATTTTAGAATGATCACCTTTCCACATAAAGGTGTCATCACAGTCATCAATCTGCTATCTTTCTTTTCCTCTAGTTCCCATGTAACTAGAAGTGTTCTGTTAGTTCACACACTCGAAATCACACTTTAGTACATTGGTGTAGGACTCTTAAAGGATTCCACCCTTATGGGAACCTTTGCCTTTGTGCCACTTGCGACGTCGGTAGAAATTGTAAACATAGAGACCTGCTACATGATATCTTCCACTCCATCTATCTTAAGGAAGATTACGGGTGATTCTAAAGTTGTTACATTGGATGAGTTTCTATTTCCCAGCCCAATTGAGATGGAATAGAAATCAATCTATAGGGCTTAGGCAGTGAATCTAAAATCATCATTGTCGATCGTTTGGGTTGATCGTTCATTAGATTTTGGTACTCCATTTGATCCCTTTTTCTCAACCTTCTTGACAAATGAGAATATTATGGAAACCATGATGATAGAAGGATAACCATAGGAAGATCATCATCATCGCTCCCATATTCATGATTATAAAGAAGATAATCTTAGTGAACTATATCACCCATCGATTAAAACATTCTTTTCGAATTATTCTCCTATTAATGCAATCGATTCCAAGCGAAATTTATCAAATATTGAAGATACCATTTGTATCGATATTTCGACCAAACCCGAAATTGTAGAAAACATTCATGTCGGCGTGTCTTTTCCTCCATCATAACTAAAAACATATCTCTATCTATTTCATGAATTTTGTGATGTATTTTCTTGGTCTTACAAGGAAATTCCAGACATAGATACTAGTATCATTGAACACATGATTAATATATACCCTGATGTCAAGTCGGTATGTCAACACCTTCGTCCTATTCATCCGGAGAAGGTTGTTGCCATTAAATCAGAAGTTGAAAAACTTTTGTGTGTTGGTTTAATTTACCCTATTCTGCTAACTAAGTGGGTTTCCAACATCATTCCTGTTATGAAAAAACAAGGAACCATCAGAGTGTGCGTCGAGTACCAGGATGTCAATCTTGCTTGTCCAAAAGAAAAATATCCTACTCCATTTATCGACCATATTATTGATTATTGTGTTGGAAGAAAAATATTTTCTTACATGGATAGATTTTCTAGTTACAATCAAATCAATATCTACCCAAAGGAACAATATAAGACAACATTCATCTATACCTGGGGCACATTCTCTTATCAGAAATTCCCATTTGGTTTAAATAATGCTGGGGAAACCTTTTAGAGAGCAATGGATTATCCTTTCAATGACATCAAGCTCATTTTTCAACCCTATCTAGAAGATTTACCCATGCATTAACGAAACTAGACTGATCACCCAATGCATTTGAGAGTTGTCTCTTTATGTAGATGACACTACAAGATATGCCTCAATCCACATAAATGTGTGCTTTGTGTTGGTTATGGTAGCTTTCTAAGATTCATCGTCTCAAAAGAAGGAATTCTAATAAACCCATTGAAGGTACAAGTCATTCTTGATTTTCCTGCACCATCAAGTTTACTTCAGTTACAGAAACTTTATGGAAAGGCTAACTTCCTAAGGAGGTTCATATCCAACTAGGCTGAAATGGCTAAAGGATTTACTTGGCTCTTGGAAAAGGAGATTCCCTTATATTGGGACCAAGTTACACAAGATTATTTTGATGTTGTCAAGGATACTCATGTTCGGGCATCATTAATGTATCTCTCCAATTATCATAGTGATTATTTCTTATATATCACTGTGGCTGATACGACCATTTCTATGTTATTGTTCCAAGTAGAACATGGGACAGAACATCCTATCTATTATTTCAGTCGTAATCTCAATTATATGGAAGTGAAGTATTCGTACATAGAAAATCTTGCCATCACATTTTTTCATGTTGTCCAAATATTTCACCACTATATCTTGTTCCGAAAGACAAATTTCATTTCAGATTACAACCCCATGACTTATATCTTATCACGTCAATTGTTGGGGGGCATGTATTCAAAATGGATTTTCATTTTGCAGGAATTTCATTTGGAATTCATCAAATCCAAGTCAAAGAAGTCTTTAGTTTTGGCTGAGCTTCTCTGTGACCTTCCCTCTGATGGTACTGATACCATGTCAAAACAATATATTCTTGACAAGTCTCTATTTCTGATCAGGTCATCTAATCCTTGGTATGGTGATTTTATCACTTATCTCCACACCCAGAATTTTCGGCCTGATACCTCTCACTCTAAATATCGACATATTCGATACCAAGAAAAATATTATCTGATCGTCGGCGATATACTTTATCATTGTGGTGTCGATACAATTTTAAGAAGGTGCCTCACTCATGAGGAGGTTGAAAAGGTTTTAAAGGATTCTCATGTTGGGGCTTGTGGTGGTCAGTTGTCTTGATACGCTACCGCGTAGAAGATACTTCGTGTAAGTTACTTTTGACCTACCATATTTCGCGGTTGAATCCTCACGGTCAGAGGTTGTCATGCGTGCTAGATATTTGATCGTAAAATCCACAAACCACCAGGGCCAATGTATCATGTTGTCTCTGTGGGACCATTTTCAAAATGGGGCATTAACTTCATGACCTGTAACCCTCGTTCGTCTGAGGGGCATGGTTATATTATTATCACAGTATACTACTTTACCAAGTGGGCCGAAGCGATGCCTACATTCAGCAACACGAGATAAAAAACTGCATTATTTTTCTTTAATCATGTCATTTCACGGTTTGGGGCCCTAATAGCCCTCTGTAATTTGTAAGATTTCCAAGAAAAAATGGTAGGAGACAACATCAAACCATTTCGGATTCTAGGACCTAGCCTTCTTATACTCAGAGAGGGCTCTCTTTGTTTTATGATTTATGATTTAGCTTGATGATTATAATTGCAGATATTATGCTAGTTACAGTGATGGGGGTTGTTTGTTTGATTGATTGTGTGGTTGGACAGATAAGGCTGCAGAGACTATTCCATCGGACAATCAAGTCAAAGGGCTAGAATGGAACATCAAAATCAAGAGAAAATCATAGGGAAAGCTAATTGTGCTAAATGGATCTTAATAGATGTATGAATTATGAGGTAAAATAAACAGTAAGGTTCAGTAATGAATAAAGAGTAGTTAAGAATTATTTAATCAAACTTCAGCATAAAACATTCATATTGTAAATGCAGACATAATTAAGGTTCTCCGACAAAAAATCTTAATCTAAAATTTCTTATTTACAATTAGATGAACAGATACGTGGTAGGGAAAATAATGGAAACATTTAAACAGATAAGTAACACATCACCATTTTAACACCGCTCAAGAAACCTATAAATGGTCTTTGATTATTGATTTCTAGCTCTAAACTTACAATTCTCCAATAGTAGTTCTTACAATACAGGTACTAATAATATCCAACCCTTGATAATGATAATTCTAGCCGTACGTAACTAACAACTAAGTTGGTTTCCCTAATCTGCTCTAGAAAACTTCATTTATTACAAACAAATTGAAATTAGACAAGTGTGGCCATGAAAGGCCCAAATAAATAAAATTTCTAACAACACTGCAGTAGAATTAATTCCGGTAACTCTTCAAGAATGAAAAAAATCAAGCGGCTCTTCATGAATCCAAAAAATGACTTAACGACAGTTGAGATGGTTGTGACGAGGCAACGCTGTGTGGTTCTGATATGTGGCTCTGTTTTATAGAAAAACATGCATTAGGTAATCAAATGTGTGTAGTGTTGGCCACTTTCATTTTTTTATGTTGGTGTTGATGTGTTTTGCTTCCCCTTCAGTCTTTGTTATTATAACCATAACAAGTCTGCATGAAACACCCTTTGCTACCTGACTCGACCTGTGTTGTCTTTTCTCTACCTGAGCCCTTCTAGCCATGTTTCACCTTATTTATTAGTAGAATGAGTTTCAAACATCATATTCCCGATCATGGAGAGATGGCGGTTGGCAAACGGGGATGTATGATGGAGGACATGGCATGGTGGCATTGGCAATGGTCAAAAGGCGCATCTGTTTTCTGAATTGCGCAAAGGAATTTCTAGAGGGGGGTGAGAGTGGTAAGAAGTTTTTGAAGAGGGGTTGTAGCATATCCTTGGGTGTGACATGTAGCGGAATGGGAAACATGGGATGCAACCCATTCTGGACCCCCCCCCCTCCCGCATGATAAAGTTCGAATGTTGCGAAGAGGCAGAAAACTAATAAGGGTCATGACATGTAGGGAAAGGAGTGGAGAGGGAGGAAAGGTGGAAGGCGATTAGAGGTGGAATAACATAGTGCATGAGTGGGACTCGAGTTGACCCTTTTGCTACCCGAGTCCTTTCTTTTTGTGTTTAACCACTTATTTAAAGAAAAAAAAACCTAAAACACATTTACTCAGATTTGAAAACCTTTAGATTTCATCTTTGAACCACATCGCATCCGCGGTAATCATTGCACTTCGCATGTCGCATTTCATAAAATTTACCTTTGCACCTATTCATTAAACTTGTAATTTTTGATTGGGTCCCACGGCATCGCACATCACACTTTGGAAATTACAACATTTACCTCTCATAGTTATTTATTAAAACTTGCAACCTTCGGTATGTAGGCCAGGGCCACGTCACTGCCACATAACCCTGCCAGGTCATTTGCCACATCATCATGGTTCATCTACAATATGTGGGGTCAAAGCCATGTCGCTATGCCACATCACTTGCCCTGTCACCTGCCACATCATCTCCCACGTCACTTTCCACATCACCTCATGTCGCATATCGATGAATTTAACATTTTTCCTTCACACTTGTTTTATATAATTTTCGATTTGCGATCTGTGCTCGAGTCCCACCGCATCACATATATCACGTCCGCAATTTTAAATTTTACCTTTCTACAATAATATTTTGACACTTGCGATGTTCGACTGCAATTGTATCGCATCACAAAAAACTTAACAGTGTAGGCACTTATAAGAGAGTTGTAACTAGTGCGAAGTGTGTTGTGTAATCCACTAAATGTTGGCAAGTGAAAAAGGGTGGAAAGTAAGGAAAATTATGAAATTCCAAGGTTTATATGTGGATTTTTGCAATCTATAAGTTTGGATGAGCCCTACTGAATCACATCAGCGGAATTTTGTGTTTCGACAATGACTTAAGAAGAGGTAGTTTAAACTTGTAGGCTACGAAGTGCAGACAAGATGTAGGTTTCATGGTACAATGTATGACATAGCTGCTAATGGGTGGGTGGATATTTTAACAATAGAATTTAAGACTTAAGTATAAATAAATAAGTCCCAATGGTTATGTATGTGGGTCCTAGGGGTTTAAGTAGGATTCAGAGCATCAAATTTTAGAATTTTGGAAAATAAAAGGTAAGAAGAGGGTAGATGACATGGATGGGGGGAAATATGGACTTTTTGCTCATTATTACACTTACTCAGAAACCATTCCTTCTTCCTTGTACTAAAAATGGAATATGGATTCTTATGCAGCTCTTTGGTCGTCATCGTCTCCCTTTCTTCTCTGAAAATAAATGGCAACCATAGAATATTATTTTTAGCATATCAAAAATCTAATCAGTGACCAGTCACCTTGTGATACTGTGAAATACAGGAGTCTAATAGTCACTCCAACTAGGGATGGAAACTCCTTCAGGAGGTGTCAAGAACACCATAGACTAGTATCCTGATCCATTGGGTTGATCCCAAAACTTGTTTCTTGATCTGTCAAGAAACTTAGTGACTGGAAACTAGCTAATTGTTCCTCCTGACTCTAACTAATTAAAATAGACCACATGCTTGGCCAGCCAAATTTTTAGCATACTAAAATCTGAACTGTAACTACAGTTTAACTTATCCACTGTAATCAGTCAAGTGTAACATATTGGTGCACCTTGAAAATTTGAATGGTGAAACCAGAAGTAAGATGAAACTAAAGTCTGAAACATATTGATCTAAAAATGAAAAGAAATCTAAAACTAAAATTTGAAAGATGCTCAGAATACTAATCTTATTTTCACACCTACCTACCCTAATATAACTTGGAGATTATATATACACTAAGTGAAATCCTTTCTCCAGTGCAACCAATCAAGTAAATGACTACATGATTGATTCTTGTTCACTTTTTTGAGTAGGTTGAAAATAAAAAAAGGCCACTCCCATCTTACTTGCCTTTGAACAATAGTGCTCAAACTTTTCCTTAAAATTTGCAACAAACCATTCATGGCATAGCATACTCCTTCTTTAGATGATTCTAAGAAACCAACAAAGGGATCTTGGAACAATACCTGGCCCTGAGCATTTGAATAAAAACTTCACCTAGTGCTTCTCCTTGTTCCACTTTGTCATGCTCAAGATCCTTCTGAAAGAGAATATATACATATTCTTCATGGCCATATGGCATTGTATCCTCATTGTATACCACTATGTTGTCCTAAAAAAAACATGATATGTCTTCACCGAGTTGACTAAATTCTGTTGGATGGCCATCATTTTGATGAATAGGGGCACTTTAACGCAATAGGCCTTCTTGAGAAGGTAGAAAAACATCATTATCAATTGATTCTTCTATTTCTTCATGAGGAAATTCTTCAGTGCATAAACATACATTAGAAAAAATAAGAATAATCTCTTCATTACGTAAAAATTTAGAGGCTGGTTGCATGCTTAAAATCTGATTGATTTCTTCTTTAGTTAAACAAGGAGGGAGTCTTTGTTTTATTTGGATTGAACAACAGTTTTTTGGATGAATGTCTCCTTTAGCCTCACACAAAAGAGCAGATGAATTATCATTTGTCTTGTGGATCTTCTTTCATTTCTTGATTACTTTCATTTTCAACTAACTTCTCTTAGTTATCATGACAATTAACTTGAGAATGAAATTCATGAATTTCTTCTAGGAGATCCTTAGGATGCCAATTTCCTAGATCTTCATCAATATTTACAAGGTATTGTATGAGATTCTCATATTTATCGCAACAATTTTCAGCTAATGATAAATGTGGAGAATATTCTTTATAGTGCTCATAAAACACCTTGTGAAAATATTTTAAAGAAAAAAAATTACCTGTAATATTCCCATTTTAGCACATAGCTAAATGGAATATTAAAATTTTGTTTTTATCACCTAGCATCTAAATAAATGGGTAAGGAAGCTCATGCTCATCGAAAACCTGAATAAAATCCCTCAAATGTGAAAAGGGATAGACAGAAGAGCTGGATTTCACACCCTTATGTGTGAAAGAGGACAATTGCTTGGAGACAAGGTCAAGTTTGACCAAGTCAAATGCGCTAGGAGAGGAGGTGGAGAACACTTTGATAGATAGAGGAGTATGAATGGGAACAGGGTTATTTGGTGGAGGAAACCCTAATGATTGGGACCCATGGAGAGAGAGCTCTCACTTGTTTAAAAGGAGGGCAAGGCAGCCATTGCTATTCATGATTTGGATTATTGATTTCATTGTCTATTCAGACATTGTGCACTCTCCTGCTATTTAGTAGAGTTATAGTGTAGCTTAGCACAATTATTTCCTATTTAGGAATTCTTCTCCTTTATTGAGATGCCTCTTGAAGGAGTTGTATTGATTTAACTCACATCCAGGCTTGAGGCCAAGCATCCTCTTCCAGGACAACGTCATTTCTGCAGCAGAATAATGTTGTGTTGTAGGGTGTTGCAGTGAGGGTTCACAGCAATACTTCCATCATTTTTTCTTTAGAGGAGGAGTCTCTCTTTCCTTTGATAGATCAGTTTGGAATCCTTTGGAGCTTATTTCATATTTTGGCATTGGGCCAACTCATTACCTTGCCCCTACAGTGCAGTTTCATTCAGTGACTACGTTATTTCTAGTGACCATTTGCAGCGGGGCTTTTGCAGATTGTTTGGAGGGTGAGATCCTCAGTGATAGGACCAGCCTTTCAATTGAGAGATCCATTGGAGGAGTTCTTTTCATCAGATGCAACATCTTCAGCCTTCTCCACTCATTTCCAATTCTTGAGTTGCAGCTGCTACCCTGCAACTCCGGCAATTTGCAGATTTTGTATCTTTCAGCCAATCCTTCCATGATTGACTTGAGCTAGTCTTTGGGAGCTGAGATATTCACTCCTAACATTGTATGGCCCATAAATTTCTATATATATGTATTTTAAATATGTTATCATGCAGTTTCTCTTATAAAACTGCACAGTAATATCTTCGACACACTTATGTAGCAGTGTTTTGTCATGATTTATGTACTTATTTCTTGAGGTCGATCATTGCCTATCTTGAGTAATAATTTCCTCAATATATTGTATACATTTGTTGCTTCTATAACTTAATAATATGGCTATGAGATCTTATTTCATTTTCTAAATTTGATGTATCACTGCTACTCTATTGGCATGTTTATGTATTGCTGATATCCAACTTTAGAATATCTTAAGATATTCTTATTGTTGTAGAAATCCCTTATTTTTGGATATTACAATGGTATCAGAGCATAGTCCTAGCTCAGCCTGTGAGTCTTAGCCAAATAATATCAAGATGATGAAGAAGATGAGTGTGCTCTCATCAATTTTCAGATCCGGGAAGGACCTCTCCGAGGAGGTCAAGAAGATGGAAAAAGGAGAAGTGGAAGGACCATGCACTTCCTATTCTCAGAGAGGAGAAGGCATGAAGCATGAAGAACACTTGGAATTCGAAATTCTAAGTGAGCACCTTGCTAAATATTGAGCTAAACCTAGAGCCTTCCAAGAGACTCTAGCTTTACCATAATTTATTCAGCAGGAAGAAGAAATAAGACCCCATAGCTACGGGATGATGAGAGGCAATACATTTCTATTGTCCACATTTGATGGATCACTCACATGTGCAAAAAAGGTTTGGGTGAACAAGCTAGAGGATTTCATCCTGCTACATCCTGTAGTAGATAGAGAGGCTATAGAAATTTCAGCACTGCACCTTGAAGGTGAAGAAAATATTTAGTGGACCATCCATCTAAGCCATGCAAGGGTTTCAAGTCTTGCTGAGTTTTCTCAAAGAATGATTAGAAGATTTGGAAAAAGGAGGGAGGAGCCCTCACCACTACTTGATGAGGCATTTACCAGCGCCGTTGAGACCACGGAGGAGCAGCCTTCATCTTCAACAATTTTGGGAGGCCAATACATATGAGGAGGAAACTCTTGCAGCCCTGCAAGGAGCTTCCAAATCTCACCAAGGTATGATAAAAGGTCCATCTCATGTCATTTCAGCAAACACTATGGGTGGGTCTACATCATTGCATGCAATTGATCTAGATCATCAAAATAGCACTGCACTACACAAGAGAAGTGATGGATAAAAGAGGAACCATTCCTCATGTGAGCACTCAAGGAGTAGCTTCATTCAGGAAGCCATGAAGGAAGCAGTGAGAAGGAGTAGACATCTCGATATAAGAAACTCTTTCTCCTCTCTAGATGACACTCTCTCAATGAGCATGCCACAGCTCAAAGAGAGACTTCTACTGGCAGCAGATCCAAAGCCTCCTTGGTTTTGGAAGACCATGCATGAGGAGGATATCTCAAGGAGATATTTCAGTGGAGGTGCACTCCCACACATCATGGAGTGCAAGATTCTTCAATAGTTTGAGGAGGTTCTTCCCTTCTCATAGGAGAAGATAGAATATGGAGGACATCTTTGGATGGATAAAATCTCTCATGACTGTGTTGGACATTTCTTGAGCCATGCACGTCATGATGGGAGGTTTTTTCCTACCACCTATTTGGGTCCTTATGGGGTCAAATTGATCCTTGGGAAGATTGCATTTCAAGATCCCATGAAATGCATAAATCTAATTTAGTATGATGGTATCCCTCATGGGAGGAGTACTAAGATGAAGGATGGAAGGACACATCCACAATTGATGGAGTGGATATGGATGGTGAGAAAAAAGTTGGTAAGCTACTTGCAAATTTATGATGCCGAGTAGCAGGAGGCTTGGCTGCGCTGGTTACTCTTGAAGGAGTTTGGCCATCACTTGGCATACACTCTTTCCAAGGGTACGATGATGGAGAAGATGTGGTAGGATGCTGGCATCATTGAGTAGCAAAGAGTATGGATGCATAGTGTTGATGCAACATTCATATCATTCACTATGTATTCATCACATGTCATGTATGATGAGAGCATGAGGAAGCAAAAAAAAAAATTGTTGCTTGGGTTGTTCTTCAGAGAGAAAAGGTAGATTTTCTCTCATTTCTTGTATGATGTTGTAGGAGTAGGAGATGGCACTATCATGGTGTGAAGGGGATACTCCTTTGCCTTTGATGATCAAGAATTACTTCCATATTGGGATAAATTCCATATTTGCAGCAACATTCTAGGAGGGTTTCCCATTCATGTTGAGGAAGCTAAGGGAAACAACGCTATCAGATTTCGAGTTGAGCTAGCACCTAATGCAGAGGAAGGAGGAGATTTTGCTCCAAAAAAAGGGGCTCTTGCATCTTTGCAAGGAAGTCCCCAGGATCTCATGTGTGGAGGTCAAGGCACAACTCATGTTCTACATTTTCCATTGATGATAAGCTGTGGAGCTATGGAGATACCAAGAGGAGATAGGGAGGATGACCAGCATCATGTGATGAGGAGCACACATCCCTGTCTATTTCATGAGGTTGATGCACCTAAGAGGGAGACTGGATTGTGCAGTGAGATCAGGGACAAGTTTTTCCATTCATGTATGCAATCTACTCTTGATGATGATGTCTCATTGCATTGAGACATTTCACCAAGGATACCACCAGATCAGCAGATGATGAGAGATGCTTCACATTCTGAGGCACCAATCATTGATTTCAGAGGAGTGGAGACCTTGGGAGGTAATTTTACAATGCTGAGAGTCTTGGGTAGACTCAAGGAGGAGAGAGACATTCTCTCACCATCATTTTTACCCACTCTCATTTCATATTCTGTGCTATGGCAGAAGCAACAAGGGAAGGATAGCAACCTTCCAACTTGCATCTTTGGCATAGGAGATGTCAAAGGAGAGGATGACCATATGACAAATGTTCTTCATGAGGGATCATTAGCACTGTCACTATGGAGGATAGATCCATGTTGGAGCTCCCAGTTGGTGGAGTATTCCAAGGATCATTTTACTTGCATGATATTGAATAATCAGCATATGAGGAGATGCATGGATCATGTGCAGATGGAGGAGATGCATAACTCTTTGGAGGAGTTAGAAAAACCACCTCTTTTCTCTTTGAGGATGAGAGGAGACTCATCTATGGGCCACTCCATTTGCATGAGAAAGACTTATGGTAAGGGTATTTTTTATTTGCATAATGATTTGTATAATGCATCCCTTAACCATACATGTACATGATGTTGCTCCAAGGAGGAGCATTCTTTTTCTAGAACCCATGGTCTACTTGGGGCCATGAGAAATATTGATGACCACTCCGTAGGAGGACTTGGGGAGGAAAGGTATTTTGGAGGACATGCTCACCTTGCACCATACATCATTCACTTTCTCCATACATATGAGGAGAGTGGGACAACAAGCAAGTGGTTGAGAAGCCACACTTTTTGTCACACTCTTTTGTAGTTGAGGATAAAACTGCGTTGGTTACAATTGAGGGACCATTGTACTTCTCCCTTGCTACACATGATAGCAAGCATGGTTCTCATTATGTTTCCTTATGTTGCTGTTGTTTTTATATTTGTTGGGAGCATGATTGGGGGAATGTCACATTGGTTGGATGTGTCCCTTGGGGGAGAGACCTCCCACATTATTTGCATTGCATTTTCTAATGGGAACATGATAGAGTATGTGGCCACTACAGAAAAACATTTGTTTCCATTTGAGGTGAGCCATATGATTGATTGGATGCCATATGATGGTGACTTCCAATTCGTCACATATGAGATGATTTTGGACAACATGTTTCATAACGTTGGAGAAGAGATCCTTGGAGGTCTAGTCTTCATCTTTCCACTTGAGGGAAACATTATTGCAACCCAAGATCATCATATAATCTACACTTATCCTAAGTGGAGAGGAATACAACATGGGTTAGGCTATTTTTTCTACCAAGATTAGATTTCCAGCCCACCTATATTGCGGGAGCCAAAGTTGGAAGATGATTTCAAGAGTGTCCATGTTGGGAGGTAACTCATTTTGTATGGATGATTGCTTGGGGGATGGAGGATCCACATGGGGAAGATGATCCTCAACACATCTCAGACTCCATGCATTGGTTGGAGATTTTCCAGTTCTATCCTTACAGTTGCTTGAGGACAAGCAACATTTGGGAGGGGAGGACTGTAATATTCCCATTTTAGCACATAGCTAAATGGAATATTAAAATTTTGTTTTTACCACCTTGCAGCTAAATAAATGGGTAAGGAAGCCCATGCTCATTGAAAACCTGAATAAAATCTCTCAAATGTGAAAAGGGATAGACACAAGAGCTGGATTTCACACCCTTATGTGTGAAAGAGGAAAATTTCATGGAGACAAGGTCAAGTTTGACCAAGTCAACTGTGCTGGGAGAGGAGGTGGAGAACACTTTGATAGACAATGCAGTATGAATGGGAAGAGGATTATTTGGTGGAGGAAACCCAAATGAGTGGGACCCATGGAAAGAGAGCTCTCAATTTTTTAAAAGGAGGGCAAGGCATCCATTGGTATTCATGATTTGGATTATTGATTTCATTGTCTATTTAGACATTGTGCATTCTCCTGCTATTTAGTAAAGTTTCAGTGCTGCTTAGCACAAGGATTTCCTATTTAAGAATCCTTCTCCTTTCTTGACAGGAATTTTGAAGGATTTGTACTAATTTTCCTCACATCCAGGCTTGAGGCCAAGCATCCTCTTCCAGGAAAGTGTTATTTCTGCAGCAGAATAATGTTGTGTTGCAGGGTGTTGCAGTGAGGGTTCACAACACCACTTCCATCACTTGTTTTTCAGAGGAGGAGTCTCTCTTTCCTTTGAGAGATAATTTTGGAAGAATTTGTAGCTTATTTCAGATTTTGGTGTTGGTCCAACTCATTCCCTTGCCCATATAGCGCATTTTCATTCAGTGACTGTGTTATTTCTAGTGAGCATTCGCAGCAGGGCTTTTGCAGATTGCTTGGAGGGTGAGATCCTCAGTGATAGGATCAGCCTTTCACTTGAGAGATCCATTGGAGGAGGTATTTTCATCAGATGCATCATCTGCAGCCTTCTCCAGTCATTTCCAATTCTTGAGTTTCAGCTGCTACCCTGCAACTCCGACATTTTGCAGATTTTGTATCTTTTAGCAAATCCTTCCAGGATTGACTTGAGGTAGTCTTTGGGAGCTGAGATCTTCACTCCTAATGCTGTGTGGGCCATAAATTTGTATATCTATGTATTTGACATATGTTAGCATGTAGTTCTCTTATAAAACTACCCAGTCATAGCTTGGGCACACTTAAGTAGCAGTGTTTTGTCATGATTTATGTACTTATTTCTTGAGGCAGATCATTGCCTACCTTGAGTAATACTTTCCTCAAGATCTTGTATACATTTGTTGTTGCTATAACGTAATAAGATGGCTATGAGATCTTATTGCATTTTCTTAAGTTGATGTATCACTGCTACTCTATTGGCATGTTTATGTATTGCTGATCTCCAACTTTATAATATCTTAAGATATTATTATTGTTGTAGAAATCCCTTATTTTGGAATATTACATTACCAAGGTTCAAAATTTCATACCATTCCCTCACTTTCCCTTCTAATGTTTCCATGAACATATTTATGAGGTAGTCCTCATGCCATTCAACCTTCAAATTCCATGAATGTATATGAAATTTAATGATATGTAACAAAGCATCATCAACACTCTCATCTTCAAAAAAAGGGAAGATTTCTTTGCCAATTTACCTGAGGCATTTTTTGTGGGAATCTAGGAATGTGACCTCTGTTCATTGGAGCATACCTATGTTTTATTGTTGGATCTGTCTTGTCAAGCAGTCAGAGAGTAGGGTCATTGTATATTCACAACCAATATGTATTCTTCTACCAGTGGAGTATTTAGGTCAAATGAAAACTGTGGAGTTGCTAGGTGGATGATTTCAACTTTCTTGTGTCCGGATGTTGTCCACCATCAACAACCAGATACCAATATTGGAACATACCTGAATCATTCAATATTTTGACTGGTGTTTCTTAGTTCTGATGAAATATTAAGCTTTTCCAATAACTCAGTCCCCAGTATGGTCACCATTATGTTAGCCCTTCGTAATTTGTAATATTGGCAAGAAGAAATGGTAGAGGAAAACATCAAACCATTTTGGAGTCTAGGACCCAGCCCTCCTAGACATGGAGATGGATCTCTCTATTTTACAATTTATGATTTTTCTTGATGATTATAATTGCAACTATTAGGCTAGTTACAGTGATGGGGGTTGTTTGTTTGATTGATTGTGTGGTTGGACAGATAGGGCTGTAGAGACTATTCCATTTGGAGATGGAGTCAAAGGGTTGGAATGGAACATCAAAATAAAGTGAAAATCACAGGGCAAGATAACCGTACTAAATGAATCTTAAGAGATGTATGAATTATGAGGTGAAAGAAACAATAAGGTTCAGAAATGACTAAATAGCAGTTAAGAATTATTTAATAAAACCTTAGAACAAAACATTCATATTGTAAATGCAGACAAAATTAAGGTGATCCCACAGAAAATATTAATCTAAAATTTCTTATTTACAATTAGATGAATAGATACGCAACAGGGAAAACAATGGAAACATTTAAACAGGGAAGTAACAGATCACCATTTTAAGACAGCTCAAGAATCATGTAAACGAAATTTAATTATTGATGTCCAGCTCCAAAATTATAGTGCTCCAATAGTAGTTCTTACAATACAGATACTAATAATATCCAACCCTTGATAATGAGAATTATAGCCATATTTAACTAACAACTAAGTCGGTTTCCCTAATCTATTCTAGAAAAATTCATTTATTACAAACAAAACTGAAATTAGAAAAGTTTGGCCATGTAAGGCCCAAATAGAGAAAATTTCTGACAACACCGCATGTAGAATTAATTTCGGTAACTCTTCAAGGATGAAAAAACTCACACGACTCTTTGTGAATCCAAAAAATGACTTAACGATGGCTGATATGGTTATGAGGAGGCAATGTTGGGTGGTTCTGACATCTGTCTTTCTTTTACAGAAAAACATGCGTTGGGTAGTAAAATCTGTGCAGTGCTAGCAAATTTCATTTATTGATGCTGGTGCTGATGTGTTTTCTTGCCCCTTCAGTCTCTGTTGTTATAACCATAACGAGTCTTCATGAAACGCCTTTGCTTCCTGACTCGACCTATGGTGTATTTTTTCTACCGGAGCCCTTCTAGCTGTGTTTCACCTTATTTCTTCATCGATTGAGTTTCAAACCTCATATTCCTAGTCATGGAGGGATGGTGGTTGGAAAACTAGGATGTATGATGGAGGACGTGGCGTACTGGCATTAACAACGATCAAAAGGCACAACGGTTTTCTGAATGGTGCAAAGGACTTCCGGAGGGGGGTAGGAGTGGTAAGCGGTGTTTGGAGAGGGGGTGCAGAATATTCCTGGGAATGACACATATCCGGATGGGTGGTATGGGATACCACCCATTCCAGACCCCCCCGCACGATAAAGTTGGAATGTTGTGAGGAGGCTGAAAATGGATAAGGGCTATCAGATGTAGGGCGAGGAGTGGAGAGTGAGGAAAGGTGGAAGGCAATTAGAGGTGGAATAACATAGCACATGGGTGGGACCCAAGTTTACCCTTTTGCTTCCCGAGTCCTTTATTTTTGTGTTTAACCCCTTTTTCAAAGTAAAACAATGTAAACCTCATTTACTCAGATCTGAAAACCTTAGATTTCATCTTTGAACCACATCGCATTTGTGCTAATCATCACACTTCAGACGTCGCAGTTTCTAAAAGTTACCTTTGCACCTACTCATTAAACATGCGATTTGAGATTGGGTCCCACCACATCCCACATCACACTATGACAATTACAACATTTACCTCCCACAGTTATTTATTAAAACTTGCAATGTGCGGTATGTGGGCCAGCGCCACATCACTGCCACGTCACCCTGCCAGGTCATGTGCCATGTCATCATGGGTCATCTACAATATGTGGGGTCAAAGCCAAGTCACCATGCCATGTCACCTACCCTGTCACCTACCGCGTCATCTATCATGTCACTTGGCATGTCACCTCCCATGTCACCTCATGTCGCAGATCGTTGAATTTAACATTTTTCCTTCACACTTGTTTTATAAAATTTGTGATTTGCGATTTTTTCTCGGGTCCCACCGCATCACATATCGCATGTCATTGATTTTAACTTTTACCCCTCTGGGGCAATATTTTGACACTTTCCATGTGCGACTACGATCGCATTGCATCGTGAAGTACTTAACATTGCGGGCGCTTATAAGTAAGTTGTAACTGGTGCGAAGTGCGTGTGTCTCGTGCTAAATGTTGGAGAGTGCGAAAGGGCGAAAAGTAAGGAAAATTATGAAATTCCAAGGTTTATATGTGGATTTTGGAAATGCATAAGGTTGGATGGGCCCTACCCAATCGCATCAGTAGAATTTTATGTTTCGGCAATGACTTAAAAAGAGGCAGTTTAAACTCGTGGGCCGTGAAGTGCAAGAAAGAAGTAGGTTTCATGGTATAATGTAAGACACGACTGCTAGTGGGTGGGAAGAGATTTTCACAATGGAATTTAAGACTTTAGTATAAAGAAATAAGTCCCAATGGTTATGTATGTGGGTCTTGGGGGTTTAAGTGGGATTCAGAGCATCGAATTTCATAATTTTGGAAAATGAAAGGTAAGAAGGGGGTAGATGACATGGATGGCAGGAAATATGAAATTTTTTCTCATTATTACACTTACTCAGCAACCATTCCTTCTTCCTTGTACTAAAAATGGTAGATGGATTCTTATGCAGCTCTTTGGATGTCAGGGTCTCCCTTTCTTCTCTAAAAATAAATGATAGCCACAGAATATTATTTTTATCATATAAAAAATATAATCAGTGATCATATACCTTGTGATACTGTGAAATACAGAAGTCTAACAGGTCCCACAGGCTATAGTCACAGATCATGGTTCACATTTTTGCAATCATATGATGAATGAGTTGACTATCAAATTAGGATTATCAGATGATACTTCTACTCCTTATTATCCACAATCAAATGGGAAAGTTGGGGCTATTAAGAAGATTATTAAAAAAATGATTCAACGAATGATAGGAATTCATAAGCAAAATTGGAATTTAATCCTGTACTTGGCTTTATGGGCATATCGAACCTCGCTGAGAAATGCAACCGGATCTACCCCCTTTCAATTGGTGTATGGCCTAGAAGCTATCTTTCCAATCCAATGTGAAATATCGTCGTCAAAACCCACAATTGATTTTCTACCTGACACCTATGACAAAGAAGCACATATTTTAAACCTCATCCATCCTGATGAAACATGCCATGAAGCCCAATTGGCCATCGAAGCGCATAAGAGACATATAAAGGTGCAAGAAGACAAACATGTCCAGCCTCGAATTTTCTTAGAGGGTGACCTCGCCCTTATTTATGATCATGAAGCTGATGTAATATGTACAGGGAAATTTGAGCCATTATGGCATCGCCCCTATATTATAAAAATAATTCTTGCAAAGGGTGCCTATGAGTTGGTAGATTACGATGGAATTCCGTTGGCGCAACCCTGAAATGGGTTGTATTTGAAATGTTACTATGCTTAATCATGAGCGTAGTAATTTTTTGTATTATATTGTATATATGTTGTTGATTTTAATTTACTTTCTTAGTTTTTTTTCTAGATTTTTCTTGAAGTTAGTAATCCGCTTTACATTTCATCACAGATGTCTAAATATTTGGATCCATTTTTTCAGTATGCTGATGGTGCTAGTTGTAGTACGCAGAATCTATCCTCTATAGCGTGGGCCATTTTCTCTCCGAATGGTGACTTAGTGAGTTTTCAAGGGATTTGTGTTGGTTGATCTACAAAAAATATTGCTGAGTATAGCGTAATGATCGAACTTCTCTCTGATTCCATTTTATTTAGTATTAACCACATCATCATATGGTTAGACTCACAACTTGTGGTATTACATCTTACTAGTTTTTATATTGTTAGAAATCCAACACTACATCATATGTTCCTAAGAGTTCAACTTTTGGAAAGACATTTTGATTTCATCCAATATCAACACATTTCTAGAAACATGAACACATTGATTGATTCTTTATCGAATTATGTTATAAATGGACATTTGCAACACATGTAAATATACATTCACATAATTGAATAGGATTGTGCAATAAACATAGGAAAGCACTAAAATCAAATAGATAGATAGTTATATGTTTTTACAAAAACAATTCCGAGGACACATTAGTCATATGACCCCAAAATGTATGAAACATGTCAAAATTAAACTAGTGATGCTCATGATAACATGTTATTTATCTAGCTATCCTATGCAGTAACAGCATCCAACAATTAGGAACACCAATAGTGTGGTGTTGTAGTCACATGGGTAACTTTTTGATCTGGAAATCTGGAATCCCGAAGGTCAACCCCTGTATGTGTTGTTTAAGCTCAACAAGAGTCTCAGCCATATCTAAATCCTAAAGGACTGCTCTCCTAACAGCCCTCTCTTCTGGCTCATCCGATCCCTGCTTGGGCTTTCCCACTAGTTGAACTCAACCCACATCTGCATTACATTAAAAATATTTTTTAGTCTTGGGAAAAAATTAAAATACAAAAAAATGTATAAACCTTAGAAAAATAAAAAAAAACATGGTCAAAACATTCATGCCGATTGCACCCCATTAAGAACCTTCTTGTAAAGCTAAGTTTGGATATCCTCCTAAATCGATGCCTGCATATGCATAGTCATCAATGGCGATAATATGTCACCCGAACCAGGAAAAGAATGTAGTCGAGAGCATGATGGACGATTTACCTACATGTTTAGCCATCATTTCTACCCATCTCTACATCCTTGGATCTTTAGGGTTAGATATACCCAATGTCACATGCTGAGGCTGCATAAGTGCAATCCGCTCTAAGGAAAAAGAAATGAAGATCGAACCATAGTTGAAAATTTTCTTCCTTCCTCCCTTTTCCTTGCTCAGTTGTTCTTTCATTTGATAAATTACAGCTCCATCTCAATTGAAAACTATTGGTTTCATGCACTCTAGCACATACTGCATACAAGATCTATTCGCTACATGGAGTGTAGTGATAAAAGCAAGCTTTTTGATCATGAATAAGATTCTTCTCAATGGAAAATCACGAATATCGCGGATGTTTATTTTCCCATCCTATCTAGGCTCAACCCATGGATTGCAATAATGCAATATATAGTATTTCATTGTCTCTCCTCCGAGAGTAGACCCTAACAGAGAAATGGGTAGGCCTCTCCTTGACAAGCCTATCAGAAAATAGATATCCTCCACTAAAATTGGGACTAATTTTTTCCCAATATTAAATGACTTAATTGCCAGATCCCATGCACGAACAAGGAACTCCAATAGTTCCATCTATTGCCTCATACCTGATAGATGGAAGCATTTCAATAACCCACATCCCCTGAGGTCTCTTATAGTAACTGGATCATTAAGGGAAATCATGTTTTTCTCTTCATGCTCTCTTTCCCTCCAAGTAATTGTCATTTTAGTCCGATGAATCCCTGAACTACAACCATGAGATTCATTAAGACTCTTTTCATGCAAAAAACTAGACTAAATCTGGGTACACTGCAAGAATAAAAAATGTGAATTGCTCCAAACCCAACCTTGGATAAGAGACAATGTGTTTCAGATGTACCTAGCCTTCATTTTAGGTGCATTCCAATGCAAGTTTAGACATCCAAGGGTGTGTTTCCATATTTTGATAATAGATTTACACTAAGGGGCCCAAATCCCTAAAAAATTGCAAGGTAATGAAACAAAAAGACTTCTAAAAGAAAGAGGAAGTTTATGGCACCAACCTAAATCAAACGGCAAGGAAAACCATCCACAGAATTGATCATAATCAACAATTGATGTTTGGGGAAAAAAACAAGTTCATAGCTCGAAAATTAAAATGGTAAATTTCAAATGGTAAAAATGAATAGTAAAACTCTTTTAATTAGTCATTTGATTATTTTCAAATCATATTTATTGTTGTGACTGTGGTTTTATTCAATTTTTATCATGAAACATGTATTTTTAATCCATTTGATGTTGTTCTAAATAGGTTTTCAACTGATAGCTGATTAGTTGTGCACATTTATCTCAAGAATGATTTGACCACAAAGCATACTTTTATCCTTATTTTTCGAGCTTTGATAGAAATGAAAAAGGACTTGAAGCACACTTTTATCTCCTTTTTGAGCTTCAATAGCAATGAAAAAGGAACCCTTGGAGTCTTCTTTTAGCTCTTTTTAGACACTGATAATGTGAAAAGATTGTCGAGCACATGTATTTTCGAGCTCGTAAAAGTAAATGAATTGATATCTACTCAGTATAATTTTAACCCTTTTCTAGATTGAGATAGATTATTTATGAAAAAGGAAAACCTTAGTCGAACATGGCTAGGAGGTTCTCTTAGATATCATTTTAGACTTTTTCGAATCTGAGTGACAACTTTATGAAAAATTACTTATGGAGTTTTCTTTTGTCCTCTTTTTCAAACTCTCTAAATATGAAAAAGGATCAGGTTGTAACTATTGTTAGGCTTGGAAAAACATAAAATAATGATGAGCTTGTCAATCATGGAAAGAATCGAGTTTCATTCATTGCTAGACTCATTAAATTATTAAATAGCGATACATTATTCGTCCGAAGGGTTGAATTATAGGTCAAGCATATTTTATCCTCCTTAAGCTTGTTACAAAATAAAGAGTTACTCATCTACAAATGACCGAGGAAAATTTGGGAAAGTGAACAGAACTTTTACGATAGTAGGTCACTCTTGAACATGAAACTTCACTCCATCATCATGAATTTTTGGGTTGGGTAATATTCTTGATGGTTTATACATACATATGGCTCATCATACCTTCACTTTGGTTTTGGGTCAATGTTGCCAACTCATCTCAGTGTTGCCGTATGTTCAAGAGAAGTCATCTAGTGAATACTCATCCTTCTGCAATACTCATAATCATTCTCATGATAGTCATCCCTGAACATTTCTATATCAAGTCACATTTTTTCTCTGAAATTAGTAACTCCCATTTCACGATAAAGTGACTTCTTGTCGACATCAAATCATCATCCAGGAATTTTACTCAGCAACATCATCTTCCAGTAGCATGAGGCTTGTTACACCATTGAAAATATCCTCGCTTTTGGACCTTTGATCGAAATTTTTTTTTTGGCTTTTGATGTCAAATCATCTATTTATGCCTTGCGAAATGTACAGAAGTACCTTGAAATCCATTAACATCAATGGTGGTTCTCTCGTGTTTGTTAATAACTCATGTCATTGGTTGGTAATCAAACGATGTATTACCATGTTCGACTACAAATCATATATTTGTATGGCTAGAATTGTACCCGAACAATCAAGTGAATGAGATAAGAAGACCCCGGATCTAGTTTCAGCCATCTAGGATGCAATTTTAGGATTTGTGTACACATCATCTGTACAATGACCTTACATATAGATCATCATCCGAGCATGGGAATATATTTGTAGGCATGTCTGTATTGGAAAACATTCCAATGTAGACAACTTTCTGCACTATGTACATGTTATTAGATATTTTATGTGATGAGCATGGGAATGCCTGCCTCAACAATTCGTGATCAAGATGAAAATATCATGATGTAATGTATTGTAATATTGATGCAGGTCGCCACTCTGCTTCAATTCCAACCCATCACACTGTAAAGCATCTCATTCAAAAAATATTGTTATTATTCTAACTTCATGCTTTAGGGGACAATGGTTACAGGTTAATTTGGGCATCATCCCCCATGACCTAGTCAAACTAGACATCATCCCGAGGACCAATAAAATAGGGTCTTTCATCCCCTATGATTTCATTTTCTACATGCCCTAAGAGAAGAACAAATCATTCATGACTTCTATTGTGATATTTCCAAGGTTTGAATTATATGTAATGTCACTTGTGAGCTGACCAATGTTACTTCTCAAGGGAATAATTGTGTTTCATATGCATCTCCCTCCATTCGAGGGTGCACTGAAATGCACTTCCCTCCATTCAAGGGTGCGTTGGTCAAATGGGAGTGAAATTCTCATTGTTCTAGAATCTCCACATGGACAGTGCCTTCTAGAAGAGTCCATATGTGTCAAACTTCGAATCCATGTGTCGATCGAAAACCTATGAACTTGGAAACATGTCTTTCCTATTATTATAAATTCATTGATTGAGAAACGACCTTCAGTTTCCTTATAAATTGAGCACAAATCCTTGTGCTAGGGAAGGAATAATTTTGCTAAAGAAATGTTGTTGGATTCTCAATTGAGAGAGTGATAGAAGTGATATGATGCTAGTGAGATGTTGATTCTGATGAAGCTGGAGCTGGTGACATCAAATCAATCATTGGTTGTAACCTCCCACTTCTACTCTTTAATAAATATTGTTGTTCATTTTCCCATATATGTATCTATTTATGTTTCTATTTCTCATGCAATGGACTTTTTAATGATATATATCTTTCATGTTCAATCGATTTAACTCATTAATATAAATAGGCAACTATATATTGCAATATCTTTGTTGTTCTCTGTCTATACTTGCAAGAATCAATATGGCGATATAAGTTGGATTGGAGGATACAACAAAAGTGAAAAAAGGAGAATAAGAAGCGCTTGGATGACAAAGTTTCTTCTATTTTTGTGTGTTTATTTACTCTTAGAGAAAGTGATAGAAAATTCTTTAATCTGTTGTTCTAATTGCATAGCACCACACTTAGGGAATTTGATTTATCCATAAATCATAATTCTCCATAAGATCCACTTAACATAAAAATGCAAGGAGATGCAACACTAGGTTTGATCAGATCGAACCAATGGCTAAGGCCACACCTAAGGATGCAATTTTATTACAACCTCAAGTAACTCTAAAGAAATCTAAGAATTGGGGCATGGAACTCATTGGACCTATTGATAGCACATCAATAAATAATAAATATATCATTGTGTGCACTGGTTACTTGAACAAATGTGTTGAAGTGAAGGTAGTAAAGGTAGAAACTAAGAAAAATTTTGTTGAACTTATGAGGGAGAAAATATTCTGCAATTTTTGTTTTCTAAGGGATTTAGTCACTTATCAAGGAGAAAAATTTACATAAAATATTAGTGAATATCTCATTAAACAACAACACATGAAGCACAATACATCCACTTCGTATCACCCTTAAGCACATGGGAAGGTTTATTTCAAAAAATAATAATTAGAGAACATCCTAACCAAGGTTGTTATCAACAACATAAAATATTCAGAAGAAAAAAATGTAAAATACACCTTCTCTTACAATACCACTTGGACGACCACCACTAGATTTACTTGATTTGAACCAGTTTATGGGAAGAATGCCATGTTTTCTATTTACTTTGAGTACAATGGACGCTCATTTATACTTGGACCTCACTACCAAAAAACATGGAGGCTTCTCAAACTCAATGTTCTAGATAAATTTAGGCTGCAAGCTCTCTTAGAAACTGATTAAATCGAGATAAAAAGGAGGATTTTGTATGAAAACCACATTAAAGAGAATAATTTTGAAGAAGGATATTGGGCCCTAATGTATGATTGGAGATTCAAGTATTTCAAGGGAATTCTAATGACAAGATGGTTGTGTTGATTTTTTGAAACTAGAGTCGAATTACACATTGGAAAACTTAGATGGTTAAGTTTATAATTTCACCAGATTACTCTTTTCTAGAGGAACGAAATTGACCTATATATCGTCCCAATTGGTTAAGAAGAACTTAAGTTGTGAATTATTTTATTTTATGGGTCGACCTAAACGCATGTGGATTTGGTCAAATCCCCAAGCAGTACCTTAGAAAGTTATAAAGAGAAGAAAACCCAAGTTCATTTGCACACATTTTCTCATGAGAATGTCTTCATTATCTCTTGGTATTTGTTCATATTTCCTCTTTTTGACTCGCACAGGTGCATCAGGAGTAGCTCGCGCTAAGGATTGGATTACAAGCAGGCTCTTGCATCCTATCTGGGTGTTCTGGGCCATAACTGCATGAAGTACATGGGAAAATAGCGGTTGAGGTTAGCCAGAACCACAGGGAGCCAGTTTCAAGGCCATAGTTTAGCTGGTAAAGCCATGAGAATAAATTCTTGAGGGTGCAACTAGGGTTCCAGGCTGATCAGACCTTTAGTCGTGGGTACAGAATGCTCAGCTTGGTCTATGGTTTCTTCAACATCGGGTAGACCATATTAAGGGTGCAATTAAGAGATTTACTGAGTATATCTCATTTTTATCATATTGATTTTATCTCATAGTTTCATCATTCATCCATCACACAATCACACTCACTTCAGAATAACCATTTAAACAGTTTGGATCTAGATATAGAATTGGGCAGCTAAGATCACTTAGTTTTGGTGATTCATCAGGTCCATGCTTATGATATTGTAGATATGCATATCTATAGATCTGATATATATATATTGGGATCATCGTACTCTCCGCTAAATTTTTTCTATGATGGTATATTGAAGAAGAATATTTGAAAGTGTTTCCCCCACACTGGGGTTTTCCCCTTGTCTTGGACCAATCTAATGTCTTGTATGGTTGTGATATTGTCCTCTTTGTAATTGCATGTGTTGTTATATCTTCAATTAATGTTTATGGCTATTTACACTGCATATATTTGGATGTAGTGTTAATGAAAGTAAATCGGGCTAAATTAATTGATACATCATAGAAAGAAATTGTAAAATTAAAACGGTATTAGAGCTATGGTGAAGGAAAAGACCCAGAGAAGACAGGCATTGAAGCCCTCATCATTAGAAATAAAATATACAACCCAAGGTCAAGATGTCTTCCTCTACCTTCAAGGAGAACAAGAAACTAGGTGATCCATCTAACTTCATTACATGGAAAGTTAGATTGTAGATCATTGCTGACAACAACATTGTGATGGAGTACATTCAATGAAGGATACCTGAGCCTTTAGAAGATGCCTCCACCACCATTAGGAACAGATATAAGAAAGTTGATTCCAAAGAAAAAAAAATCATACCTCATGGTTTAAAATATCATTTACTTGCATATGTTGGGAATGTAAGAAAATCTAAAGGCATGTACAACAAGATATCCAAAATGTATTAAGTGAAAAATCTAAATGAGATAATCACCTTGAAATATCAAATCAAGGAAGTGAATATGAACAAAGGTGAAATTGTTTTTTCTTACATTATCTGGACCTCTCATTTTAGAGATAAATTGTAGAGGCTTGGAGAGAATGTCGTTGACAGAGAGATGGTTGTTGTGACTCTTAAAGGTCTTCCTCCTGTTTGGGAAAAATTCATCACTAATATAAGTAAAAAAAAAATTCTTCCATCATTTGATGAAATAGTTTGAAATATCACTCAATATTAATCAAGAATGATAACAAGAGGGAGGATTTTGAAGCATGAAAAAGGAGACCATGATGCATATGTCACGCATAACAAAATAAATAGATCAAAAGGAGGCCCTTTAAGAATACCTGCTCCTCAAAGATCCAAAGGAAGTAATGATAGATCACTATCCCACATTAAATTCTACAACTTCCACAAGAAAAGTCATTATGCACATGATTTTCCGGATAAGAAAAAGAGGTCACGAAAAAACTCCAGAAGAAAATTCAATGATAAAATATGAAGAGAAAATCAAAAGAGCAACCGAGAAAGAAAATATGAAAGGAGAAGATATTCTTCAAGAGATCATGAAGAATAAAATAACTCTCACAACAAGTGAAGGCATCCCAAGTATGAAAGAAATACTGTGAATAAAACTAAATACATTCTGAATTTTTCACTTACTAGTTCATCTCCACCGGATTCATGGGATAGTTGGTTGGTTGCAACGGGGCCACTCATCACTTCTCTAGATACAAAGAATTACTCTCTAATATGGTAGAGAGGGGGACTAAGTTTTAAATTATTCTTGGAGATAACTCCACTCATCCTGTAAAAGGATTAATATTTTTCAAGTTGCATTTGAACTCCAAGGAATCAATATTGTTGCATTATGTTTTGTATGTACCAATACTTTTGAGAAATTTTATTTCTATATCTGCATTATAATATAAAGGCATGAGGGTTTCATTAATCAATGGAAAGGTCTTATATTAGCCACATGATTCACATATGAAATATGCATTCACATTAGGAATGAGATATGAGGGACTCTAAAAAGTCATATCAAGGATACTTCTAGCATTGGTCCACAACACCAATCATCTTAGTGAATTATGGCATCATAGGATGGCTCATCTACATTATTATTCTCCTCTAAAATTAAGGATACTGGTATCAGGTATTCATGATGTCCAATCCTATCATGATGGATTTTTTCAAGTGTTTTCAAGTGGAAATAGAACAAGGGGACCATTCCCCTCAAGTAAGAACAAAAAAACTAACATCATTGAGCTCATTCATTCATATATATGTGGTCTGATGCCTATACACTATGTTGGTGGTTATCTCTATTACGTCACCTTCATTAAAAATTTCTCAGGAAATACATGGTTGTACTACCTCAAGCAAAAGGATAAAGCCTTCAAAAGATTCCAGGAGTTCAAATATTTGGTCAAAAATAAGTTAGGGAAAAGAATCAAAGTTTTCAGGTCCGACAACAAAGGATAATTCATTTCAAAATAATTCATAAAAATTTTCAATAAAGAAGGGATCAAGAAGGAAATTGTTGTATCATATACACCTTAATAGAATGGATTAGCTGAAAGTAAGAATCAATCGATAATGCAAGCTTCTCGTGCCATGCTTCATGATCAAAAGGTACCAATGTTTATGTGGGCTACACCTACACATACTGATGTGTATGTTCAAAACCGAGTGCCTCGTCAAGCATTGAGAAACAAGACTCAAGAATAAATTTTTATAGGTGACAAACACGATGATGAGAACCATGATTAAGTACATTTTAAGGGGTTAATTGTCACCCTTTTAGCCTAATTATTCTCTCTTTCTCACATTTCATTGCATTATTGTCATATGTTGCTTAGTGAAGATGGTCTATTAAGGGTTGTCATACTTCGAAGCCTAATGTGGTTTAAATGCGGGAAAATAAGGAGAATATGCCATTTTTTAGGAAGATTGCATAATGAGGGCTGAAAGTAGACAACAAGGAGTGATTTTAGGAGGGTTTACCACCTCCTTAACTCCTAAAGGTAGCCAATATCTCCTCAAGATTCTCCTCCAACAACTTGAAATCAGAGACAAGCAAGAAAGTGGAAGATCAAGGGGATCCAAGCTCCACTTCTCTAGAGTCCCAAGGGGAAAACCACATAATTTTTAGGGAGCTGTTGGTATCTACTATCTAAGAGAAATAGGATAGAGCAAGAGTTCACTAGGATTTGATTTTTGGATGTAGCTAGAGCATTCTTAGCTCATGTATTAGACATTTCTGACTTTCATATGTTATGTACAAGACTTGTTATGAAATAAATTGAGCATTTGGATTCTTCTCCACTGAGTTAGTTTTAGGCAGATGAGCTTGTGGGCTATAGACCAATCCATTGGCCTCAGTCTCTCTTGTGTATTTGTGCTTTATTTCATTTTTCGTTATTTAATCTATTTTCATTTCATTTTTAGTAGCTTATAAATTCTGAAAAAATGTGTGCTCAAGCCTACCTCTCTCTCCTCTTCCATTGAAGCTTGAGGAGAGAATACCTTCACCACACAAAAAAATTTCTTTTCAGTTTATGATCTCTTGCAAAATTTAAATAGGTTTTTTTTCTTATCATGGACATGTTGTATATGTATATGTAGTTTTCTGTTTCAAACGCATAGCTAGGTTTAGTTAGATTCAACTCATATTTTCCACCATTCTTATGGTAGATGTGTCAATGATGAATGAATGAACATGTAGTTTTATTTTAGGTTTGAATCGAGTGGCAGAGGAACAATTCCCCAACACCATTAGCTTCAGTCTCCACCCTTCATTAACTAGCTTCCATCCAAGTCACATTCAGCCCTATTTTTGGAAATCTCCACCACAACACCAGGATCCACCTTGGAGGTGAAAGACAGCCTTTGTGACGAGTTATGAGCTTAACCAATAGGTTGGATACCATTCATATACCTATATTCACCTTCGTAACACCTCTCCTAACCATTTCTGGTGTCAAACTACCCTCGACATGTTTCATGTAGTGTTTAAGGACATCTTGTAGCACTACAGGAAATCTTGTAGCAAATATCGTAGCAGTGCAAAACACTCACTCCTTTAGCAAAAAATCACTCTTTAACCTCGTCTAAGCCTAGCCTAACCTCCAAAAAAAATTCAACTCTAAAACCTTGGGCCAGGGACCCTCTTAGGTCACCTCAATGCCTCCTTCTTTTGCTGCAAAACAGATTCCTTTAAAAGTTTGATTAGCTCATGGATAGATGCATTACTAAGAAAAATAGTTATGCATAATACAAATAGAACTAAATCATTCATTTGGTTTAGAATGTGTGCCTAGGCTAGTTTCCCTTTCTGCAGGTTCAATTAAGAAATCTGAGTTATGAATGCCACTTAGTTTAATTCCCTTTCTTGCATTAGCTTAAGTGTGAATTTATTTTTCTTACATATAGCTATATGAATCATTATGATCTATAGTAGTTTCTTTTTCCCTATTGATAGAGTAATGGTCATGAGCTATTTCCACTCTAAGATTTCATTCAGAATTAAGATAGACTTTCTTTCCTAGAAGTAACCTTAGTAGTAACAACTCATTGTAGGATTGAGAAGAGGATGGCATGAGTAGAACTCATATGTTGTACATATCGCACTGTCACCTCCAAGTTTTCATGAACCTCGCGTTGATAAAGTAAAGTTGAGTATCCGCTAGGAGTTGCAACATTCTTGGTGCAACATGAGGGATCACCACTTTTTGGCTCCGTTTCAGGGGAGTTTTCTAAGTAGAGGTTTCAATTATGATTTAGCATTATTTTCTACTTTTATTTTACACTTAGTTCCAAAATATTGAAAAATAAAAAAAACATTTTGACTTTCATTCCTCATAGGAGTAGGGATAACCAGTGAAAATTCTTACAAAAAACCCCCACATCCCCACACAGTCACCCTTCACTCTTCTTCAGTGACTATGAGGTTGAAAACACCATAGGTGAACCACTTGAAAAATTTGAAGAGCCTATTGTGGAAGAAGAAAAACTTGCTTTACATGAGGAACCTCCTTCACCAATTCAATCCATGGCTGAAACTAGTACCCAAGGAGTCTTTCCCATTAGAGAAACAGATGGAGAGACTAGTGTTTGGAAGAATACTTAGAGGGGGGGGGGGTGGTGGTGGGTGAATCAGTATTTAAAACTAACAATGAATTTTACTTTTCTTTACTTAATTCTATATGCGACTTTAATTAATCCAACTAGAGTATGTACGCAGATTTCATTCATAAAAATAGCGTATGCCCAGAGAACTTATAATTTAGATAAATATTTGGTAACTTCACTTAGACCAGTGCATTAGTGATTCATCAGAAATTTATTAACCAGTAAACATGTGTAGTAAGAACAATATAAACCATCACACATAAAAAGCATACATGAACACTAAGATTTAAGGTGGAAATCCAATGTGGGAGAAAAACACTAATGTTGTCGCCTTTGTCTTCAATATTTGTTATATAGAAAACTTCTTACAATATTGTACTAGCGTAGACTCATACTAGCATGAAGTCACCCACTTGAAAAAGGTTGTAACCTTCATTCGTTCGCTATTTGATACTGGAAGTGACCTCCAAACTCGTGATCTCGTTTACCATCCACTACTAGAAGCAAGATTCGACCCCCTACTCTCATTTGCCATCCATTACTGGAAGGGAACTACAACCCCCTGATCTGATCACTAACTCCTACTGGAACGAAGATCCAAATTCATCATGCAAGGCTCCTATTGGCGAGAAATAAGGTCTCTAAAGAAGACAAAGGTTCAGAAGAGAGGCCAACAAGGTTTACGCAGTAGTCTAGCACAATGCCAACATTTTCACCCTACTCCAAGAAGCAGAGCGTCTCACTCAAGGCATGTTGTGACCTTAGTAAGGTTAGGAATAGATCAAGTACTGACTGATCACAATTATAAATAATAACAGAAGGTATTGGGAATAGAAAACATATCTTACTACTTTTCATAAGATATCACTCATTAAGCATATTCAGGATGCAGAATTAAAATTTAAAACGGGCCATACATTCACAGTAACCAACTGATTAACAAGGAACTGAGAACACCAAACACAGGTAGAAGTATATTTCATTATCAATAAAAAACAAATACATTACTCCACATATTATATTATAGAGAGGCATAGGGCAACAACGACAGAACAGATCTCTCCTGCGGATCTCGTCCTCGGCCCTCTCCTGGACTAACCTCCTATCTACGTTGGTTGATTACCTATTTTTTCCTTCGCCAAAATGACTGTCAGTCTTTCCTCTTTTCTTGCATTTTTGTTTGCCACTTCTTCCTGATCACTGGGACTTCTGCTGCCTCTCCTTGTCACCCATTTCTGCCATCTGTGCTACTTTTTCACAACTGCCATGCCACATACTCTCCATCTCTTCGCAACCGTGACAGCTCCCTGTCTATTGTGGTTGTGCTGTACCACCTTTTCTCTGCAACCCAAAACTATTTTATTTTCAAAAAAAGGCCCCAACAGGCCTCAGCCACATGCTATTGACTCGTCCCAAGTGAATTCTTTTATGCTACTTCGGTCTCCATTGGTTTTTCTACCTCTGTGGTTGGCCCTATCTTCTCTGTTTCCTTGCTCCATCCAAACAAAAGCCCCAACTCAGGAACCTTTTCCAATGATGAAGATTTGAGTTCGGAAAAGTTGTTAATTTCCTATTGCCATTCCTTAATGACCTGGTCAGTTTATGTGGCAACTCATTCAGCTTTAGTTTCTCCTGCAACGGCCAGAAGTTTGTTGAATACTTCTTTAATTTTGATTTTGGCCTCAACGACCATCTGTTGTATTGCTTTTGCGATATGCTTGACTGGTTGCCTTAGTTCTCTAAGGACCTACTTTGTGGCAGAAGAATTCTCCTCTATATTCTGTATCACAGTCTCCAGTGCCTCCGCTTGATTGTATAAATGGGTTATGCTGACGGGATCCGTGGCCTCCTTTATTTCTTGTGAAATCTGCTACATTTGTGCTAAGATTGGTTGGGATTTCATATTTAATGAGTTAGAACACCCATGTAAATGCTTCACGAGGTTGTAATATTCTCTTACTGATGTCCCTAGGGTTTCCTATATTCTGGTTGCTTGTTTTTGCTTCCCAATGACCTTCTCGGCATATATGATAGTAGGATTTGGTAATGCTGGTCTTGCGCGAGCACTTCCTTTAGATCTTGATTTTCCTTGTTAGGATTCCTACAAGTTGTCTTCACGCAGATAGGTCGTTCAACTATGGTGCAAGATGATATGCCTTCGGGTATCTTGTCATCACGAGCCATTACTGTTGGCAAGAGATCCTTGAAAATATATGTTACCTTCTCCAGTTGTTCTTGCAGACTTTCCTTCTCTCCCTTTAACTGGTTGCACTCTTCAGTAAGCGCACTGATCTGTAATTATTGCTCTTTGAACCTCTGTAGAGGTCGTTGTGTAGTCCTTATTCCTATTGTGCCGCATGCTAAATGAATTTGTACATTTTTTTGTGCCCCAGGTCTGCATACTCTTAGCACCAGACATATCGTTGTTTAGTGGTCTCTCTCTGAGGGGTTGACCACTAGATATTGACCTAGATTAGTGTTCATGTGGTGATGTGGGTTGGTTATGTTGTGGCAGCGGACTCCCTGGATTATTCATACTTGTGGTCAGTGGAATCTGTTGTAGTATCAAATTTTCCTGCTGAAAAGGGTTCAACTCCTTTGGTGAAGGCGTTGTGTCTATGGTAAAAGATCCCCACTGAACTAATAGGTCCAAGAAAGTGCCTTGTCCCACTAGAGGTTGGTTAACCTTGGGCACTACAGCTGTACTCAATTTAACTTCAGCCTTGTCGTCCCCATTTGTCTTGCTTTTTTTCTTCACTGGTCTGAAATGGTTGCTGATGTGGATGGAGTGCGAGTGGAACGGTCTTTGGAAGTGAATGACATGTGAGGTGAGGAATGGTGAGTGTGAGGTGAAGAGGTATGAGTGTGGGGGTGGAGATGAGGTTTGAATATTTAAATTCGAAGATGGATTAAACACATGTAGCTCGAAGGTGACCTAGGTGGCGACCTCTGGGTCCTCTTGAGTTGGTACTCTGGTATCCATAGGTTGCGTGTGATCTTCCTCAGTGAGATAAAATATTTTCCTAGGCACCATGACTCTTACTTTCTTGGCCTTAGGGGTAGCTACGGGTGATTTAAGTGCCTTACTCTTTCGAATTGGAACTACTATGGTTGTTGGGGGTGAATTAAATAGGGTGGACGGTAGGGTAGTGTTGATAGGTGCAACCATGGAAGGTGATGCAGAACTTGAGGAATGAAAGTTTGAAAAAGAAGGAAACAAAGGAGAAGCACTTGTGAGAGTTTGTATTACTCTATTGAAGCCCTTTAGCCTCGTGTCCAGCTCTGCTAGTATGGGTGTTAGCTACAGACAAGACACTCTACTCATTGTCTCATCTGGTGTCTCCCCTGGTAGTGCTCTTGGGAGCTTGCCCTCGAATGAATAGTGATGGATTCCACTTCTCATCTCCATTCCAACCGCCAGCCAGGAACAAACTTCGGTGTTGAATGCTTTTTTTTCAACCTGAAACTTTAATAGTCTCATCTTAAATGTTGTCTCATCCATGCAATTGTGCCTGATGTATGTCTTCTTGTGAGTGACCCTGAACCATATCTGAAAGGAATGTATGTCTAGAAAATTCCTCGAAACCCTTTGCTGCCTCACCATTATATCTTCCATCTGCCTATACCTGAATGTGAACACCTCTTCATTTACCTCCTTTGTGTTGGGATATCGTGATATTTTCCAGGGTGTAAACTTCATTGGCATCGGCTGATCACTTGTGATTTCTATGAGCTATCTCACCCCTGGGTGAGTCCATTTCCACATTGAAAATGCCACGATGAGGTAGCCTTGAATGAACCCAATGGCTCTTTTGTAGTTATCTTCGTAGGCTTTTAACATTTTGTTCAGTAGAAACGTACACCAGTTCAGCTAGGTTCCCTGGAGGCAGTGTTTTACAACTAAAATGGTGTCGAGGGTACATTCACCCTTCATTTAGTGCCTCATTGTCTTTCCTACAATTAGGTAATAGGAAAATTTAACTGCTGGGCTGTTTATGAGGTCTATATTTTCCCCCTTCCATCCTCTCTTAGTGTCATATAATTTATAGTAATCACAATGTCCCACCTTCTTTGCTCTCTTGGACATGTTCTGGAATGCCATGGAGACATCCCTTCCTTCTGCTGATAATCTTGTTAGATTATGAATATCTTCTACATGTATCAGTGTCTCCCTCCCTAGCCACAGTGACCCATTCTGGTGTCTGCTCAACAGGAATTTTGTATAGTGCATTTATGCTCCCGTGGTTCCAAACACTGGGAGGATCCTGAGGTTCAGTATTGTCGACCTCTGGATACCTCTGAACTTTGGATTCATTCTTGCTTCTTCATCTCCTTCTTCTGTAGCACAATTCTCTATGTAGACCTGCCTCTTCATAGCTTGAAACTGTTATGAATCTTTGAAATCTGTGTCAATCAGCAACGCATTGTCATACTTTTCCACTAGCGATTTCGTTTTCTAAATTCTCTCGTCGAGCTTAGGCTCGATGACTGTTGGTGCTAACTTGGTCATATTTGATATTATTTTGTACACTTGAAGCACTACCCCTGATCTCTCTCTGTAAATTCCTGGTACTGGATTGTCACTCTGAACTTCCTCTAATGAAATTTCACTTAATGCTGCTGTTGTTTCTTGTTCTAACTCAGAATTTTCTGGCATTCTCATGCTTTCTTATTTCATGCGGGAAAGTAATGTAACCGACACGAATGATGTTGATAAGACCCCATAACTAATTAATTTTCCTGCCTCCCCCGCGACTATAAATGTGTGATTAGTTACCGCGATGAGGTGTATTTTGAAATGGCTAACTGTGACTTTGGGGTTTGGGTAGACGTGACGAGTAATGATTATGGCTTAATATGGAAAATTTATTCCTGTATGGTTGTTACTAATTATGGCAGTTAATTCTCAAATCCAGGTAATCCTTCAGAATGACATTGGTATGATGAGTTATTATGACGGATTGATGTTTGACACACTTGGATTTCTGACATGGATGACACGCTCGACACTACCTTCCCCCCGACCACAATCGGTTGCGATGCAGTCTCCATATTGCAACATTGAGTTTCCTCTTGTTATTTCAGTTTGTGCTTTATTGTGATTCATATTCTATTCTCTTCAGGTGCGAGAGAGTTATTGACTCAATCAATCTCTATTCTACCATACTGACTCCTCTCAGTTGCGAGAGTTATTTGAAAAGGAAATAATGAAACTTACTCATGATAAGGGTTCAGGCGTGTGCCATTCACCCATCCTGGTAATACTTGGCCATCTAGTTGTGCTAATCAAACTTCTCCTAAATCCTGAATTTCAATTACATGGCAAGGTCCCATCGAATGCATTCTGATCTTACCTTGGAATTTTTGAAACTCATTGTCATACAATAAAACTTTTCCTCCAACCGCAAATGTTTTATGTTTGATATGACGATCATGCCAAGCCTTTTGTCTATCTTTATGGACCATCTAATGGAATACCGCGAGAAATATATCCTGTTCAAGCTCTTGTAGCTCATGGAGGCGCTCCTTAATTGAGTCTTCTTATGTTAAATTTAGTGCTGAACCGACTAGAAAACTTGGTATGATAAAATTAGCAGGTACCACCGCTTCCTTCTTGTACACCAGCTAGAAAGGAGTCTGGTTATGCAACCTTTTTATAGCTGTCCTATATGCCCATAATTTTGCTGGTATGTGCTCATCCCAGTCATCTCGATTAACATTGAAAATATTTGTTAGTCCTTTTCCTAGGATATTATTAAATGCTTCAACTGTTCCATTTTCCTGAGGATGGTACAGACTACTCTTATGATGTTGTACCATAAAATTTTCTAACAGAGATTTGATTGTTGTATTGATGAAGTGTGTACCTTGATCGCTGGTTAGACTTTTGGGGCAACCAAATTTGCTAATGATATTCTCAAAAATGAACCTGGTTGTTGTTTCTGCCGTGAAATCCTTCACTGGTACTTCTTTTTCCCATCTGGTAAGATAATCTATTATGGTAATTATGTAACTTACCTGTGAATGTCTTGCGACAAGTGCGATTGGTCCTATAAAATCAACGACCACTTTTCAAATGGCTGCAGTGCTCGTACAGGTTGAAGTGGTATCTTGTCTCTGTGTGATGGATGTCCCATTCTTTGGCAGACGCCACATATCTTTACAAATGTTATATTTTCCTTGTGTATTGTGGGACACCATAACCCTTCTTGTAATATCTTTCTTGTGGTGAGTTTTGCGCTGAGGTGAAACCCCGCAACTCCGCAATGACACTCCCACAGTATATTCTCCCTTTCATGGTCCATGACACATCTCCACAAGACTTAGTCTAATCCAATCTTATACAGTTTTCCTACTATTAATTGATATTTGGTTGCCTTTATGAAAATATTTCTTCTTTGAGTCACCGTGTATTCGGTCGGGCATTTTCCTATTGCCAAATAGATTGCTATCTTATCTAAATAGTCCAGGACGGCTTCTACTCGAAAGAGATCTGTGTCTGGCATTTGATCATGTAGGGACCCTCCATTCCCTCCATTTTCCAGCCTTGATAAATGGTTAGGACCCACATTTATTCTTCTTGGTTTCACTATCACTTCAAAGGTGAACTCCTGGAACAATAGGAGCCACCTACAGATCCTTCCTTCAAGGACCAGCTAGTTAACTAGGTACTTCAATGCTGAATGGTCTGTGAAGAATTTGAACATTCTTCCTTATAGGTAGTGGTGAAACTTCTGAAGGGAATACACCAATGCCAGAGCTTACCATTCTATTGTTGTGTAGTTCCTTTCAGTCGTCGACAACTTCCTGCTCGCAAAGTAGACTGGGTGATCAATTGGAGTTTCTCCTGGCTAACCCAGAATTGCTCCTAATGCAATGTTGGAGGCATCAATATGGACATGGAATTGCTTATCCCGATTAGGATGACCTACAATGGGTGCACTTGCTATTTTTTCTTTCAGTGTAATAAGGATAGTAGTACACTCATTTTTCCAAATAAATTTCTCTAATTTCAACAATAGCTTTTCCAATGGGGTTGTTATCTTTACATAGTTGTGGATGAATCTTTTGTAGTACCCGATATGGCCCAACAGTGATCTCAACTGTTTCATAGTTTTTGGTGCCTATATGTTAATTATAACTGCCAATTTTGTTGGATCCACACAGATAACTTGTTTACAAACAACATGTCTTAGCAGTGTCCCAAAAGGTACTGCAAAGATGCACTTCTTAAGATTGAATGAAATTTGGAGTTGTTTGCATCTATCAAACAATATCGTCAATAAGGTTGCATGATTTTTCAAAAGGTTTTAAACTGTCCAGTCATCCATATAAACCTCAAGAAATTTGTGGATATATTCTCGAAATGCTGCTATCACGATCTTTGAAAACACTGTCGGTGCATTTTTCAGCCCAAAGGGAATTACATGATATGTGAACGAGCACCATTTAGTTGTAAAAATTGTTTTCTTCTTGTCTTCTTCAGCTATCCTCACTTGATGTTATCCTTAAAATCCATATATAAATGAATAAGCTTCATTCTCTACCACATTGTAAAGCACCTCATCACTGAACAGAGTGGGGAATGGATCATGTATGCATGTGTTGTTGAGGCTCCTATAATCAACACATACTCGAATCTCAGACTTTTCCTTTTTTCTTTGTATGACTATAGGATTTACCCACTCTGCTTCTTCCATCGGAAAATCAACCCTGCTTTCAGCATTTTATCTATATTTTCCTTGAATTTCTCATTTACACTTGGATTTAGATGGCAAGGTTTGTGCTTTACTAGTCTTTCATTGGGCTTCAAGATTATACGCATTTCCCCTATGTCTCCTTTTATTCCTTTTAGCTCTGATACTGAGGATGGGAATAAGTCTTCATATTCCTATAGACGATTAAATATCTCCTTAGTCATTTATGCATTGTAGTAGTCACCAATTGATACAATTTTGGATTTTCCAGTGTTTCGATGTTTTTCTTTTTGGTCTTCAATGGTAGTAGATGGATTCCCTCTGTTGTGGGTTCTTCTTGTATATCCCGCTCTCCTTCTTTTTCTTCAAAATATCATTATCTAAGATTTTCTAGATCATCATCATCCATTTCACTGTCTATCTTTTTGCATGCTACTAACTATTGGATAATCTGTTCTGGGAGCGGTTGTTCCTCATCCTCCTGAATCTCTGGAAAAAATGGTACGCTTTTGATGGCCTGTAGTGCCTATGTGACTGGTTTTGTTTCTCCTTCAAAATAAAAACATTGCGCAAACTTATCCGCAACTAATTGCGGGGTGCGAGTTCCTCTTTTCTTCTTTTCAGTTAAGTACCAACCTTGTGGGATTGAATCTAATGAATGTATAAAATTGTGCATCCATATATATTTTAGTACCCCACTTTTTTCCAGCGGTACTCAAAATTTTGTAAATGTTTAATGGGATCAGAATCCCCTTGGTACTTTTCATTGAATTCTGGTCCTTCATATTCTTTGAATATGGCTCTTAACACTATTGCAACATCCTCCCATTCCAATAATGAGTTGCAATGATTGCTCCACCATCTTGCCGACATGGATTATAGAGCTACATCCATGAGCGGGACTCTTTGTTCCATTGGTACTTTATCCTCTATTCTTGCAATAAATGTATTTACAGCATTCATGTTTGATAAAGTTGGATATCTTGTTACCTCAGTTCCAATCCACCTGACTCTTTAGATGTTAGCACATCTTGTATTGGTCTCGTATCCTCCCTGCTGCCAATCATCCCAAGCTATTTTTGAGCCTAAGTCTGAGCTCTAAACACTTCTCCAACTTATAGTTCCCCCCTTTGTTGGGTTGATGTAGTATTCTCTTTTCTGTGCAGTCATCTAATAAAGATGATCGAGAAGTTGAGAATCCTCTCTGTTGTCAACATTTTCTGTATATTGGGGTCCCTAATATGGGTCAAGTGGTTGAGTGACCCTGACTTCCCTGTCTTCAAATATCATTAGTTCCTTTTTCAAGTTGATCATTGCACAGTTCTAAAAGTCCCAATCTATCCCTAATAGTGCCGGATAGGGATCCTTATCCCCCATTATATCTATCACTTCAAAGTCTATGTATGTCTTTACCCTCGCAACATTAACTTCGACTTCTTCCAGCCTACCTATTGGCACAATGCAGTACTTATTTTCCATGCAGAGCTTAATTGGTGAGTATGTCAACTCTAGTCTCCCCAATGCTTCCCACATCTTTCTTGGCAGAATGTGGACATCTGATCCTAGGTCAAGCATGGTGTCCTTGATTTGGAATCCCGTGACTTGAGTATTTACGTGGAATTCCTTTCCTCTTCTTATTTTATTTATTTTGATCCTCCGTATGTATTTCTAGGTTGAATCATTTGACTCATCTGGTTCTACATTTTCTTGTACTACCATCTTGAAATTTTTTTCAGTTGTTCCAACATTGGTGCATTCGTTACAATTTAAAAAAATAGTCGGAGCCATTCTTCAATCATTATACTTGTATGGGTCTACTTATCTTTTTCTACATTCGGTTGTGGTAACTCGATGCCTTTGCTCCACCCAAGTTGGGAAAATTTTTCCATGACCTCTTTAAAATATTGCTTCTTTCTATCTGGCCTCTACTATTCTTGGTTTTGCATTCACCAGATTTTCTCCTCTCTGTCTATCTCTTTCTTCCCATCTCTTAATTAATTCTGGATAGTCTTCAATTTCGTGTGTATCGATTCTGCACTAAGAGCACCATGTTCTTCTGGGAAGTGGACATTCCCTTGCTACGTGGCATTCTTGGTCACAATTGTAACATATTACAGGTCCCCTTCCTCCAACTCTGCCTCCTCTCATTCCTCCTCCTCGTCCCCTTCGAGCCTAATTCACTCTATAAGATGGTCTATCCAATCGTTCTTCCAGTTCATCTAGGGCTCTACACTACTCTATATTATGTGTTGTGGAAGCACAAAACTCACAATATATATTTTTTGGAACATTGGAGTATTTCTGCAAAATTGGGCATAATCATGTTGGATGACCAATGCCTTTACATATTTCACAGTATTCAGTTGCTGTTTGATTCTATTACACAGGGAACCTTGGGAAGTGGGGTTGAGGTGGGTACAACCCTTGAGTTTTTATATGTGAAACTCCCCCTACTGGTGGAGTCCCTCGTGTCCCTGCTGCTGAAGCCCCCGCATTTTTTCCCTGCAATATTGGGAATTCGGTGACCACATGTCCCTCCATCAGAAAATTTGTATACCACACATTGGGTCTTGTAGGTCCTATTGGCTGAATGTCTTTCAACCTTTCCATTAGACTAGTTATCTTCTGTTGTAACCCCAATATGGAAGGGTCCTGAGCTACTGCTCCTCCTTTGAATTCTTGCGGATACCCCGCCATAGCCTCTATCTTCATAGCTTGCTCCAATGCATCTTGTAATGCATCGATCTTCTATTGTGTTAGGGGATTTCTCATTAATGGAAGAAGTTCCTTGATAAACCAATCTCTCTGATGATTCAGATCGATTGGGTAACTCAGTTTTCCAATCGCATTCTTAAATCTTCTCATCAAATCACACGCCGTTTCACCTTGTCATTGTTTAATCTCCCACATCTCTGATAAACCTTGCTGATCTATCTGAGGTAGCTAAAACTCTTTGGTAATTTCTTTCTTTAAATCATCTATCACTGGGTTTGGATGAGCTTCAGACTATTTAATGAACCAGCGGAGAGCTCTCTCTCTTAGAGTAGTTTGAAACTCGATCAACTTAACTGCCTCTTGTGTCTGCCAAGCCCTCCATATGGCTTCGCAGAAATAGCAGTGTTGCTCCACATCATTGTTTCCCCTCCCAAAGAACTATGGGTATTGGGTAAATGATCCCACCATATTTCTTTGTGTGAATGGTACTAGAATAAAACCTCTATTACCTGGTTGTGAAATTGTATTACTAGCACTATTGCTAAAGGTATTGTTGTTGTAGACTGAATACTATTCAACTTGCTAAACTCTCATGACTTAACAAAAATTTCACGTAGTGGCTGATAGAGTAGCAGGGGAAGGTTGGGACTAGAGATACTTGAACTTTGGGGAATAGAGTTACCTTGAGTTATGAGTATCGACCTCTCTCGAGATAGTTGCTCCATCGCAACATGCAACTCCACATCGAACATATCCTCCGGGCGTGCGTCCTCCACATTGGAATTTTATCCCTTTTCTCTTTGGGCTGGGCTCCTATACACTTTCCTGACTTCCTTGATCGTCCCTCCTAATCCTTGGGATCTCGTCTTACCTTCCATTTCCTTTGTCATCTGTGGCACCTTCTCCTTATCATCTCGACTACTTTCCTGCTTCTCTAACTCCTTCATCACCCTCTCCCACCACTTCTCAGCAATTTGTGCCCTGTGATGTGCTCATCACTCACTCAACCTACTCGAGGTATTAGCATCCATATCCCTATTCCCCCTTCCAACTTACTTGTAGCATCTCTCACTTAGCTCCTCCCCCTAATACTGGAGGTTTAAGTCAACATCTCAGATTTTTGAAATTCCATCAATCCCTCATCTACCATTAAAGCTTTAATCCACAACGAAATCTCCTTCAATAGCTCTCCCCACAATCTGAATCTGAATATGTATTCTAATTTTGAAAAGGACTGGTAACACTTAGCCGCAAATTCCACAATATATGCTTCCAAGCTAGATTATACCCAGAAATCTATGGCTTGGGTCAAATCGGTATCTAACTCATGGAGTTCTACTAGATCCACATGTTTCCACTTGCGACAGACCTTACACAACCCTCCTTGGAATGTCTTGACTTGTAATCTCCGCAACCAATTATAAAGTTCTTTCGGAAACCCTCCCTAGAAAATTTCGTATAGATCACTTGTAGAGTCGGAGAATAGAACCCGATCCTCGATAGATTTTTCCCTCTATTGTTGGAACTCATATTGTTGCGATATGAAATGATCTAAGTGGTTATCCCACCAGCTTCATAGTTCTCTCTCATAGATCCACGATACCATGATCTAACTCCTAAATGAAATTTCAGGTCCTAGCAACGGAACTATTTGTTGGCAAGAAAGAAGGTCTCTGAGCAAGACCCAGGTTCAAAATAGAGGCCAACAAGGTTTCTACAGTAGTCTAGCACAATGACAGCATTTTCACCCTACTTTGAGGAGCAGAGTGTCTCACCCAAGGCGTGCCGTGACCTTAGTAAGGTTAGGAATAGATCAAGTATTGACCGATCACAATTATAAAGAAAAACAGAAGGTACTGGGAATATCAAATAGATCTTACTACTTTGCACAAGATATCACTCATTAATCATATTCATGATGTAGAACTAAAATTTAAAACATGCCATACATTCAAAGTAACTAACTAATTAACACAGAACTCAAAACACCAAACACAGGTAGAAGTATATCTCATTATCAATAACAAACAACTACATTACTCCGCAGAGTTTATTAGAGAGAGACATAGTACAACAATGATAGAACAGAGCTCTCTTGCAGCTCTTGTCCTTAGCCCTCTCCTGTACTAACCTCCTATCTACGTTGGGTGTTTGCCTATTTTTTCCTTCGCCAACGTGATTTTCAGTCTTTCCTCTTTTCCTACTTTATTGTTTGTCGCTTATTCTCGATCACTGGGAGTTCCGCTGCCTATCATTGTCCCCCATTTTTGCCATCTGTGCTGGTTTTCCGCAACTGTCGCACCACCTATTCTCAAGCTCTCTGCAGCCATGAAACCTCCCTATCTATCGTGGTTTCACTCCACCACCTGTTCTCTGCAGTCAAAAACTGTTTTATTTTCAAAACAAAGGCCCCAATAGCTGCAACCCTCGGCACCACAACGAACCATGTTACACTATTTTTGGTCTTCTAACCTATTACTATTAGATGGACCAAAGTACACCATGTAAGACCCATTTTACCCTAAGTAAATTTTCTTTCACTATGAAAAATAACTTAGTAATCCTTATTTATTAAGTTGTTTATGGTCTGAACAGGAAACCCCATGAGGAAATATTAAATAAATCCACATTTGTTTAATTTTCCTCAAGGAATAATTAGTTAAATAGTAGTTTAATTAATATTCCTAGTCATATTTAACCCAAAAAAAAAGAAAATAATTAAATAAATAATTATTTATTTTATTATTATTCAAACCACATCCTTAAAGTAATAAATAAATCATTTATTTATTTATTATTTACAAATAAAGGAATTTGACTAAAGTCAAATTCTTTTCCCCTCCAACAAATATAATAAAATATTCCATAAAATTTGGATCTTGATTTGGTGAATAATATTTTAACTATGCACCAATATCTAGACTAAGTCAATATTTTGTTATAAATAGAATGGTTTTTCCATTCACTCACTACCTTTTGTTGCCTAAAGATCACTTTGGATCTATACTTTTGGTCTAACTTTGATCCTCCATCATTGTCATATTTTGCCACCATTTTTCTTGTGAGCTCCCTTTGAGTTCCATTTTTGGTCTAGGTTTTCTACACCATCAAGAGAGAGATCTTAGATCTGAAGTGCTGAGGACTTACAAGAACCCATCCCATTGAGGGGGACTGGTAACATCTTTCTATGATCCCTTCCCAGGTGTCAAAATACAAAAAATTCTTTAAAAATATTCTTGTCTTTTCTATTGGATGGATGGAGCAACTCTTACTTTTATTTACTACTTAATGTCTTTTAATTCATAGATCTAGATTTTGCAGCATTTATCTTGGTCAACTAATTGCAGATCTAAAGAAATTGGTAGCCATATTTGATGTTAGGGTTGTTTGTTATGCATAGTTAAAGTGAGATTTTTTCGTACGCTTGCGATTAAGATTCATGCTAACAATTGGCGACTCCACAAGGGTTTATGATTATGACCTCTATCATTTTTTAGATCCCTGCATGACCATTTTCTTCAAACACTACGATTTCTCTTCATATTCTTGTTTTTCTTTTCTTAGTGTTGTTTTTAACCCATAAAACCCTAAAACATTAAAAATTATAACTTTCCTATGTTTTTGGACCTATTACATAGGTGACAGGCATCAACCGCAGTTGAGATGACAAAATTTTCTAAAACCTACTCCCAAGAGTGCCAAAAGTGCAGGTTGCACTTTTTGGGCCAAAACCTATGACTTGAACCTCCAGGACGCAGAAAACAAGGCAAAACCTGTGACCTTTGCAGAAAATAGGTCAGAAACTGTGACCTGAACCTTTTGTGGAATTTTTCTGAGATTTTTCTGGGTTTGTCTCGGCCTCTATTCAGGGTTGTTTGACCTCCATCTCCACCCATTTTGGACCTGCACTTTCTCTTTTTTACTCATCAAGTGGGAACTTATCCCTCTACAGCTTTAGTACCCTCCACCTTTCTAGAAGGAGTTTTAGCTGCAACAGGTCATTTGAAATTTCAGTGTGTTCAGCCATTTTTTAGATCTTATACCTTACGTTTAGATCCATTTTAGATTGGTTATTTATCCATACAAAACACCTCTTTTCAATTTTCTTTGCGTATTCCTCTAGGGTCCCCTCTATTTCCCTCCAGGTTGTAGCCTTTTGCCACCTCATTTACAACAGTTTTCCCTCTGATTGTTTACTATTTTTCTACACCTTTTTCCAGCAGATCTAACCTTTAGATCATTGTCCCTTGTGAATTTAAATGCATTGGCTATTTTGGTGTGTTTTGACTATATTTTTACCCATCTACAGACTAGCTGTTGAGAGGCCTGCCTCCTTGGGTTTAGATTAATGCATAATTAGCTATTTATTTTTTGTTATTTCAGTTTCATATATTTTTATCTACGGGTTTATTTATAGTTATATGTCACACTTTTCCTTTTTCATGACAAACATCTGGGTTTAAAAATTAAAATTAGAAGAGACTTCTTAACACCGCCAGGAAAAGGCTATAACATTGTAATTAACTGATTTAATTGATCCTGCACCTCTATTCCCTTGTTTCGACATTATAATCATTCGATCATGCTCCTCCTTGCCCTTGTTGCTATCTCTTCCCTTTGTGCCGTGTTTGTGCTTTCATAATTGTGCCCCATGTCATTTATCTTGGAGACTTCTTGGCCTTCATCTTCAGTTTCTAGTACGAAGACTTACTCCTCCGCATAGGATTCGAGTTAGTACTCCATCGAGTCTGCATTCTGACTCCTCTTCGGTCTACCTGCTCCTCTCATTCGTTCCCTAGTTTCCTCCTCTATCACCTTCACCATAAGCTAACAGCAGGGACTCATGCCTGTGTGTGTCATCGCCCCTAATGTTGGGAATACTACTAGTGGGACCGCAACAAGAACTACCCCGGCTGCTCCCTTGCTCCCCTATATGGTAGGCCTCAGTCCTCCCAATTTTAACCAGTTGATCAATGACCCTATACATCATGACTCTAGTTGGCCTTCTATGCCAACCAAGCTCCCTTCCAACATCCCCAAGTTTCAAGGTATTGAAGCCGAGAATAGTTGAATGTTGTCATTGATGGCAAAGGAGCACAAAGGAGCAGCACCTGAACCAACAATAAGGCAAAGGAGATGACAAAGGAGGAGCGCTTGAAACATCATCCAAGGAGCAGAGAAAGCATAAGAAGAGGTAGCAAGGTAGCAAAAGAAGCAAGACAGATAAGGAACTGAGGCATAAGACAAAGCAGAGACAGTGAATAGAAGCAGAGGCAACGTAATGTACAAAAGAGTTGAACTTAAGAAATTTAGTGCAAAGAAGGTAGCAGATGCAGAGCTAGGCAAAGAAATCGCAGGTAAAGAAAGGCGGGAGGTGAGGTCGAGCAGTTAAGCAAAGAAAAAGAAGAAGGTGGAAAGAAGAGAAGGTATAGATGACCATATCTGAAGAAGCAAGGAGCAGTGACACAGTAAGAAGAGAGAAACAAAGAGATAAAGGCGAGATAGGCAAAGAACAGAGGTACAGCAAAGGCAGAGGCAGAGGTTGAGTAGCAGAAGCAGTAAAAAGAAGAAGCAGGGCAGCAAAGAGAAGTAGAGACAGGACCATTTGAAGAAGCAAGGAGCAACATTAGACAAGTAGAAGAGATAGAAACAGAGAGATAGCAGAGACAGGAAAAGGAGATAGCAAAGGAGACGGGCAGAGGCAGTGGAAGTGAATATAAAGGAGACAAGCAGAGGCAGAGCAGTTGTCACAACAATAGAGGCAGAGGCAGAGTGACAGAGCAGCAGAGGCAGAGGGAGAGCTGTTATAATTCCAAGAATCGCCCAACCCGGAGGACAGATATATAATATTCCGAGAATCATTACCCGATGGGCGTTACATATTTATACATAAACCTTATTTTGGGAATAGCATAACCCCAAGCGGCGAAGTATATATATAAACACACACACACACACACACACACACACACACACACACACACACATATATATATATACAAACATTATTCTGGGAATCGCCTAACCCGCTGGAGGATACATATATATATATATCCATCACAATACATATAAATTCCGCGCATTTCATATTTTGCAATTGTCCAAGGCATATACATTAATATATATATTTAAGTGGAGCGCGTTATGATCAATGGAAAGGAAGTAATATAAAGTGGGACCCTCACCCAATCGCATCGGAGAAAAGGTTGGCAACGGAACATAGTGACAAGAGCTCTGATTGAGTTCCGGACCCGATAGGGCATATAAACAGTGGCTTGATAAGTTTGAAATCCGGCTTAATCGCATCGGAAAGAAACAAACCATCGCAACACATATTAAAAGACTTGCGATTGCGATTAAGAGTTCAGAACCGATAGGGCATATAAACAGTGGCTTGATAAGTTTGAAATCCAGCTTAATCACATCGAAAAGAAACAAACCATCGCAACACATATTAAAAGACTTGCGATTGCGATTAAGATTTCGGACCCGATAGGGCATATAAACAGTGGCTTGATAAGTTTGAAATCCGGCTTAATCGCATCGGAAAGAAACAAACCATCGCAACACATATTAAAAGACTTGCGATTGCGATTAAGAGTTCGGACCCGATGGGTGTATAAACGATGGTTAATATATATTTGAATTCCGGCCTAATCGCATCAGAGATTATAAGAGCATCGGAACATGCAACAAAGAGTTGCGATTGCGATTGGAAGTTCCAAACCCGATGGATGTATGAATTATAATTCAAACGTATTTGAAGTCCAGCATAATCGCATCGGAGATTATAAGAGCGTCGGAACATATATTAAAAGACTTGCGATTGCGATTGAAGCCCGGACCCGATGGGCTTATAAACTTTGATTAATAAGGATTTGAGTTCCAATCGCATCGGCAAAGAACAGTGAACAGTGATCAATCGCATCGGAGCAAGGCAGCTTGCGATTGCGATCAATCGCAATCAGAAATCGCTGAAGGAAGAGCATAGTGCATCGGAAAGCGTGGCAAGTGAGCCCGAAAGGGCATTAGTTATGTATTAAACATGATTCTTTAGGGTTATAGTGGACATGGCAGTTTTTTTGGTAAAACGTTGTATAACTATGCCGAGAATTGAAATTACGGCGCTGGTATATATATATATATATATATATATATATATATATATATATAACGTGTTGCTGCTATTGTATTAAAAGATGCCGTGTGTCTGTGAACCCACGGGCCTCGGCTTAAGGTGGAGGGTGATTTGTAACATAATACAATTGTGATATATGTATGTTCTGGCTTGCGGAACTCGCCACATCAACAGACACTCGTGGCATGAAAAGGGTTGGAATTGCCCTAATTTAAAAGTCAGTAATTGCATTTTATTTATTTAAAAGGCACAGTTACACGTATGCAGCAGTTACACCCCCACAGAGGACAGAAAAAAACATAGCCGAAAGGAGATAAAACACAGACACAGAAAAGAAAAAGAAATCCAAAGAAAAGACAAATGTGTAGTGATTCAAAAGATTAAATGAGTTGAGATGGAGTTCACATTGTAATTCGAATGTAAATGTTTTAATTGTTTTTATTGTTTGTGATGCATTGGCAAGTCTTCGAGAGAGAAAAAATTCCCACTGTAATGTTAAATTGATACCTATAGTTATATTTTCTGAATAAGCAGATAAAAGGATTGAGAAGGTAGAAGGCAAAGAGACATGACTGTCCATTTCGAATTCCAGGTAGAATACAAACAACCATGAAGCTAGTTTGTATAAAATAGGATAATACCCAAGGGGAGAAGAGTTGATGAAAAAAGAGTGAGAGAAGAAGAGAGTGTGCAGTAGAATTAAAGAGAGTTGAATAGAATAAGCAAGATACAAGAAGAATGTGAATAAGGAGAAGCTGAGTAAAGAAGAAGAAGGGGCTGAGCAGAGATGATGCAGGTCTGATATAAGAGTTGATGAACAACAGAGAAGAAGGTACAAAATAGAGCTAATATCCAAGGTAAATCAGCAAGTGTTTTTCTTTTGAAAGAGTAAGGAAGTTGGAGCTTCCCTATCAAGTTGTAGCTTGATAGATGTCAGTTGTAGCTGACTGAGGTAGGAGCCTCCTGTAGGTTGGTGCCTGCAGAAAATAGATGGGATTTGGTGCTTCCACATCAAGTTGTAGCTTGATAAAATGTCAGTTGTAGCTGACTGAGGTAGGAGCCTCCTGTAGGTTGGTGCCTGCAGAAAATCAGTGGTGAGAGGGAGTTGGAGCTTGCCTTTGTATCACAACAATAATAAGATGTGGTTTTCTCCCTTTATGGGTTTCCACGTATATCTGGTGTATATGTGCATGATGTCTATGTGTTGATATGATATATCTATTCTGCTAATACTTGCTGCTAACATATTAAGACTGCTGGTACATTATCTAATCTGCTTATTAATTGCTGCTCATAAATAAAGATTACTCACACATTATGTTGATCATGAAATGAAGGTGTTAATAAAGTAAAATAAGTTTTAAAGGAAAAGTTTTAAAATTCCATGAATGTGTTAAACTGATTCACCCCCCCCTCTCAGTTTAACTAAGAGTTCAACAATTGGTATCGGAGCCAGGTTCCTTTGGTGCAAGCTTAATAGCTTGAAGGAGATCTGGTTGAGTCATGGACTATCAAAGTGCACCAGTGTTAAATACAACAAACTTTCCTAAATGGAGAGATAAGGTTAAAACAGGTTTAATGGCCTATGAACCTGAATTATGGAAGCTTGTGTGTGATGGTTATTGCAAAGACTCACCCACGGTGAAAGAACAACAGAGGAATGCCAAGGCAAAATGTGTGATATATAACAATCTTCATAACGAGGACCTTGAGTTGATAATGGATTTAACCTCTGCAAAAGAAATCTGGGATAGATTGCACTTCATGCATGGAGTAAACACTAAGGACGGCACTGACAAGAAGGATAAGAGAATTAAGAAGAAGAAAAATTCATGTCAACAGGAAAATATTCAATCAAATGAAGTACCTGCTAGTGTGAATGGAGATAATAACCATGAAGAAATTACAGCTGAAGAAAAAGCCAAGCTTGACACTGCTTTGACTGAAATAGAAAAATTGAAAAATGAAAACAAAGACCTTAAGACAGTGGTGCAAATATGTGATGAGAGAGAATATGAAGATAGGAAAGAAATTATTGGCCTGAAGACACAACTTGAAGAAGCAAAGAAAGTAGAAGACACTCTGCTGGAACAAATGAGAGAGAAAAGTCTTGAATGTGAAAAATTGGAAGAAGAAGTAGTGTGCCTTAGAAAGAAATTAGAAAAATCCCAAAGAGAACTATTAATGAATACACCTCTAATGAAAGGCTCTGGACAGTTGGACCAGATTCTAAATGCACAAAGGTCACCTCTCATAAAGACTGGGATAGGATATGAAGGTGAAACCAGTAAGCCCAAGGTTGAAGATAACAAGAATGTCATTTTCGTGAAAGCTGTAAAAGACAGTGAAGCAGCTCAGCAAATTCCCACAGAAGAAGAAGCTTGCAAGAACAAGATTTGTAAGGAAACAAACAGAATCAAGCAGCAACATGAAAAAACAGAGAATGAGAGGGTGAAACAATCAGTTGCTAAAGGCTCACATGCTCCTAAAGATGAATTGAATAAATTTGGAAGATGTCAAAGGAGGTTCTTTCCTCCTATGAAAAATATCACATGTTTCACCTGCCACAAACAAGGACATACTGCAACATGTTGTAAGATAAAACAAATCCAGTCCAACCAACAAAGGATGCAGCAAAAGAGAAGAATCCCTCAAGCAAGAAAATGGAAAGGACAATCTTCCACCAGGTACACAAATCATTTCCATGGCTATTTTTATGCATGCAATAATTTTGGACATAAAATTGTTGATTGTAAAATGTATTCAAGAAGAGGAACAAAATATTATACATCAGCTCAAATGCACCTTGGTCAAATAAGATGTTATGTATGCCTCAAGCTTGGCCACAAAGCAAAGGACTGTAAACTGTCATATATATTAAAGAACTCTAGACATATGATAGAATCAAAGCAAATCAAACAAAACTATGAATTTAAAAGAAGTGCAGACATTATGAAGAACCCCAATAAAGTATGGAAGGAAAAGAGAAAGGGGGAGCCTATTATCTCATAACATAATGAGCCCTCCATAGTCTCGGGGGGAGCTGCTCTAGAAAGCAAAGCAAAAATCCATCCAGTGAAAAATATGAAGCAACATCCTAGGGGGATAGCAGTTCATATATAGACCCCATGAAAGTAGTCTAAGAAGAGCTCCATGAAATGAGAACAGCTATGAGATCAGGAAGTGAAAGGAAATTCCTCTAACAGAGAACTATAGAGGTAGAAGATTATCTGATGTTTTAATTAGCTGACAGATTGATGGAAGAAGAGAAGGCAACAAGAATCCATGGTAATAGAAAGAAAACATCAGCACCTTAAATGATGATCACATTGTGAATCATATTGCTAGAATTGACAATGACTCACATTAAGAAGAATGAGTAAGAAAAGTGTCTGTCATCATTAATATCATTACATCACTCATCTATGAAAAGTCCCCTTGGAGGAGTACAGTCAAGTAAGTGATAAATTTCTGAGTGATCTGCCCATGAAGATTCATAGAAAAGAAATTGAAGATGCCTTCCCAAAGATCTTTATTTTAGAACTGTTGAATTGATTTTTAAAGCAGCAATGATTCTGGAGCAGTCCAAGAAAAGAAAATGCAGTGACATTCTTTTAAACCAGAATGATAGAAAAAGAAAATAGTTAAGATGTCAAGATCAAATTCAAGATATTGATGACTGTTGGTGTGAACAATGGAAATATCAATAGTAGAAACTATGGGTTCATGTGCAAGCTAAAGTGAAATCTTTGCATAATTTATCAAGGTAGTATCAATTGGAACTTGGTACAGCAGCATGCCTATCTACAGAATATCATGTATTGTCGTGGAGCAGCGGTATGATAGAGGTCCTCAGGATCAAAGAATTATGGCAAAAATTACATCAAGGTAGTATTCCCAACGTTATCTCGATTCTGCATTCAACATGAAAAGGTCAGTAGCAGAGCTAAAGGATCAGTATGTTGTTTACACTTGAAGCATTATATTGAAATTTGAAGCAGTATCTTACTCTATATATAATTGCATGCCTTCCTGAAGTCAATCATAAAACTGTGTGAAAATGGATTGTTGAGTTTTCAATTAAACATTTTGAATATGCTTCTGGGGAAGATCATCCTGATAGAACAGTCAAAATATCTGAAGTATGAAGGACTATTTGATCAGTAAAGAGAAATTGATCGTTGACATACATACCCCTTATGACATAAATGAATTGCATGGCTGATAATTGAGATCGACCAATACATTGAATGCATCCTACCTCAAGGTTTTGTTGTGAAAGTACATTATGCAAGAAGTAAAGGCATTTGATCTCTTAGATCAAATTTTGGTTAAATCATTGATCACATCTATAACAAGAACCTTCAACTATTAAGGATAATATCAACATCCTAGGTCATATCATTACCAACAGGCAGGAAAGGTGTACCGCAGCAATAAAGGATATATTGGCTTCATCACAATTGAACAAGTGTGGTACTGCAGATGTCTATTGTAGAAGAAGACTTATTCCATATACAATCTTCCTCAATAGAAAGGTATTGGCACACTACATCAAATATAGACTGAAGTATAGCTGAAGCAAGCCTGATATGTCACTTGGAGCATTCACAATCTTTAAGTCTTGATCAAATAATGCATCTCTTATTATACAAGTCTGATTAAATATAGTTGTCATCACTTACTCTCTATACAAGTGCAAGGAGTCTATGCTTTGGAATGATATCGACTTAATGTGTATTTACAAGTTCAAATATTCTCAAAAGTGTTCTCTCAACAACCCTTATGCACCAGTTTGGAGCAGCAAGGTACACAATCAAAAGAAGAAGGCCTAAACACATCTCAGAGAGAAAAAATGCAAAGAAAGAATCAACACTAAGAAATGTGCAACCCTTTTCCATTGATGTCAAAGGGGGAGGAAAAGCAAGAAATAGAAGAAAAAGTCTTCTAAAAGAAGCTAGACAGAGGAAGATCTCGAGGAAGCATTGGATTATCGGTGGATGTGTTGCCATCAATGCCAAAGGGGGAGACTGTTGGAAATGTTGTCATTGATGGCAAAGGAGCACAAAGGAGCAGCACCTAAACCAACAATAAGGCAAAGGAGATGACAAAGGAGGAGCACTTGAAACATCAGCCAAGGAGCAGAGAAAGCATAAGAAGAGGTAGCAAGGCAGCAAAAGAAGCAAGACAGATAAGGAACTGAGGCAGCAGACAAAGCAGAGACAGTGAATAGAAGTAGAGGCAACGTAATGTACAAAAGAGTTGAACTTAAGAAATGTAGTGCAAAGAAGGTAGCAGATGCAGAGATAGGCAAAGAACAGAGGTACAGCAAAGGCAGAGGCAGAGGTCGAGTAGCAGAAGCAGCAAAAAGAAGAAGCAGGGCAGGAAAGAGAAGCAGAGATAGGACCATTTGAAGAAGCAAGGAGCAACATTAGACAAGAAGAAGAGATAGAGCAAGGAGCAGCATTAGACAAGAAGAAGAGATAGAAATGTAGAGATAGAGATATGCAAGAGTAGGCATAAAGAAGGCAAAGGCAGAGATCGTAGTGAGTATAGCAAAGAAGAAGCAGGAAAGAAAGAGAATGCATGTGGACTATTTGAAGAAGAGCAAAGATGAGACAAGAAGAAGTAGTAGAAACGTAGAGGTAGCAGAGATGAAAAGGAGAGAAGAGATGTGCGTAGGCAATGGAAGGACATAAAGAAGATTTGGCAGAGGCAGAGCAGTTGTCACAGCAGTAGAGCCAGAGGCAGAGTGACAGAGCAGCAGAGGCAGAGGGAGAGCCGTTATAATTCCAAGAATTACCCAACCCGGAGTACAGATATATAATATTCCAAGAATCATTACCCGATGGGCGTTACATATTTATACATAAACCTTATTTTGGGAATCGCATAACCCCAAGCGGCAAAGTATATATATATATATACAAACATATTCTCTTTGCGCTCAACTTCGCTAGAGGATACATACATACACACATACATATATATATATATATATATATATATATATATATATATATATATATATATATATATATATATATATATATATATATATATATATATATATATATATATATATATATATATATTAATACATATAAATGCCACGCATTTCATATTTACAATTATCCAAGGCATGTAATAATATATATATTTAGGTGGATGTGAGCAGGATCAATGGAAAGGAAAACAAATGTTATGGGACCCTCACCCAATCGCATCTGAGAAAAGGTTTATAAAGCAAACATAGCATGCAAGAGCGTGATTGAGTTCGACCTATTATGTATATAAATAGTGCTGATAAGTTTGAAATCTCAAATTTAATCGCATCTAGGAAAGAAACAAACAATCGCAACACATATTAAAAGACTTGCAATTGCGATTAAGAGTTCGGACCCGATAGGGCATATAAACAGTGGCTTGATAAGTTTGAAATCCGGCTTAATCGCATCGGAAAGAAACAAACCATCACAACACATATTAAAAGACTTGTGATTGCGATTAAGAGTTCGGACCCGATAGGGCATATAAACAGTGGCTTGATAAGTTTGAAATCCGGCTTAATCGCATCGGAAAGAAACAAACCATCACAACACATATTAAAAGACTTGCGATTGCAATTAAGAGTTCGGACCTGATGGGTGTATAAACGATGGTTAATATATATTTGAATTCCGGCCTAATCGCATCGGAGATTATAAGAGCATCAGAACATGCAACAAAGAGTTGCGATTGCGATTGGAAGTTCCGGACCTGATGGATGTATGAATTATAATTCAAACGTGTTTGAAGTCCTTTCCCAATTGCATCGCAGATTATAAGAGCGTCTTCGAACATATATTAAAAGAAACTTGCGATTGCGATTGGAAGTCCGGACCCGATTGGTATATAAACTTTGATTAGTAAGGATTTGAGTTCCAATCGCATCAGCAAAGAACAGTGAACAGTGATCAATCGCAATCGAAAATCGCTGAAGGAAGAGCATAGTGCATCAGAAAGCGTGGCAAGTGAGCCCGAAAGGGCATTAGATATGTATTGAACTTGATTCTTCATGGTTATAGTGGACATGGTAGTTTTTTTGGTAAAAATTTGTATAACTATGCCGAGAATTGAAATTACGGCGCTGGTATATATATATAACGTGTTTCTGCTATTGTATTAAAAGATGTCGTGTGGTCTGTGAACCCACGGGCCTCGGCTTAAGGTGGAGGATGATTTGTAACATAATACAATTGTGATATATGTATGTTCCGGCTTGCGGAACTCGCCACATCAACAAGACACTCGTGGCATGAAAAGGGTTGGAATTGCCCTGATTTAAAAGTCAGCAATTGCATTTTATTTATTTAAAAGGCACAGTTACACGTACGCAGCAGTTACACCCCCACAGAGGACAGAAAAGCAAACAGAGCCAAAAGGAGATAAAACATAGTCACAGAAAAGACAAAGACAACCAAAGAAAAGACAAATGCGTAGCAATTCAAAAGACTAAATGAGTTGAGCTGGAGTTCACATTGTAATTCAAATGTAAATGTTTTAATTGTTTTTATTGTTTGTGATGCATTGGCAAGTCTCCGAGAGAGAACAAATTCCCACTGTAATGTTAAATTGATACCTACAGTTATATTTTCTGTATAAGCAGATAAAAGGATTGAGAAGGCAGAAGGCAAAGAGACATGACTGTCCATTTCGAATTCCAAGTAGAATACAAATAGCCATGAAGCTAGTTTGTATATAATAGGATAATACCCAAGGAGAAGGGTTGACGAAAAAAAAAAGGTGAGAGAAGAAGAGAGTGTGCAGCAGAATTAAAGAGAGTTGAAGAGAATAAGCAAGCTGCAAGAAGAATGTGAATAAGGAGGAGTTGAGCAAAGAAGAAGAAGGGGCTGAGCAGAGATGATGCAGGTCTGATATAAGAGTTGATGAACAGCAGAGAAGAAGGTACAGAACAGAGCTGATATCCAAGGTAAATCAGCAAGTGTTTTTCTTTTGAAAGAGTAAGGAAGTTGAAGCTTCCCTATCAAGTTGTAGCTTGATAGATGTCAGTTGTAGCTGACTGAGGTAGGAGCCTCCTGTAGGTTGGTGCCTGCAGAAAATAGATGGGAGTTGGTGCTTCCACATCAAGTTGTGGCTTGATAAAATGTCAGTTGTAGCTGACTGATAGGAGCTCAAAGAGGTTGGTGCCTCTTAAAATCAGTGGTGAGAGGGAGTTGGAGCTTGCCTTTGCATCACAACAATAATAAGATGTGGTTTTCTCCCCTTATGGGTTTCCACGTATATCTGGTGTCTATGTGCATGATGTCTATGTGTTGATATGATATATCTATTCTGCTAATACTTTCTGCTAACATATTAAGACTGCTGGTACATTATCTAATCTGCTTATTAATTGCTGCTCATAAATAAAGATTGCTCACACATTATGTTGATCATGAAATGAAGGTGTTAATAAAATAAAATAAGTTTTAAAGGAAAAGTTTTAAAAGTCCATGAATGTGTTAAACTGATTCACCCCCCCCTCTCAGTTTAACTAAGAGTTCAATAGAGAAAACTTGCCAAACCATGTTCGATATTTCCAAATGTGGTGTTCGTCTAAATCCATTACTGATGACTTCATTCATCTTTGGTTTTTCCAGAGTATGCTTACTAGCGAAGCTTCTAAGTGGTATGTTGATCAGGCCTCATCCTTTCATACCACCTTTGTGACTCTTCCCTGAGCTTTTCTATCTTATTTCTAGCTTCCCCTCCATTATGACACTGGTACCAAACTTTTGACTTATTTCCGTCAATCGTCAGTGACCCGCCTATCCGATCATGTCCAGGAATGGTGGAGAAGAAAGAGCCTATGTCGAGACCCTACCTGCAAAGACCGTTTCTACATGGACTAGTTACTTATATCGCTTTTTCCTGCTATCGGTAAGGATGTCGCGTCACATTTCCCTCAAACCAAAGCAGATGCTCTCTAGATTGCATTGAAATATGACTTGATCAATGCTCAGTCTGGTTATGTTTATACTGTCCTACTTGATCTCCCTAGACTTGGTGGTGCCAACGCACTGGGGGCATCCCATGCCACCGACGGTATCGTTGGAGCTCTTTCTCATCCATACACTTAGTCTCTCATGGGCTATGGTTTCCCTGAGGGAAGGGCGAGCACCTCCAACACTTTTCCCCCTTCCAGTAGCATGTATCTAGGATACGACATTCCTCCTCCTTTTTTCCAACATGTTTACCACAATGTTACCCAACCTCCTTATTATTCATATCCGCAGCCTAGTGCTCCATATCCTCATCCATTAGCACCCTCGCGACAGTATCCACCACCCAAGAGGGGCAGGTGTATGCACAGCAAGGCATGAATAATCCTCCTACTTCCAAAAAGAAGATGAGAGGCACCCAAAATCAATCTGCCCCCAGTAATCTTGGACCTAATCCCCAAGGTAATGCACCTAACATTGTTAACCAACAACAGGGTACGTAGCCCAAGAAGGACAGGCCTGTTTGCACAAATAAGCCTTGTTCATGTTTCGGTGTCTATGGTTATTACACCCATGATTATCCTCTTTTACCACAGATGCGGCAGATGTGGGAGACTCAAGTAGCATCGCGAGGATAGCAAGCCTCCCCTTCCGTCCCTCCCAATGCTGCAGCTAGTCAGCTGGCTATGTTTACTAATCCTTTCCCTCGGCAAGGATTTGTGGCTACCCAAACACCTGAAGGTCAGACGGCCACTCAACCTCCTCCATCTGGTACCTCCGATTACCAAATTCTCATGATGAACTCTGACCAACCCATTACCATTGACCTCAACCTTCAGACTCGGTCCCGTCAGTACAACAAGCCTCCCACTACGTCTGCCCTAGAGCCCCCTTCTTCAGGTTCTACAGAGCCTCTTTTGACAACCAATGGTCCTTTGCAGATCCCTCATCCTAAGGAAGAGGATCATACCATGATACCGAAGGGACCATTACGGCGAAATTTTTCTTCTGGAAAAGCTGCCCATTCGTATATTATAGTAGATAATTTGGCGCAATCTCTTACTTCTGTCTCAACGCTGGACTCCTCCAGTCGTGCCCTTCACAACGTAAATCTCTACTATTCTCCATGGGTGTTATAGATCCTTCAGATGATCGCTTGATCATCTTCGATGTTGACCGGTCAAAACATCCTTCCCTTCCTGCTTTCGTCACCTTCCAAATCTCTGTCAAGATTTGGAATTCCCACGTTTCACGTTGTATCATTGATGAGGGGGCATCCACCTGTGTGATGTCCACTTCAGTTTGGAAGCAACTCAGATCATTTGAGTTGGACCCTTCCATTATCACCCTCTGAGCATGTGATGACCACTCCTCCAATCCCATTGGAATGTTTCACAATTGTCCTATTACTCTTGTGGGCAAGACTGTTTGCATTGACGTAGAAGTCAATGATGCCCCCTTAGATTAAAACATTCTATTAGGTCGTAGCAACACCTATGCGATGTTTGCTATACCATCTGCGGTTCACCGCAAGATTTCCTTCCCCATAATAGAAATATAGTCACCATTGACCAATTGACATATTACAAAACAAAGACGCAAACCTCCCCTGAGTCCATCATATCGTCAGAGGCCAATAAGCAAAAATTTGAACCTTTTACCAGTGTCTCACTCGGAGTCTAAAAAGACTCCTCTTTTCTTGGGTCCTTCCCCGGTCTTCCTCCTCCTTTCTATGTTCCCAGCTCATCGAATTTTTTCATGATGCAATCATCTCAGGCTTCCCTCAAGCAGCCCGCTTTGACTAGTCAATAGCGCTGCCCTTCGCAACCTGCTCCTAGCACTTCGAATCATCGTTCTAGAACCCCTCCTCTTGGCCCTTCACTTGCAGCTAGTTTCCATGATCCTCTCTACACTCCTGGTATGGTTCCTCCTAGCCTTAACCATCTTAGAGTTGTCTCGCCTGGCCATTACCCCTCCGGTCAGATACCACTCCTAGCTCCCCCTCCTAGAGTGTTCTTGGTACCTGTTATGGCTACCTTATCCTTTCCTAACATGACCCTGGGGATCCCCATCTGGTACACGGATCCCCCAACTGCTACCCCGCCTAGTTAGCCCAAACCTTATCTTTCTTTGACCCCAGTTCAAACAGTCCCCATGACCCCTCCCTTTCATACCGTGCCTCAGCCACCTCAACATGAACCTTCTCCTGTTGCGACAGTGTAATATTCCAAAATTAGCATGCAGCTAATTGGAATATTGATTTAAATGTTTATCACCTAGCAGCTTAATAAATGGGTAAGGAGGCCCATTCATATTAAAAATATGAATAAAATCCCTCATAATGTGAAAAGGGATAGTCATATGGGCTAGATTTCACACCCTAATGTGTGAACAAGATCATTTTCATGTGGACAAGGTCAAGCTTGACCAAGTCAACAGTGCTAGTATAGGAGGTGGAGAACACTTTGAGAGACAATGCAGTATGAATGGGAGGAAGATTCCTTGGTGGAGGAAACCCTAATGAGTGGGACCCATGGTGAGAGGGCTTCCATTTCTTTAAAAGGAAGGCAAGGTAGCCATTTTTATTCATGTTATGTATTATTGATTTCTTGGTCTATTCAGACTTTGTGCATTCTCCTGCTATTTAGCAGAGTTGCAGTGCTTCTTAGCATAACGATTTATTGTTTAGGAATTCCTTCTCCTTCCTTGAAAGGCTTCTTGGAGGAGTATTTCTCTTCATTTCTCCACATTTAGGCTTCAGGCCAAGAATCCTCCTTCAGCTACAGCGCAGTTTCTGTTTAGATCTGAGTTGTGTTGCAGGGTGTTGCAGTGGAGGTTCCTCAACACCACTTCTTGAGCTTATCTTTCAGAGGACGAAGCTTTCTTTCCTTTGGGTGATCAGTTGGGAAGCCCTTGGAGCATATTTCAGATCTTTTCACTTGGCCAACCTATTTTCTTGCACCTACAGATAAGTATCCCTTAGTGACTGTGTTATTTTCAGGGAGTATTTGCAGTGTGGGTTGCAGTGTTTGTTTGGAGGGTGAGATCTTCAGTGTTAGGATAAGCCTTTCACTTGGAAGATCCATTGGAGGAGATCTATTCATCTTGTGTATCATATACAACAATCTCCATCCAGTTCTTGAGTTGTAGCTGCTACTTAGTCTTAGGACTGCAACTCTGGCATTTTTGCAGTTTTGCATATTTCAGCCAATCCTTCCAGGATTGACTAGAAATTGTATTTTGGAGCTTATATCTTCTCTCCCAATGTTGTATGAGCCATATATTTGCAAATTTGTATTATTTCACATCTCCATGTAGTAGTGTACGATCTATGACTGTGCTATACATGTTCATGAACACTCTCCAATATTGCAGCATTCCACTTTTTTCATATGTATTCATGGGAGGCTTGTTTGCCTTGAGCATTTAAGTTTTATTGTACATGTTTGCTGTTGATTTACACAATACAATGGCTCCATGGTTTCCATACATTTTGGTATGATTTTATTAACTTCTATTTCCATTTTGTGTCTATGTATTGCTGGATCTCCAATTTTGGAATACCTTAAGATATTCCCATTATTGTAGAATTTCCCTATTTTGGGATATTACAGTGGTATCAGAGCATAACCTTGGCTCAGCCTGTGAGTTTTAGCCATTATTCTATCAGAAGAAAAGAAGAATATCATAATTTTGGAGAGAATGAGCCTTCTCTCATCTCTTTTCAGAAGAAAGAAGGACCTCAACAAGGAGGTCAAGCAAAGAAGAAGCCATTAGGCGAATTTTGAGGTCTAAAATGAGCCTCCTAAGGAAATAATAAAATAATAGCTAAACCAATAAAATAATATTTATGAATTTTCAATTCACTTTTTGCACCACAATCCATGTAACCATAGTTAAATTCAATTCAAAGTTGTACCAAAATAAAATAAATAAATTAATTGTATTGATGTGACTATAAATAAGAATGACCTTTTTAAGAAAAAATCATTATCATTGAACAACTAATGCATTTGTCCTTTCTACTTAAATAACTTAAAATAAAATATAAATATAAATTTATAAATTCTTAGTTATACTATATGTTATTAATTAAAATTTATATTATTTAAATTGTATAATAACATGTAATTAATATACTATATAAAAATAAAATAAAATAATATAATATAATAAATGCATAGAGATATGCATTGTTTCTTTCAAGAAATATGAAATGACAATAATGTATTTTTATTCAAAAAGTCCGAAATGACATTTATTATGAGTATTTGATTTTGATTTTAAAAGTACTTAGAGCACTACCATGGTTAACCATGAGTTTTTATCCACGATTGAGAATGTGACAAGTAAGTACCTTTAACTCAAGAAATGCCACCTCAACCATTAGGGATGATGTCATCCCCTAAAATGTGATTGGTTCTCATAAAGTGAATTTTGATTGTACATTTTCCTTAGGAGGCCCATTTAGACCTCAAAATTCCCCTAATGAGTGGGACTATACCCTTTCCTTTTGAAAGAGAGGACAAATTGCAGAAAGATGAAGGACACTTGGATCAAAAGATCCTAAGTGAATACCTTGTTGAGTACAAGACTCAACCTAGAGCCTTCAAGGAGACTCTAGCCTTCCCACAGTTCATTCATCTTGAGGAAGAAAGGAGACCTTGGAGCATAAGAAGAATGAAGGGCAATAAGTTTCTATTGTCTACTTTTGATAGATCATCGTCAGCAAGGGCCCGGGCAAGAAAACTTGATGCATTCTTCCTACTACATCTAGTGGTAGAGAGAGAAGCTATAGAAATTGCAGCGCTGCACCTTCAGGGTGAGGCCAATATTTGGTGGTTCAACCATTTGGGTCATGCAAGAGTGCATACTTTTGCTAAGTTTAATCAAAGGTTGATTAGAATGTTTGGCAAAGAGGAATCAAATGAGGAGAAGCCCTCACCATCATTGGAGGATACTTGTACCAACATTGTCATAACCTTGGGAGAGCAGCCTTCCACATCAGCAGTTGGGGGAGCCAACACATTAGAGGAATAAACTCTTGCAGCCATACAAGATTCTTCCAAACTTCACCAAGGTATGCCTAAGTTTTTATCTCCTATTGTTTCAACAAATTCTATGGAGGGTTGTATACCATTGCATGCTACTTATTTAGAGCAAAGGACTTTCACTGCGTTGTGCCACCTTGACTTGTTCAAGGAAGGGAGGAACCATCATCCTCATATACCACTGATGAGTTGTATACCACACTTGAGGTTGGGGTTTGAAAAATTGGAGGAGAGGATGAATATTGTTCCAAACAAACTTACACAAAACCATATGTTCATCCTTGAGTTGGAGCATGAGACATCAAGTACATAATTGGAAATATTAACAACATTGTTATTTAGCACAATGATGAGTTGGGCACCCAACCATTGTTGAAATATTCCAATGATCTTCCCATATACATAACCAAAGGGGAAAAAATAGATGATGGAGGACATCTTAGGATGGATAACATCTCTCATGCTTTTTTTGGGTACTTCTTGATGAGCCCTACACATCATGATGGGAGTTTTTTGCCTACCACCTATTTGGATCCTTATGGGATCAACTTGGCCAATGAGGAGATTTCATTTCAATATCCCATGAAATGCAAAGACAAAAATCTGATTTGGGAGGATGGTAATCTTCATGTGAAGGGTACCAAGATTGAGCATGATGGGAGGCACCTAAATTTGGATGAATGAGTGTGGATGGAGAGAAATAAGATGGTAAGCTACTTGCAAATTTATGACACTGGGCAGCAGGAGGCATGGCTGCATTGGCTACTCTTACAAGATTTTGGCCATCTTGAGACATATCCTCTTTCAAAGGGTATGAGGGAGGAGGGAGTTTGGCAGGATACTTGCATCATTGGGCAGTAAGGCGTGTCGATGAATTTTGATGATATGATCATTATGTCTTCACCTCATGATTTGTATGATGGAGGTATGAGGAGGAAGCAAAAACTTTTGTTGCTTTGGAGGACTTTGGGAGAGCAAGGGTATATTTTCTCTCACAATTTGCATAATGTTGCAAGAGTAGGAGATGGCACTAGCATGGTGCAAGGGGGCTACTCCTTATAATTAGATGATCAGGAGGTGCTTCCACTTTGGAAGGAGCTTCCTATATATGGCAACATTGTGGGAGATGTCTTTGAAAATGGGCATGTCAAATAATGGAGTTATGGGATGGCAGGAACTTATGTTCACAGGCTAAAAATGTTGTCACTTTGGAGCTGGGGTTTATTGATGGAGTGTTCCCAGGACCACTTCACATATGATGCACTTGGTGGAAAAGGAGGAGATAATAGTGATGGAGTAGTGGATGGAGACATCTATTACCAAGAGGTGATCTTCTTAACTTTAGTTTCCAAGCATAAGAAGGAGTACCATCATGCAGCACATGGTACATTCCTCTTCATAGGAGTATGTCCTACCACTATGGAGAAATTATTCATGGATCCATATGTCATCTTACTTCCAGCACATGGTAAGAATTTTAATTTTCCATACATGGATTATCTAACATAGCATTTGTGTTTTTTTATCATTCCTATTCAGTTCATTACTCCATAAGAGGGCAAGCTTCTCTTTGGGCTCCATGGTCATCTTTTGGCCAACTATTTTGATGGAGAGAACCATCTCTTATTTAGCCTTGGGAAAATGTTTCATTATTATTTTATGTATGCTCAGTTAGTTCACCAAGCCATTTATTATTCACTAGTAGAGGTGTTGACATATACAACTAGCTATTTTTCAAGAAACATCTTGCCTTGTAATTTTCTGAAGCAACAGTTAGAAATACTGCGATGTAACCACTTGGGAGACTTTTTGTACCCTCCAGAAACATATGTAACTTTCAGTAATCTTATCATTTGAATGCCATATGATGATCATGTGCTATTCATCATATATGAGATGATTTGGGCCAGCTTGATTCACAGTGTTGGATGAGAGATCTTTGAAGATCTAGTCTTCATCTTGCCTCTCAAGAGAAACATTATTGTAGCCTAGGAATAGAAAACACTCTACACTTATCATAAGTGGAGGGAAGGAAAGCACGGGGTAGGCTATCATGTCTACCATGATCATATTTTCAGCCCACCTACATTGCAGGAGCTCAAGGTGGAGGATAATTTGTATGAGTTACCATTCTGGAGGGTGACTCATTTTGTAAGGCCTTCGTCGCAATAGCGATGCCTTTTCCGCCGTCGGTATAATGACACTTATATGCGCGCTAAATAAAAATACGAAACTTATATGCGCGCTACATAAAAATGATTTTATTGTTTCGTATCCATCGCAATAGCTACATTAACGTCTGATATCACGCGTGCATTCACCCTTCGCTCTTGCAGAACAACATTCGCCCTCAACTCTTGCAGAAAAGCATTTGCCCTCAGCATTCGCCCTCAACGTTCACCCTCAGCTCTTGCAGAATAGAATTCTCCCTCAGCACTTGCAAAATGGTAAGTTCTTACTGCAGGCCCTTCCTCCTATAGTAGGGTTGACTCTATTTGGGTTTTTTTGGTCAATTCCATTGGATTGTGTTAGGCTGTAGGGTTCTCTCTAGATGTCAAGAATCAAGATTCAATACCCTCTATTCTCTTCATCACCCAATACAAGATTTAAATTTTTCCCAAAGAAATGCTTATTAATTTGGCAGCCATTATTTCTCCCTTCTTTAAAAACCCTACATTTAAATGAAAACAAGCATTGCATTTCAACTACAAAAATCTATTAGTGTTCAAATGTACATGTGTGCTACATTAACGTCTGATATCACGTGCGCATTCGCCCTCCGCTCTTGCAGAACAGCATTCGCCCTCAGCATTCGCCCTGAGCTCTTGCAGAACAGCATTCGCCCTGAGCTCTTGCAGAACAGCATTCGCCCTCAGCTCTTGCAGAACAGCATTCGCCCTCAGCTCTTGCAGAACAGCATTGGCCCTCAACTCTTGCAAAATGGTAAGTTCTTACTGCAGGCCCTTCCTCCTATAGAGGGTTGACCCTACAGCCTAACCAAATAGCTCCACTTGAGAAAAAATTTCATAATCTTGGGGCTAGATATACTGCAGAGCAAACAATTGTAGTTATCATTCGTGCTCCAATATATTAATATATTTTTTACATTGAACTGAAGAAAGGGAAACAAGAAAATGCTAGCCATCATACAATGCTTTGACATAAGAGTTTTGAGTGACATACTTGAAAAAAAGAACTCATCCACTAATATTTATAATCATTTGAGTTATTCAAGTTAAACACAATGTCAAGAATCAATATTCAATACCCTCTATTATCTTCATCACCCAATACAAGATTTAAATTTTTCCCAAAGAAACGCTTATTAAATTGGCAGCCATTATTTCTCCCTGCTTTAAAACCCTACATTTAAATGAAAACAAGCATTGCATTTCAACTACAAAAATATATTAGTGTTCAAGTGTACATGTGTGCATCACTTGTGTAGGGTATTCCTTTTCCACTTTCACATTATCCAAGAATGTGTGCAGTACAGTTCATATTTTTTATGATTTAGATTATCTTGAAAAAGGAAAGGTAAATTATTTCCCATGGAAAAGAAGGTTTTCCCTTTTTACTACTAGAAATGGTACAAAAAAGTTCCATTTATACCCGAAACTCCTATGAAACAGGAACCAAATAAAGGCCATGTCCTCAATGGACATCATTTGGCTTTGAAAATGTCCATTGCACCGTGTTGTTTCTTATATTACAACACGATAGTTTCTTAGGTCATTTCTTGTTTCTTGAGATGAAAAACAACCAAAGAAATCGTGAAGATCCTTTTAAGAAATAAATGACCATTTCTCAATCATATCTCAACTATTTTTATTTTATTTAGTGGTTGCTTACTTTGAGAGAAATTTGACACTTTTATAAGGAATATAACATAAAAACACAAAATGGGAAGGAATTGATGAGGTAGATGACCTTTAGTTGTTGTCAATTAAGAATTTATAATACACGATGCATGTTCTGTACTACAAACTAGATTCCTTCTTGGAGTTAGGACACAGAGTATTGAATCAAAGTTGTAGTTTCTAACTTCTTGTATTGGTTCATCAATCTTGAAATTCAGACATTGCATGTCTTCAATGCTTCATGTTTGAATAATTTGCATCATATCGTACAATAGGAAATTAGGAATTATGATTATTATTACTTTATGGATCTGTTAAGTTACTTTTAAGTTTGCATGGTTTAGTGTGAAATTATTCTAGTCCCCAAACATATATAATCAAGGAATTATAACGTGATTTCAAACATTAAATATCAACAAAATCGTTTAAAGGATATTGAAAGGAAAAAGGTGATGGAAGATATAAAGTGCCTTACTTAAATGCTCTAAGGATTTTTCAATAGTTGCTCCAAAAGCTTCACTTCAAGGCCCTTCAAGATCGTCTCCAAAAATGCTATACCATCAACTTCAACAATGTTGCTCCAAAAATGTCCTCAAGGTCTTCACAACAAGTTTACTAGAAGTTGCTCCAACAATATATTCAATAAGGTCTTCATTGTCAACTCGTCTCTTGTTTGGGTGCCTTAATGTGCAATGACATGTTTCCAGGACTGAATTTAATGCAAGGCATATTTGAAACTCTAACTTTGTCGTCCGGTGTCTTATTAGAAATTATTTCAGTTTTCATTTTGTGTTTTTAAGTTAGATATTGTTTTCAATTTTTTACATTTATAATTTTATTGCAATGTGGCAGACTGATGAGAGCAGTGCAGGAACAACCCAGAGACGGGATGATCGCGGAAAGAGGCCAGCGGAAGAACATGTAAAGTGCTAGCATTGCTCTATCTTCAGGTATTTTAGTTATTTACATAATTGAAATAATATTAATTTTGTTCAAATATGCAGACACCTAGCCATGGTATGCCTGATGATTCCCTCTTTGAGGAAGAGCTTTCTTCATCACTATCTCCAGTATTCTTGTTGCGAAAAAAGGCACGAAATGCAAGGTTGGAATTTAATACTTTGATAGACGCGCCTCAAACACCTGAAACAGAAGAGAAGATAAAACAACTTATGAGCCAGCTAGAAAGATATCAGGTAATAATAAAAAGTAAAAAGGATATTTTTTTTGTTCTGCATGAGATGAATTGTGATAGTTTGATTTTTAATTTTTACATTGACTAAACTAACAAAAATTTCTTTTGTATGTAGCGTTTTTTAGCACTTGCTGAATCCGGTGTTGGTGGTAGTGGGACACAAGGGCAAGATATTTCCCAACAACCCTCTTGTACACCTTCTACTCCTTTAGGTGCCAGGCAAGAAACACACCCTACCCAAGCAGACACCCAGCCAACCGCTGAACGTGTTGGCAATGATGAGGCTGATATGGCCAACTACATTATTGCATTTCCTGGAGCTACACGTGTCAGCTCCACAGGGACCATTAATGGCACGTTGTTGGTGAAAGATGAAGGTGTCCCTATAAAGCATGTACAACTCCCAGGTAAATTTTAATATTTTAACTATTTCATGTACTTTATCTAAAACATATTTATCATGATTTTTATTTTTAAATTAATGATAATATCTTTCTTTTTTCCTGTGTAGGAAACAATGAGTTCTACAGGTTTCTGGAGAGCCATGCATTGGTAATTTTTGGCCCAAACATACGCACAGGGTGGAATTCCCAGAATTCCAACCTGAAAAAAGAACTTCTAGATTATCTAGAAGCCCTTTTTGGGGTCGGCACATTTGACAGAACAGCGGTGGCTCGGGTAGCCGGCAAATATTTGAAATATACCAGGGACACCTATAGGACACAATTTCAATTTAACCCTAGATATGAGCGTCCTCTCACAGTTCCAGAGAGTGAGTGGAGAGCACTCATCCATGACGGAAAAGAGAAAAGGGCAAAGAAAGAAGGAAAAATGCCAACTGGACCCGCAAGGTAAATTACAACTTTAATTCAATAACTTTAATTTTCTCTATGTCTAAAATAAAAGTGTGCTACGTCATATCTGACTTCAATCTTTTGATGCTAGGTTGCCTGACACCTCAAAGGCAACCAAAGCTAGGATTGAAAAAAAGGGCCATCACAAGCTAGGCCAGGGCGGCTACTTGAAATTGGCTGCAAGAATTGTAATTAAGTAGCTAAACATCTTATAATTAATTGTATCGCCTTCCAACGTTTTTGTAATCCTATCAAATATGATTAAAAATACACAGACATATGTAATGTAGGGTGATGACTTCGGAACAGAAACAACAGAGGAAGATAAAAATATCGCTTTCCATTTTGGCTATCAAGCCGTAGTTGAACGTCGTATAAGCTTGGGGCAGATCCCAAGATCCAGAATGCCTGATAAGGTAAAACATTAACCTTTCAATATGTTTGTTTTCATCCATAAATTTAATGTCTAACAACTTTGTTTAAATCAGGGGAGCAACACTACCAACGACGCAAATAACCCAGTTTTAGAGCCAAATGTAGATGATCCTCACGTGCAACCTGATCATTGTAGTAGGGACCAGGCCGACAATGCTACTATCAGTGAGGGCCGTGACGGTAATTAATTTCCACTTATAATTTTTTCTAATTATACCTTGATGGTTGTCCTTATAACGTTTTTTGTTTAAATGACGGAGAATGTTTCCCTTGAGGATCTTACCACCAGAGAGGAAGACAGGGCAACAGTCCCAACGGCGACAACTGGTGCACCAGGTAAATAATCTCATTGCAATTTTTTTTATTAATATTACCGAACTAGTTCAATGATATTTAAAAGCTGACAATTAAAATTTAATATTATCTGTTTTTGTAGGCGATGCCCCGTCACTGGATGAGACCAGACATCGTGACTACGCAACTAGGTTAGCGCCGACAACTGGTGCACCAGGTAAATAATCTCATTGCAATTTTTTTTATTAATATTACCGAACTAGTTCAATGATATTTAAAAACTGACAATTAAAATTTAATATTATCTGTTTTTGTAGGCGATGCCCCGTCACTGGATGAGACCGGACATCGTGACTACACAACTAGGTCAGCGGCGACAACTGGTGCACCAGGTAAATAATCTCATTGCAATTTTTTTTATTAATATTACCGAACTAGTTCAATGATATTTAAAAACTGACAATTAAAATTTAATATTATCTGTTTTGTAGGCGATGCCCCGTCACTGGATGAGCCCAGACATCGTGAATACGCAACTAGGTCAGCAGTGCGGGTTGAAAGGCACGAAACAGGAGCAGAGCACGATGATATTGATGATGCAATTAGGAGCTTTAAAAATAGGAAGAAGAAAAAGAAAATTTGACAATGTAAAATATTGTATTATTATAAGACAAACGTTACCATACTTGGAACGTTTTTTGCGTTATATAAAAAACTCATTTATCATACTATTTTTATGTCAAGCATTAATTGCAATGTTTCCTTGCGTACTTTTTGTTGAATTTTTTTTTTTATTAGTTATTGAATATTTTTTTTTATGCTCATGAAAGTAAAAAATGAAATATAGATTGGGTATTGGGGAATTGAGAGTGATGTGAGGGGGGGGGAGAGGGGCCATAAGAGCTTCCACCTTCACGTGGTTGGCCCTGTTTAGTAGAGAATAATTTATTGGAGCGATTTAATCTTGGAGCAAACCTCCCTCGATCCAGCGTAGCAACAAAAAGTCATTGTTGACTTAGTTGCTACTCTTTCAGATCGTGGGAGGCTTGTTCCAAGTTCATGCGACTCCAATAAATTGTTCTTGAAACGAAGAGGAGCTTATTCGGGTATGTTTTGACATTTTCAACATATGTTCTAACATTATCATAAGAATGCATCTTAGAGTAAAAAATACTACATCAATTACTTATATTTATTGTATAGATAATGATGGATTTTGATTGACTTGGCAGTGCAGGTACAAATCCTCTTGCATCATGAGCAATACAACTTGTCAACCAGGGTCATGTCCGGGATATTTTTGCTTGTGCGCTTGACCAGGTTCGTAATGTCACATTTTGTAAGTTCCTTTACAGTTCATAATTCAATATTAAGCTTGTTCATGATTATTATCTAGGTTTTTGTATGTGTTTTTTCATCTATTTGATTGTAAGCAACTCTGCATGTTTCCTATTGTTCACTATGATTTCTCCCATTACCACTCCTAGGATGAATCCGAATTTATTGTTACATAGGTTACTTTATTGTTACTATGATTTCTCCATTTACGATTTCATAGGTTACATCATGTAAAGTTGTCAATCTCAGGTTGGTGATGAGCTTTAGTTCTCCAGATTTGGGGCTTTTATGATATTTTCTCCCTCATGTCATTCCTGCATCACCTCGTTGTTTGAGCATGCCAATTTTCTACCACTTGTACCAATTGGAACATGTCAATCTCTGAGTGGTGCCACATTTCACCTATTTTCAGTGAGAGTTTAGGGTTTCTCTAACATAGCTTCAGAAATCCGATTCAGTGCCTGCTTGAATATTGTCACATAATACTCATGGTTTGGATTGATGAGCATGTTCTAAATGGTTGGTTGATTCATAAGAACCACCCATATAGTCATCTTGAGATATTTCAAAAGTTTTCTCGGGTTTCCTTTTTCACCGTTTCTAGTGGGTGGGATGGTGTGGGGTGATCCATCAATACGGGTGCTCTTGTAGTAGGGAATTTGTTTTTGGGGATATAAAGGAGCATTTGATGTAGATATCCCATTGGATGCATTCATAGATGGGCACGAGAGGTCAAGAATTTAAATTAAAAATATGCAACCTATAGCATGGCAACCTGAAGGCTGCGAGAGACACTGGTTAAAGATTGTTTTGTGGTGGCCTTAATATAGTCGTGATTTCTTTCTATTATCTTAATGCAAATATATAGTCCGGTCTCATTAAAATGAGGGTTGTGGTTGTATTTCTCTTTGGTTGTTTCTCTCTTAATGCTCCAGAAGTTGCCAAAAGTTGCGATAGTTGTTTAGTTTGCCTGTTACAACTTAAAAGTGGTTTTTAGCAATGGGAGTCATGTTTTTTTAAGGTTCATACTAATATGAAGATCTTGTAATTCTATATTCAGCATAAGAGAAGATGGCCTCTGCTTTGGGCGGTATGACAACAATTGCCACATCTACCTCATTGGGTAACAATGGAAAGGGGAAGAAGTTGGGTGCAATGTTTGATAATTATGGCGGACAATTGTCTTCTCTTTCAGTTTTTTCACCCATTTCCTTTAATCGCTCAAGCAGAAGAGGGACTCTGAGATTACGCGACAGAGAGAAGGTATTTAATACAAGAGCTATGGAAAAGGAGTTGTACTTCAACAAGGATGGCTCAGTGACAAAAAAATTGCAGGTCAGAGAAAAAAATATGTTTAAAGGAAGGTCACTTGCACGTGAAACTTCACTGCGGTGGATCTTTCCTTGTCCACTTATATTCGATTTTAATGTGTTATTTTAATTTTTCATGGAGGGTTTTTTTGGCATATGGTTTGGCATTCAATTGCACACTTACTGAAAGCATTGTCAATTTGTCTTGCAGGTGGTGTGAACAAACTTGCTGATCTTGTTGGAGTCACCCTTGTGGCGAAGGGAAAAATGTTGTCTTGGAGAGCAAGCATGGTTCTCCGAAAATAGTTAATGATGGTGTGACAGTAGCTAAGGAGGTAATTTGTAGATGTGTGCTCTTGTTTTCTTTTTAACGTTGTATTAGTTCCCCCTCTTAAATGTCTTAGATTTGGTAGGCATAATTTGAAAACTCAAAGGTGAAAGGAAACATATTTGTTACCCGGTGGTCTAAAAGGAAAGGGTTATGGCTGAGTCAAATTTTATTGTTATTGACAGTGTAATGAAATGTATCTCAATGCTATGGTTTTGGCCTTTTTATTGGTTGAATTAGAGGACCCAGTTGAAAATATTGGGGCCAAGTAGGTTGGTTTTCCTTTTTGTTGATGGTTTGGTGTATCTAATTGAATTAGTTGCCTAAGTTATTTTTGGTTGCAAACTCCTTTTCATTTTTCATACAGTATTGGCCTTGTGGAATACATTTGATTGTGTGGTCTTGTTAGATCTACAACATTTGTAGTTGTTTAATCTTATGGCCGAGGTGCACTTTTATTATGGAAATAGTTGATGCAATATTGTCATTTAATCCTTACTGCAGGGTAGCATGTTGAGAAGTTTCTTGTGAAACATTTGGAATTCAAAATGACACTTGATCCTATACAGCATCATGCACTTGACTTCAAAATTCATATTCAAAGTGTGCCAGACAATTCTTGCAAAATTTCAAATATTTATGTTGTTTTAAACCATTATCTTTTCCATGTATTGGATGCTGAAAATGTGAAAAAGACTTTGGTATGAAACCAACTGGTGAATAATTTCCAGCAAAACAACCACTTCCAAGACATGATTTAGAAGTAGAACAAATGTGCTTATGAAGCATAGAAAGATATCCTTGATGCATTGTCTATGTTTGGCTAGGGTTATTTTTGGAGAAAATAACTCCTTATTCCTAGAATAGTGATCTTCAATACAAGTAAATGCCAGAGAAGAGAGATCATCATGTGACGCAACAAAACTGAAATTGGACCCGTAAGGAGAGATGGTGTGTCTACAATCGCTCTGTCAGCATTTTCCCCTGGTTTACCCCGTTCTTTTCCTCCAGCCTGGGTCTTCATTGACTTCTTCTTTCTTTGGGTTTATTTATCAAATTCGTAGAATTTGATAAATAAATACTATCCACAATGGTTGGACTTTAATTTATATTCCCGACTTTATATTATCTCCAAGCCTTATAACCAATGTTTAACTTTCAACACTTTGTATTTATACTCCACGTTTCTTTTTAAATAAATAACATGTAATGAACTTTCGGCTCTATATTTCACCACCCAGCCTTACAACAATCACGCTCCAGACTTATGCTAATTATCCGCCAATCATTTAATTAAACAATTTCATTATACTCTGGCCCCACCTATATATATCAATAACCAATCAAACACTCGTATCGTACCTGGCTATCCTCCGCACACCTTAGTTAACCTTCGGGCAAGTTCAACGTGCGACCACCGTCCGATGGCCCTTCTCCAAATCAACGAATCTTGGCAATTTCGCTCGGCTTCCAACGTCGGGCTTTAACGTGCGATGGCGCGGGTTAAACGGTGGTTTTCCGAGGGTCACTTTGCCACGTGTCGCATTCCCTATGGAATCGCTCGCGAATAGGAAATACCGCCTACTCTGCAAAAGCGGTGCGATATGGGCAACCCGCTTTTGTGATTCCGCTCGTGGTTTTGGTAGAGGGCTTGACCATGGGTGCAAGTCTGGTTCCGCTATCCTTTTGTTTGTTAACTCATGTCCAATCCTCGGGTCAGGTTCTGAAAGCACAACAATTTTGTCTCTTTATTAAGCGGGATTTTTATATTTGAACAGTGTTCACGACCCTGGTTCTCTACACAGACCTCGCCTTCGGGTGGGGTGAGTTCACAGGGTTATCCAACAATTTACGGGAATTCAAAGACAAAAGAATGGAATTATCAGTACCCAATCGCCTCACAGTTAAAAAATTCTTCACAATTAGCAGTTCGAGATAATTCAATGGCAACTATGCTTGGAAATCATTTAACTGGAAACAATTGTTCACACATAGAGGTTTATTGCAGAAATCCCCTCTCTACTCTCCTCTTCCCTCTCTACTTTTATTCATCCGAGGAATTAAAATTTATATACATAACATATGGCTCTTCGGTTCCTCTGAGAGGAACGTTCTAGAAATCAAAACGTCTAATGATAATAATTCAACTAACTGAAACTTTTCGACTCCTACAACTCTAACTATTCTAAGTAATACAGTCAGCTGAGGTATTGACACCTAGCTGTTACAACTCAAATGTTTTCGAACCCTCCTAGCCACAACATGTGGAAAAAACCTCCTACATTGTTGGCTAGTGCCTAATGCCCCTGCATCATCGTGTGACATAAACCTATTAACAAAAGTGAACAAGGAATGATTATTAATTATGGCATACTAAGTTGTCAGTGATTTTGACTATTTGTCTTTAACATGTAAAAATGTTAAATTCCAAACTTACATCATCATGGTATTTTA